>BCFW01000003.1:2988160-3438357 GCA_001599015.1 Apiotrichum domesticum | reverse complement strand
CGTGCAAGAGGAAGAATCCGAAGACGGGCAAGTGCATGGACAAGAAGCCCACGACAACCGCGTGCAAGAGGAAGAATCCGAAGACGGGCAAGTGCATGGACAAGAAGCCGGCCGGCGCGACGACGAGGAAGTGCAAGAACGGCAAGGATCCGAAAACCGGAAAGTGCAAGACCGGTCGCAAGAAGCCTACCACCAAGAAACCCAACAAGCCCAAGAAGCCTACCGCCAAGAAGCCGAAGAAACCCAAGAGGCCCACCACCATGAAGCCCAAGAGGCCGACCACCGGAAACCGCAGCAGCAAGAAGAAGCCGATCAAGGTCCGCAAGGGGAAGAAGTAGCGCACCACTGATTCTCCGTGACGGGCTGGGCGTGAGCTGCAACGCAAGGCGGATTCATGACACTCACCGCTGACCCTGGCTGACACTCCTCCTGTTGACGACACCTCATAGACGTCATATGGCGACCGAAGGCTGGCCCTCACTTTGATAGTAACGGTTGACCACCATGCATAGATGCGTTCGAGCAGCTGAAGCAGTCGATGGCGGCCAAGCTGGCGTGCTTACTGTTGATGATGATGATGTGGAGCCGCAGCTCGAGGCGAGGAAAGTTGGAAAGAGAGATTTGAGCTGCTAAAGGATTGGCATCTCGGTACCCCTTGCGCCACATTCTGAATCACGGGCGGCAGCAGATCAGCGATCGATCAGTCATTTTAGCGCGGCCGATCTGCTGATCTGCTGATCAGTGACGAGGGGTCAGTGCGCTGCCACATGTGACTCATTGAGGAGAATCAGAAAGATAGCTGTCGCGATATATCCTATAGCGATAACAGCTGCCCAGCGGCCAGCGGGTCATGGTACCCGTGACAGCTGTCATTCTTCTGGCCTGTGAGCGTGTCCAGTCTGCTGAAAGCCTTGACCCAAGGGTGGTCGCGAGGTTGCGAAGTGATGTTGGGCCGGGCAGATACGTCTACACTTCTGGAAGGCGCCGTGAAACGTGCACAACCGCGTCCGAAACACAATCCACTCCATGAAACACTCACTTCCCATGACCCAGATCGGTGACTACACCTCCATGAGACGGGATGTCGCCTGGCGTGACATGTACCATTCCATAGGCGGCACACGGGAACGACCGCAATCAGTCTCTACACCTCCGCCCTCCGTGCAGATATGCATGCTACAGCCCTGGCGGCCTTTTACGCCTACAATCGGACCCAGTGCAATTGAACGCTGACCCGGCGACGACTGGATTCTTTCTAGGGATGTTGCTCGATTTCCCCGTCATCGACAGCGACATGGTCTAACAGATGCCGCGTCTCACCGGAATGGGTCCTCTCCCTCGGGTTGCTTAGTGCGCAGACTCCTTGACCTTGTAGCCGACAAGGTTGCGACGGCCGATCATCTCGCCGATCTTGTAGATGCCGTACGCCTCAACACCCTGGGTGTCAGTTCAAGCGATAATGGGGAGAATCGAGGGTATCAGTCAGAAAGTGGGATTGGGTTTGGTCTTTTGAGATGGGGAACGGATTCGTCGCTTGCGCGAACAGCTGGAGGCGGGCCCCTGCGAGATGAGATAAATCGTCCAGCTCCGTAGCGCAAAACAGGCCCAGTTGTAAGGTTGGTGTGACCGTAGGGAGACCGCTATTTCCCCAACATCGTAATGTCCACCTTGTTCTCGAGTGATACCCTCTCCATTCATGCTGTCCGGTGCACTCACAGCAACCGCGATCTTGGCCCACTCGCCCGAGGAGAAGGCCTGGCGCCACCAGGCGCCGGAAGTAGCGCGGGCCCAGATGGTAGCGTAGGCGTTGGCCCACTGCGAGAGCTGGGTGGGGGGAGCGAGCTTCTCGGCCTTGTAGACCTGACGGCACAGCGAGGTGAAGACGTTGAAGTTGTAGGTCAGGGGTGCGCGGTAGGCTGTGGGTCAGTGAGTGTCAAGGAGACAGATGCGGGAAGCAGCGGGCGAGATGCGAGCTGCGCGAGGTGTGACGAAGGTGATCTGGTAATGATGTGATGGCCGAGGTGCTGTGTCGTTACAGTCACAGTGGCAGCGCGCAGCGTCCAGCGTGCGATAAAGATGCAGCGCCTCACACACAACTAAGGGTGCGGTGTCGGCCTCCGTCTCCGTCTCAGACTCAGCGCGTGCCGGTTCCAAACATGCCAATGATCACAACAATCACCCGAACAGCTCGGCAATTCGCACCGTCCCGCGTTGCCCACCTACTCACCGCCGAGAAGGGAGCCGACACGGTCACCGACGGGGCCAGCAACGCGCTTGACGGCCTGGGCGCCCTGGTTGTAGATGGCCGAGGCCTGGTCGACGGCCTGCTTGACCTGGGGGTTCTCGATGGGGCTCGAGGCCTTGGACGAGTTGGCGCGGCGGCCGAGGGCGCGGACGGAGCGGGCGATCTGGGGGCGCATTTTGGTGGGGCGGAGGGGAGAGGGAAGGGAAGGGAGAGGAGGGGAAAGAAAGAAGGTCGGGTTGGTAAAGCAGAACGGACTGGAGGGAGAGGTGGAGGACGGCGTTGAGAGTGCCCAGGACGGGTACGAGGACGGCGTGCGCGACCTCCCGACTGCCGAGCAACCCTTCCCCAGAAGCCCAGGTGCCCAGCCAGCAACCAAGAGCCCAGCTCGCACCAGCCCAAAGCTTGCTTGTTGCTCTGCACACCAGCAGCTGCAGCCAACGGAGAGACGGCAGATTGCGAAACGCTCGGAACACCTCGGCGGAGAGGCGGCCCTACCTCTCGGCAATTGAGAGACTCCACGTTTTGTGGCACTCCTGGCTATCTTGCTCACTGCACCCCCCACGTTCCACTCTTCGACTCGGCGCCAGGCGAAAACGCCACGCGTCCTCCAGCGGAGATCGATCATCGTCCGAGATCCGAGAACGATGCTGTCTCGGTGGCCGGCGTAGTCCAAGTGGCTGGCCTGGCTTGTTCTGCATAACCAATTTTTTTTCCTTCCTATGGTGGGCTGAGGAGATCAAGGCCGACGGAGCCAGACATGGAGATAATGGAGATGTGCAGGTGCACGGCGTGCGGCGCAGGGACGATGAGTGCCATGGTGCCACAGCCACAGCCCGTTGTGGCCCGCGTGGGGCCACGTCCCACTTGGCCACTTGGCCACCTGAGTGCCACCACTACAGTGTCCCTCGCACACGTATTCAGGTTACTAGGGGCCATTATTTCGATTGTCCGCGTCGTATCGTGCTCTCCCTCCTTCCATCTCATTCCACCCCCACACCTCTTCATTCAGGTCTCTTCTCCCAACTCCCTCTTATTCTTCTTTCCCATCGTACTCTCTCCCTTGCACACTCGTTCGCAACACTCCCTCGGCCGCCATGAACCCCGCCTTCACCAACCTCGCCGTCTCCATCGGCGCGATGCAGAGTGAGTGTCACTGCCAACAGGGATATACGATACCAGTCCCTGTCGAGGACATGTCTCGCGACACGCACGCGCACCTTGTCAACATTGCAGAACATTGCATGTCTACGGGCTGGACTTGCTAAGTCTATGGATGTCGGCGTGTTGGAGGGACACCGCTGGCGGGCGGGCACCATGCGTCGGAATGATCATGCCACCTCCAACACCTCGCTGAGAGCATGTCGTGCGAGCCTTTGCGGACTCCCCTTGCCTCATTCACATCCTCACATCCTTACGGGCTTACTTCTCCTTTCTTGACATCCCCTAACCTCACAGTCGCTCGCCGTCTTCCCACCGAGGACCCCCAGGTCGTCCAGTACCTCCGCTTGGGCTACATTGGTTCGCAGGTCCTCTCGCTCCTGATCTACTACTACATCACCAACAAGGTGCGTTTGCGCAGGTCGGGAGGGGTCGGTGGGGATCAGGCGTGGTCGTGTGACGGGTGGACGCGAGCAGTCGTGGGCGGACAGGCTGTTTGCTGAGATGTCTGTCGAAAGCAGCTTGCTTTTGGAAGCAGTCGTGCTACGAAACAGTTGTGAGACGCCGTCGCCAGTTACGACTGCGCCGTCTGCACACGAGACTCCAACCTTTGGATCATTCTTTCTGATACAGTATGCTGACAGCCAGATCCGTGCTAAGAACGACCTCACCGTCGTCAAGTACGTTCAGCCCAAGTCGCCCATGGTGAGTGCTGTCCAGGTATCACTGGCAGATACCTGCTCGTGTGACTGCAACTAACCTCAGAACCCCGACGCCAAGGACGAGCTCGTCACCACGACTGTCCGTGACTACGACCTTGCCGAGGTCGGCAAGGCCATGAAGGGTGTCTTCACCGGTCTTGCCTTTATGGCCTTCCTCCACCTCTACATGGGCTACATCCCTCCTGTGAGTAGACGAGTGGGGATGAGGAGTGTGCCATGATCTGTTATACCAGGCCTCCCTCGGTCTTGTCACTCTACAGCCGCTGACCGCAGCTCTTCGTCCAGGCGATCACGACGCTCAAGGGCGTCCTCGAGTCGAACGAGGCCAAGCTCCACATCTGGAACTCCAAGCCCGAGGGCGAGCTCGCCCGCCCCTTCAAGGCTGCCCCTGGACTCCTCGAGCAGCTCACCGGCGCCGGCGGTGGTCCCCAGACCGACGCCGCCTCGATCAAGGCCGCCGAGCAGCCTGCCGCCGCCAAGAAGAGCCAGTAATTTGTTGTGTATCTCTCGGATGTCTGTCTCTTGGCGATTCGCGGCGTAGTGAGGGATCGGATGGGCGAGCGCGGATGGGAGTGCGAGTGCGAGTGCGTCGGTGGCTGGCCAATCTGCAGTTAGAGCGGAATGGCCGCACCGTCTAGAGTGCTGGAGCGGGCGCGCGCACCGTCCCCCGGCAGGCGGTGGCCCTTAATGTATGCATGGCATCCTGCTAGCCGCCGTTTGCTGACGATGTGCACTGACATTCCTGGACTTGGCGCCAAATAGAGGGGACCCGGAGGATGGGACGTTCTGGTTTCAGCATTGAAAGCGGTCAGTCACGACTGTCGCGAACGTGAAGGATCACAGGCGGAGGAACTGTCGGAATTCGGCGGAGAGCAGTCCAAGGGGTCAAACGTGGAGAAGGAGTAAAGAGTCAAGGCTGGATCCACTGGGCTGTTGTCCTGACCAGATCAACCATCGCTGCTCCATGTTCCAACTAGCCGCAAGGCGCCCAAGGCAAGCTCGTCGACCGCGATCGACGGCCCCAAGATACAAGAAACCCCTGCCGATCAACAAGCGAGCACCGGCGATCCCCCGCTCTCGACCTCTGAACATTCCGAGCTTCGAGCTTCGAGCTTCGAGCTTTGAGCTGTGATCCGCCAGTCTCCAGGATCCAAGCGCAGTCAGGCGGAACGGAATTGCGCCTCGCGATCGGGGCCTTCTTAGCTTCAGAGAGGAATCGAAAGCATGAACCCATGGGCCCCGGATGATGATGAAGACACAGCCAGTAGATCAGAGAGAGAGAGAGGGAGCTCGGACCATGCGCCGAGCAGATGCGCAGATTGCGCGCCACACTCCGTGCCGGGTGTATGCGACGATCGCATTAATCCGGCGCCGTCATTGGCGTCGTCGGGGATCGAGAACGAGTACCGTGGTACTGTTATACTGTGGTCGAGATCCGTATATATACACCCAGGAAGCCAGAGAGAAAAGCTATAAACCTCAACGTCGCCTGCGCGCCTGCACTCTTGGACCCATGACCCAACTGCGCGCTGTAATATCTGATTCTCTGATTGACAGATACACACGCAGAAACGCCACCGCAGCCGGTCCGGCGGCAAGCAACCACACTCCTCGATCTGTAATCGGACACGTCGGCCGCCACCCGTCGCTTACATCGGCTGGAGCCCGACCACTCTCCGACCGGGGTTCCGTATCACGCATCGCGCATCGCCCCCCACCATGGAGCTCGGAGCTTGGAGCTTGCTTGGGACGAGCTGCGAGCAGCGATGTGTAAGATGGCTGCGTCGTCGTGCTCGATATAGAACGGGGGCAGCGGCGATATCTATTTTATCGTTCTCTCATCGTCACTGGATTCATGGTTTTTGTCGGTGGCAACATGGCCAACGAAACGGACGATCTCACCAGTTTATAAGGTATATGGTCTCGCGAGCTGTGAACGACCCCCCTCCCCTCCCACTCGGCCTGACCCTCCTTCTTCGCCCTCTGCCCCTCGGCGTACTACGAGCACGGGCCCAACGGCCGACTTGGCCCATTACCCATCTTCCAACACACGATCGCATCCTCGAGCTCATCCACGGCGCTTCAGCCACACACTTGACCATTCCCCCGTGTTGAATTGGGTGGGGGATGAGAGGGGGGGCGACGAGCAGAGGAACTTTTGTGAGCGACTGAAGCTTTGACAGTGGACGCAGCCACACGAAGCCACACGCCATGTTCTTGGCCAGTGTGGGACCGGGCCAAGAGCCTGCGTGCGTGCTCCCGTGACCTTTGTGCCTTTGCATGAGAGAACGCAGCGCGGCAATGATTGCCGGACTGCTGGGTGGACGGGAATTGGTGGGGGTAGGAGTCTGGTGCGAAGAGTGAGAGGAGGACTTGGGCCCTCCTGTTCTTGTCTGCATGATTGCCCGTCTGTTTCTTGACCATCTTGCACTAGCGATTAGATCTCTGTCACGCCATATGGCACGAAGTCCGCGATACTGAGGCCAGAGGCACGATGGCCCGCACTGCCCCGCGCTACCCCGCACAGCGCTGCACATGGCCCCGCACAACAGTACAATTGTGATCGTGATATCGTGATATCATGACAAACGTGGTCGACTCCCGATCTGGCATCACACCTTCCTCACGCCCCACCTTCCTCACGCCCCACCTTCCTCACGCCCCGCCCCCGGCCCCAACCACACCACATCCTCGCCCACTCAGACATTCAACGGTGCATTTCAGTACGGGCTACCATGTAGCCCTCAACTACACGCAACAAAATACAATGGACTAGACGTCAAGAGGGGCTAACAACGCACGATCATTCTTCACTCTTCAATCGTTTTGGTACAGTTTCGGTCTGGTGAGTAGGGAACGGGATGGAGTGTGAGGGTTGGGAAGAGGGGAATGGTGATGCGTGACGCAAGTGAGTCGGTGCGTCGTGTATGGTGTGGTGGTGTAGGGAGAGGTCAAAGACAGGAAGGCAGACCTAGCCTGGTGGCGTAGCGAACAGTGGGCGAGCACTTTACTTTTTGTGTCGGCTAAGGATCTCCACACCAGCCGCAGAGCAGGTGAAGCGGCTGGCATCAAAGTCCTCGTCTTCGTCGTCATCATCGTTCTCAAAGTCGCCGTCGTCTTCCTCGTCGTCATCGTCCATACCGTCATGCTCCATGGGGTCGTGGCGGCGGCTGCCAGTAGGAATCGAGATGGCGTGGACGACGTGGTCGTTCTCACCGGCTGGCGTAGGCTGGGGGTGGCGCGGCATGGGGGACTCGGTCTTTGACGGCGGAGTGACTTCGATGCTCGGGGCGAAGAGTTCGGCAGGTGGCTCGTGGGGTGTGAGGGGACCTGTGCGGGCGGCGCCCGACGAGGATGAAGTGGACGATGTTAAGCTGGCAGGACGGGAAGAGGTGCGGGCTTGGTAGTCGCCGTTCCCGGCCGTGGGGTTCTCCGCCTCCTCGCGTTCACGGGCCTCGCGCTCCTCACGCTCGCGGCGCTCTCGCTCCTCACGGCGCTTGCGGACCCAGGCCATGCCACCTCCGTCGTCGTCGTCCACTCCACGACCCAGGGATGATCCGAGACGGGCGCTCTCCTTGTTGTTGCCCCATTCTACAAAGTCGGGCTCCATCTGGCGGCGGCGCATCTCCTCGGCGGCAGCAGCCTCAGAGGCACGACGCGCACCGTAGACACGGCCGTTGAGCATGCGGACCTTGGGGTTGTTCGACGTAGCATCACCAGAGCCAGCACGGCGGTGAGCAGCTGCGGTGGACGGTCCAGCGATGGGTCCGCGTCCGCCCATGAAAATGGTCGCGCCAAGGGCCCCTGGCGAGGTGCCAAGAAGGCCGCCGCTTGACTTTTTGTTGGTCGAGTCGCCGCCGCCAGTGATCTTGAATGGCGATCTGTCAGAGTCAGCTGCATTCCAGATTGCCAAGAAATGAAAGCAATGATAGAAGAGATCCAAGGGTGCGGCAGGGCACGATCGTGAGCGCGATCGCGGAATTGCCGGTTCCGTTCCAATAAGACTCACGTCGGGATGCTTGAGATCTTCTTGAGCGGAGCTCCCACTTCGTCCTCCTTCTTGCTCTTCTTGGAAGAGTTCATGCCCAGCAAAGAGCCCATGGAGCCCATGTGCATCTTCGAGCTCATAGAGCCCATGCCCATGGTCGAGACCCATGAGCGACGGCGGCCGTGACTGTCGTAACCGCCGCCCGAGCCTTCGCTTTCGGCGTCGTCGTCGTCGACAGCGTGCTCATTATCCGAGTCCATGTGCTGCAGCTCCAGGGAGTACTGGCGCTCGCCATTGGGGCCCTCACCCGCGAGCAAGCCGAGATTTCGTCCTGTAGAGAGCGATCGCGGCCTTTGAGGTTCGGGCAGTGGGGCAAATCGGATGCGCGGGGAGGACCCGAGACCGCCGGAGAAGCTGTCGTCGGTGGGCGACACCTCGGCTGGGCCAGAGGGCACGATCTGGATGGCGGGGGGACGGCCACGCTGGCCGTAGCCGCCGCCGGGAGGGGCAAGCGGTGGCGAGTCGCCGTTCATGAGGATACCACCGTGGCCGGGGCCATTGGTGAGGATGGGGCGGGGCATGGTAAACGCCATGGTGTAGAGATGATGCAAATGGTGTGTGCGTGTGATGTGCGTAGATACGAGTGATGGGAGAGGAAAGGCGGTTGGCGAGGTGGTGCTTTTACTCCGCAATCAGGAGACAATCAGAAGAAACGATTGAGATGAGAGATTGCGGGGAACACTGAAAGCTGTGCAAGAGGCGTGCTGGACGTCTGTGCGGCGGCGGCGGGGACGTGTGTTGGGTGGAGTGGGTGGGGATGGTTCACTGAGCGCAGTGACGGGGTGGTGCTGGGTGATGAATGAAGAGCGAAGACGGGAGGAGCGGCTGTTGCTAGCTCTGCCGTAGTTGTAGAAAGAGGCGCAAGGTGGGAAATGAGGTATATAAGAGCTATGTATTGGGATGGATTGGATGAGGTGGATATGGGATTGGGATTGGGATGGGTGGGGCCAACTGCCGACTCAGGTAGGGACCCAAAAGACGAGGTCAGGTGAGCCGCGGCGCCAGGAGATTTCGAGGTCTTTAGGGGCTGTCACAAACGACGATTCCAGTGTACCTGACCGGGGAGGGGGGAGGGAGGGTTGCTGGCCACTAGCAGATTCTGCTCTGTGCTTGTGCTTTTGCAATGGAGCTCCTACAGAGAGAGTAAAAGTCGTTATATAGCTCTGGTGCTCTGGCAAGGTCGCGCGTTTGTTGCCGGGTGCTTGCTGGTGCGTTGCTGGCAAGGGGGATGGATGTGTCAAGGCGATGGGAAAGTAGGACTGTTGGACGGTCGATATACACCGCCACTGGCGCCTGCGATAAGTCTGGACCAGCAGACCAATACACGTTTGAACCGCACAGCCGGGCCAACCGGGATGCAGTCAGGCAGGTGTATAGAAATGTTTCCGACCGTTGTCGTGTCGCGCGCGTCTGATCGATCGAGAGATAGATAGATGGCTATTCCAGCGCGGTTTCCAGTGAACGCGACACGAGATTGGATTCGGACGCGGTGCGGAGGCGGGGAAAGAGGCGATGAAGAACGTTTCGGCGGTAACGATGGCAACAGATGGAACAGTGTGCACTAGCTACTAGATACTAGATGCGCTGCGGGGATGGTAAATGACAAGATGATGCAGTGTCGAGTCAACGAGATGTCGTGGTGGCGTGGCGCCTCCGCTTAACGATGTGCTGCATGCTGCACATTGCTCGACAAAGTTACACAGCTGTCCCAAGAGATGCTCCGCTCTGGCCATCGACCGCCCCGCCGCCACTGCCTGCCCGGCCCCGCGGTGCACCACGCACCCCGCCCTACTGTACTCAGTGCCCATCCTGGCGGGATACACTCTAGTGTTCGCGCAATATACAAATTGGACCTAGTCCTTTGTAATGACGACTGTGCGCGCGCCGCCGCGGCGCCGAAGGGGGGCTAATAAAGTCAATGTGCTAATAACCGTGTCCTTCCTCCCCTCGCCGCTCGCCACCTCACAGCCTCAGACATTCTGCCTTGCCTTCCATCTCGGTGTTTCCTGAACAAGCTCAGGGATGTCGTTTGCCTAGATGCCAAGCAAATACAAATATACCGCTCACCCAGGAGAAGCAGCCAGGAACTTTCGCACCAAATGCGACGCTTGGACTGCTGTTGGCGCGCCCCCCCTGCCCCCTGCGCCCCCTTTGGTCTCCTTGTGTCTGGCTCAACGCCAAAGGATCCAAAGGGCGGCGTCAGCCTACCTTGCCAGGCGGATGCTTCTCTGAAACCCTGTTTCCCTATTGCCGATCACGATCACCCCCCCTGCCCGCTCAGGCTAGGGGTCAAATCAGCCTATACAAACTGCACAAACCGTGGTACACTTGAGCACTCACAGAGCCAAAAGCCCACGCAGCTACGCAAGAGTTACGTACGCCGCTCTCCTGCATCACCGTCTGTCTGGCCCCTCTGCTCCCTGCCTGCGGGGGCGGCATGCGGGGCACAACTCGCGGCCCTCCCCGCCCATCAGTCAGCGCACATTGTTTGCCCATCATTTGGCTCCCAAAAAGTCTTGGCAAGTGGCAATCGCTCTGGACCTGGACAATCCTTTTTTCTTTTTTACCCTGCATGCACATCAACCCCCCCCCCCCCCCCCCCCCCCCCCCCCCCCCCCCCCCCCCCCCCCCCCCCCCCCCCCCCCCCCCCCGACGGGCACCACACAGAGATCGCGCCCATCGGGGCCGCGTTCCCACACGCTAGCACGCAGTTGTAAGAGTGAGTGGTTCTCTCCCATTCCGCCCACCCACACCCGAGCGCTGATGGCAGATCTTTCTGGCATGGTGCATGTTCGCCACCCGACGCCCACCCATGCACACATGCAATCCAACACCAAAGGCCTCGAGGAGAGATCGAACGCCCCCTAAACGTCCAAGCGCGCAAGCGCCAACGCGCGCCAACCTTAATGCCCGCCTCACTCATGCCCCCTCAATTACGCCCACGCCCACGCTACCACCATCAAGCTCACGTAGCTCACTGCTCCGACACCTCAATGCTCCGACACCTGCTCCGCTACCCCCTCGCACAGCGCACAGCGTACACCGGTCCCGCACTGCCCTTCCGTCCCCGACTCCGCCGCCCCCTGCCCTGCAAGCAACTATGCGATGCGATGCGGACCTAGCGAGACCTATGCGACGGCGTGCCAGGAATATCACTCTCGTCGTCGAGCTGCACCGCGGGCATCCAATCGCGGCGAGGCGGCTGTTTGACATCACGGCAGCGCACAACCTTAATGGGCACAATTCCAGCACAAAGAGACCGAAATGACATGCATCCCGGGGTGTTACGCCAATCACCATCACGCAGTCGAGTGTTACGTAGGTCATCGTTATGGACTACAAACCGCTACATACAACCCACCCGCGCTCTTACTGGACACTGCAGCCCATGTCGCTTCTGATCATTCAGTGCCTGCTTTCATCGTGCTCAAAATCGCTCCAACGAAATGACACCATTGACGCCATGAGTGCCTGAGCGGTCAAGTGCAGAGCATGCAGAGGGTCATCACTGTCATGGGCCCGAGTCTCGCGTTTCGGACCGCCCACCCTACTGATCTTCGTCGGAGCCCCAAGGCCGAAGGCCAACCACCACACGCAATCGACGCTCGTGACCCCACGTAAGCTCGTGACCTGTACGAGCACACTCCCTAAACGACTGTCGATGGATTAGCGCCGGCAGCATGCAGCAGCCTCTCAGCACATACTACTGCAGGACACATAGGCGCCCTAAATATTCCTAGTACCCGAAACCAATGAGCAGCAGCAGGCGTGACGTTATTCGGACAAACGCTGCGGCCCGACACAGGTCCTACCCACAGCATTACTACACCTACACCTATGGCAGGTGGCTTTCTCGGCCTCTGGTCTCCGAAACCACGGCACGCCATTCGATCGCGCCATCGCGCTCATGCACTTCAGGCCCAGGTACGCCGGGACACGGCGACAAGGGTGGCGGCGATGGGAATGGGAAGGGAGGGGCACCGGGCACCGGGTACCGGGTACCGGGTATGGTCGAGCCGGGATCGTCCAGGCCGCAGAGCAAAGTGGACGGGCGGGTTGACTGCTGAGGGCCAGAGCTCAAGTCTCCATCCATGCCGTTTGGCCTCCAGGCGACAAGGGGGGTGTCCGACAAGGTCGGCGGGGCCGAGCGCATGCGTCGCCGTAGCAGTCTGTATTCTGCGCCATGGAGGTGGTGGCTGATCGGGAGGAGACAGGTCGCTGGCCGGGGACTGAAACATTGCGGACCATGCACGCGCCGCCACCCTGGTGGACAAAGGAGTTGTGATGGCAGTGATCTCACGGCTTCGAATCCTGTCCCAGAAGTCCGCATCGTGTCCGAGGAGGTCCGCGGGGCGCGGCGCTTGGCGCACGACTGTTTTGTTTGCCAGCTTGCCAGCATGCCAGCTTGCCGGGGGACATCACACGTGTGGTATGCAGGGGGACCGCCGCCGGCGGCCGGCGGCCGGGGAGAATCGAGTATTCGGAGTGCGGACAGCTTGGCCGGCTTGGGTATCTTGGCCACCGACACATGTACATACGCACGTTGGTCGCCGCCTTCGAGAGCGTGAGCGGCGCCGACCGCCGGTGCGAGATGCGTCGATCATTCGATGACGGTGAAGAGCCCGGCGAGGCTCCGCGGCTTGGCGGCTTGGCGCGAGGATGCCGCAGCCGTGCCGGCCGACCTGACACAACCGTATCGGGTTCGTTGGTGCTGGTATTGTTGCCGCCGGCCTGGTGCCGTGCTCGTGCTCGGCAGACACTTGCGGGGTGCTTATCGGCGCCTCGTGCCAAGAGAAGATAACCCTATCATATCAAGTAACTATAGTAGATTACCCAGATAAACCACTGATGCAGCCGGTCTCAGCGCGTCATTGTGTGGGAGACATTGCATAATGGCGTGACTAGTAACAACTAACAATGGCGTCTAGCGCGTGATAATGAAGAAGGGCGGTCCGCGGCGTAGCGGGGAATGTTCAGTCGTGTCGTGCGGCATGTTGGCGCGTTTGAGCGCGAGTTTGGTGTTTACTGTGTAGAATGGCTGAGCGATTTGATTTTGCTTCTGGTTTCAGAGCGTCGTGTCAGGCTGGACCTCCCGTGGTGCTCATGACGGCGCCACACGCTATGCGCCAACACGCTGATCGTAGGTTTATCGCGCACAGTTGAGGAGCCAGTATGCCCGATTTACACTCGGTTCAACCTAGGCATGAGAAGCCCACAGTTTCGTCATGGCGAGCGAGATGCTGCTCGATACAGTTGAAGACAGGCTAGATGCGGCTTTTGCGACATGCTCGTAGCCAACAATGATGCGGCCATCGGCATCAGTCGACGGAGGGGGAGCGTAGTAGAAGCCCATGACAAGGACGATGTACCTAGTTCGTGTCAGTGCGCGATTAAACAGGCAGGAATGTGACTATCTGGCAACACCTCGCCTTCCAGTAGCCACTTGAACCTCCTCCCTTTTCTTCTCATTCCACACCCTCTGATACTCACGCAAGCACCAAGATCGAACCACGGTGGTAGTTGGCCCTCGCCTCAATGTACGTGTACGTGAGGAGGAAGATGGAGAGAATGATGGCAATAACATCCCAGCGGGGGAAGAGGAGCCTGGCGTGTAAGCAGGATATCAACTTGACAACACTCACGTAAACGTGTCGACCTGGTCGCCGAACTTCTCCGGGTTGGTGAACACGCTGAACGCAACCATCGCCGGAATCTGAAGAAGACAGACCTGGAGCGCGTACGCAGAACCAATCTCCATACTGAATGTGAGTTATATTGTTTGGTGGTTTAGTAACTCACCTCAGGGCAATATTGCCGTGCATCGCAAACGACATGGCGTTCATAAACTCGGTCGTGTTGGGGACGAGGGCGAAGAGGGTAAGGCCAAGGAACTTCTCGTCCACGCCACTGCCAGCGAGGACGACATCGACGACATCGACGAGAACTTCAGCGATGAGCGCATAGAGCAAGGTGCAGCCGAGAAGAACGGCGGCGGACAGACCACGCGTCCAGCTCGGCGCTTCGTGGCCACCACCGTCGTGAGCGTCATCGTCGACCGGCTGCTTCTTGTTGGTGATCGCGTGCGCAAGCGTGTGCACCGCGCGACGGAAGTCCTCCTGTGTCAATTGTCCGGGCAAGGGTGCCATTGTGTCCATCGGCCCAGTCTTGTTGGGGTTAATTGAATCAAGCAGCGGAGTGTACCCAGAGTGTGCGGCGCCCGGTCGTGGTGAAGCCACCTCCGCAGGCGCAAGGTCCTTGCGGGTGGTGAGGGGCGAGATCGCCTGGTCACCCCGTCCGTCACCCCGTCCGGTGCGGCGATGAGGCGAGACAATACGACTAGGAGTCGAGTGGCCGTCCGCGGCCGCAGCCTTGTGCAGGTGCTGGTTGTGCTGCTGGTTGTTCTGCTGGTTGTTCTGCTGGTTGTGCTGGTGGTGCTCCTGGTGGACAGGCAGAACAGGGTTCATGACAGCCGCCGGGGTGATGCGGGCAAGCGTGGCACGCGAAGGGACCGGAATGTCCTCCTTGGCCATGACCTGCGAGGGGTTCTGCCAGATTTGCGATGCGTGGGTGCGCAGCGAGAACCACAGTCCGATAAGGTACGACAGCAGCAGTATCACTGCACAGCCGTACATGATCTTCTTGACCTGGTTCTGGTAGAATGGATCGGTGGTCGGCTCCGGGTACTCGTAGAAGCAGCGGTTGCACTTCCAGGCGTCGTCGGGGGTGTGGGACACATTGCTGCCATGGGACGGGGGGCAACCCTCACAGTGGAGCTGGAACGAACCGTACGTCTGGTAGAACATGGTTGGCGTCAGGGTTCCAATAATGGCCATGATAAGCATGGTGGACGTTACTCCAGCACTCTTGGCGTTGAACTTCTGCTCCTTGCGCTTGAGGGCTCCGGAGCACATGGACATTCCTGGCATGAGGAGCACACCGGCAAGAATCGAGCCAACAATGGATCCCTCCACAAGACGACCCTTGCCCTGCGTCAGGGCAATGGCGTAGAGCACAATCTCGATAATGGAACCAAAGGTCGCGTTGATCACAGCTCCCATGCCGATACTGGACTGCGCCGAGATCGATGCGACGGCCATGCCGAGGAAGTACGACAAGGGGATAACACTCGCGAGACCGAGAATGAAAATGAAAACATCAGAGGCAATGAGGCCGAGCAGAGGTGGCACATAGCGTCCTTCCTCTTTCATCTTGTCGACCATGGGCAGCAGCACCCAACCGTCGAAAATGGTGAAGAAGACGAGTGGCAGGAGATTGATGAACAGGATGTTGACGCCTCCAACCGTGTACTTGTAGTACTGCAGGCCTGCAGCACGGTAGGTGCAAAGAAGAACAGTCGACGTAGGGCCAGCTGTGGGCGCAACCTGGCCGGCCTGAAGACGGGCACGGCGGATAGAATGGGAAGGGGAGGTGCCGGGGGCAGAACCGTTGGCGCTGTCCGCTCCGTCGGCGCCGTTGGCGTCATCCTTCGTGGCGTCAGGGTTGGGAATGGCAATCTTAGGAGCACGGCGGAAGTTGAGCTCAAGAGGACGTGTCCAGAGAAGCACAAGCAGCTCCCAGGTCAGCTTGGCCATAGGAATGGTGACGACAAGGAACCAGCATATAACGCAGACGAACAACATCACCGGAGCGACGATGAGGAGGAATGCAGGCCAGTAGATCAGGCCGCCAAGGCGGCGACCCCGACGGTTGAGTTTCTTTCCGGTGCAGTGAGGAGTCGGGCGCAGCAGCGGAACAGACTCGTCAGGTGACTTGACACCCGGAGCAAAGGAGACTCCGGGGCCACGACGAGTCGTGGGAGAAACAGGCGACTCGGGCTCAGCTGGCGTGGGCCTGGACGATCCACCGGGCTTGACGGTAGTTGAGGATGAGGTTGACGTCGTAAGGGTCCGCTGGAAAGGATTGGTGAACTGTTCGCCAGAGGCGCCGTACGTGCCAGGAGTGCTCTCCTCATCCTCCCGGGCGTGTTCGTCGCTGGTCTCGTCGCCGTCGTAGTGGTCGTGAGGCGCGCCTTCTCCCTCGACGTACTTGCCGAAGGGCCATCCAATGTACCATGCCAGGCCGCGGAGAGTTTGACCATAGCCACCACGACCGCCCACCAGCTGCTCCGCGCCGGTGACAGCCATTGCGACAACAAAGCAGCAAAGTGCGAGCCACCAGCCAAAGACTAGAACCCAGAAGATATTGCCTGGACGCAGGTGGCGCTCCGCAGCCGCCGAGGGCATCGAATGCAGATCCGACTCGGCATTGCGCGTAACCGTGCGCGACTTGCGGTACAGCGCGGGCTTCCAGATCGGAAGACCGAAAGGGTGCTCGATATTGATAGCCTAGAGATGTTAGCGAAGCATGGACGATTCATGTGAAACCTTACGTCTTGGCGATCGCGGAGGGTGACACCCTCGGCCTCCTCGTTGCTGCTGCCACTTCCACTCTCCTCATCCTCCTCGTTCCCAGACGATCCTCCTGCATCACTGTCCGAGTGTTCAGTGGGCGTGAGCTGATGCGCCTCTGCTGCGGCGAGATCGTCCGAGTTCTCCTCGGTCTGTACTGAAAGCACACTCTCGGGGCGTTCGACATCACCACCCGAAACAGACGAGACGCCACCCTGAGTGGTGCGAGAAGCCGAACTGGATGCGCGGTCACGGGGCCGAGATGTTCCGTACCCGGCTCGCGAGGGACTTGCAAGAATGTTGCGTCCCCCAGAGGTCCCAATGGATTCAGCCTGTGCGGACCCTTGGAGGCTGGCGGCCTCATCTGCCTCCTCGCCTGCGGCCTCGGCGAGAAGGCGACGCTCGCGCTCGCGTTTGGCGCGCTTGCGTTCCTTGAGACGCCGGCGGATCAGGTCCTCGCCGCGGTCGACGGCCACGAACGCGTCGTCGTCCATGTCCTTGAGAGACTGTGCGGGTTGGTGAGAAGGGGCGAGACGTACGCGAGAGACGGATCGTGAGGGCACAGCGGACCGGGTTCCTTCTCCGTCCTTTAAGCGGGCACGAGATGAGCGCCCGAGGCCGATGGAGCCGGGGTTTTGGGTGTTACTGGGATTGGGAGACATTAGAAGTCCAGAACCAAGTGTTTGCCCACGCCCGTCACTCGAGCGACGAGACATCATCTCAGGCGGAGGAAAGTATCCGCCGGTGCGGGGCGTTGCGTGTTGTGATTCTGTATCAGAGTAGTCGATGGAAGAAATCGATCCTGCGCGTCCAGGGATGGCGGTGCCTGCAGGCTGTACAGGAGGGGTCGAGGGGTTGCTGGCGCCGATCCTCTGCATGTGTCAGCAACGCTCAGGAGTGTACGGGAAGCGGGGAACGCTACAAGTCGACATTGCAGCGCAAGGACGTACAAAGTCGGTGCTTGGCGCTCGAGGACGGCCTATGCCAAGATGATAAGGAGAAAGGCTGGGTATGCCCGAGAGTCCGAGCGGCGAGGGGACACCACTGGCGCTCCTCTGCCGGGTCGACGATGACGACGAGTCCGCGGCGCTACCAGCGGCGCTGCTCGACCTGCCGCGGCCGTCGTTGGGCGGTGCGTCAGACATTGTGTGTCAAGGTGGGCTAGGTGTCTCTTCGAGGTAGTTGGAACGACACCAAAGTCGATGTGCACGAACGTGCTGCTTGCACAGAGCTCTTGAGTCGTCGTGCGCCGCCGCGGGAAGGGGGCCAGGGCACGGAGTGCGCGGAGGGCCAGTGGCAAAACGGCGGTAACTAGGGCCTCGATTGATCGATTTGTCTTGGTCGTACGCAACCGGAGGCCAGTCCAGGGGCCGATGACAAGCTCAATCACCAGCTAGAGCAACGTTCGTCTAATCTTCTGATACCCCCAGCTGAAGATGATCGTCACCGATTAAAGCGAAATCCGTGGAATTGAGAAGCAACCTGCGGGAGTGGAGCGTAATGTAGCCCCAGTGGGCTGTATTCGTCTAACGGGTGATGGCGAGCTGCGGATAAAGGTGTGTGTGCCGATGGCGATGGTGCTACGAAGGCTGTGGACTGCGTTGACGATGGAGTGGAGAGGGTAGGGGATGACGCCGGACGGGTGGCGTTGTGTGTCTCGGTGGAAAGTATTTATAAACGGGCTAGCCCATCCGCCAACACAAACAACACAGTAGTCGGTTGCACGCAGAGTGTGCTGGTCTTCGTCGTCGTCGCGTCCGGGTCGTGCCGTATCAGAGTGCGCAGTGCAGCACATGCACCGGCGTGCCTCGTATGCAGAGAGCGGTATACAGTCTGCGCTATACGGGGTACGCGGTAAAGGGCAGCGTAGTAGCGTAGTGTGGGGGTTCGTTACGCGCGCTGTAACACCACCCAATCGCCCAACGCGCGCTTACAGTCACAGCTGCCCCTTATCCCCTTACAGCTACAAGGCTAACAGACCTGCAGACTCCGCACTACTTGCGCGATACGCGCAATAACAAAACGGACAGTTGATCAGATGCCCATTTTGCCCAATCTGGAATTTTGGATTTTGCACTCCGTGTCGCAGCATGTCCACCATCCTAGCCGTTCGATTTCTATATATCCCATCCCTCGCTCGCGTTTCGGGTCAGACGTGTAACGGTCACAACCCAAAGGCACAACGCGGGCACCGGTTCGACTATACGACGGGGTATGTAGTCGGCCAGTGAGACAAAGCTCGACTCGGAGCAAAGAAAACAGAGCCCAAGAAAAGATCAGAAAAATGGCCCTAAAACCAACTATAGGTGGATGAGCCGGACAAGCTGCAAGCTACGAGGAGGCCGAGGGGGGCCGCGGGCGTGCGGGCAACCGTGCCGCGTGCCGTTTGAGCTGTTCTGAATTCTGAACTCATGAAACCTGCGCCATAGCGCGCCATCACCGTGCGCGGGCATGCCATGCATGCCATGCACCACCACCGGCACGCCGCGCGGCACGCTTGGCGCGCTTGGGCCTTCACTACACGTGCAACTCAGAGACGATATCGAGATCTATTTCGGACCTCGGAAACGGTCGACATGCTCTGGAGCATCTGCTGACAACCGTGTGGTTCTGTCAGACGAACTATTTATCGCCACCACAAACTCGACTGGCTCTTAGGATCTGTCTGTCGATCAACTGATCAACTGATGTGCTGCGATTTGTCTTGTCGGCGCCATTCGAGACGCGATGACGACAGCCGTCTTGAACCGCCGCCAGCTTGGGCAGAGCCTGGGGGACAGAACACCGAAGCTCCGAAGCCCGTACCCGAGCTCTCTCACTCGTGGTTCCTCACCGCACGAATTCTAATGTTCGGTGGTTGCCCTGTATTCCTGTAATTACAAACAAATCATATACAAATGTTAATCTAAACGCCGGCACTGTATCCCCATCTCCAACCAATTAGGTGACTGGACCGAGGGGCACTGAGAACATTCCTTGCCCCCCTCTCTGGATCTCTGGTCACACTACTGTGGTCATTGTGGAATGCCCTGTGAGCCTCCTCCACCATCCTGGTCCATCCAACAATTGCTCTTTCCTCGTCGTCACATCCTCACCGACTCTGTTCATTCCGCTTCCATCATCGCCGGCACTCGAGTTGTCTGTCTCGCGAACGGAATCTCGCTTCTCTCCTGCGGCACCGCCTGTCAATCGTGATTGTGGAAACCCTAGCATCCCACTCCTCTCGCGTGATTGCCGGTCATTCTTAACAAACGTCATCGACCACAACTAGGTCACTCTATCACATATAGCACGTACGCGTCCTCACTTATCCACATCCACCCCAGCCACGCATTCTACTACCCACAATGCCAGCCTACCGTGAGTACTATCCCTCCAGCCCCTGCTGCTATATCCATTAACAGCAGGTCTCGAGTACGCGTCCACGGGGCGCGCCGCGTGCAACGGCCAGATCCCTTGCAAGGGCACCAAGATCGGCAAGGGCGAGCTCCGTGTCGGTACTTGGGTCGAGATCCAGGGCCACGGAGGATTCAAGTGGCGCCACTGGGGATGTAAGTTGGGCTGATGAGAGGTGGAGCGTCTCGCCATCGAAGATCAGGAGGGGCTGCGGCCGGAAGACGAGACGTCTTCTGTCAACCGATCTGCCACACGCCTTACAGCATGACGCGACGCGCGTGTGACTGCGGTTTTCTGACGCGTAGGCACGACGCCCAAGATCATCGAGCACTTCAAGGAGACCTTTGACGAGCCCGACGAGCTTGACGGCTTTGAAGACCTGAGCGCCAAGGACCAGGCCAAGGTAAGTCCAGCTTCGTCCTCTCCTCATGCAAGCCCAAGCTGACGACCAGGTTCGCAAAGCGTGGAACGAAGGAGGCGGTAAGCTACAAGTGTTTTCCCCCTCACTGACATTTTAGTCGATGCGGCCGATGTCCCTGAGAGCGCAAAGGTGCCGGAGAAGAGTGATGCGGAGGAATCAGAGGCCGAGGAGAAGCCCAAGAAGAAGGCTCCCGCCAGGAAGGTCACGAAGAAGGCGAAGAAGGAGGAGTCGGACTCGGAAGAGGACGTGAAGCCCAAGAAGAGGAAGGCATCGGCTAAGAAGGCGCCGGCCAAGAAAGCTCCTGCCAAGGTAGATGCGTAATCACAGCCGTCATCTAACAATAACAGTCGCGTAAGCGCAAGGCGGACACCGAGTCCGAGTCAGACGCTCTTACCGAGTCTGAATCGGACGCCACTCCGCCTCCTTCCGAGTCCGAGTCGGAGGCCGAGCTGTCGTTGACCGAGAGCGAGGACGAGAAGCCCAAGCGCGGCAAGGGCAAGAAGGCCAAGCGCGCCGCGTCGGACTCGGAGTCTGAGGAGGACCGCAAGGTGAGTTCGAGTGGCTAGGGAGTTCTAACATGTCCCAGCCGAAGCGCGCCAAGCCTGCTTCAAAGGGCAAGCACGCATCAAAGGGCAAGCCGGCCAGCAAGGGCAAGCCTGCGTCCAACGGCAAGCCCACATCGAAGGGGAAAGGGGCCAGTGCCAGCCCCGTCAAGAAGGGCCGGCGCAAGCTCGCCGCTGATCCCGATGAGGAGAGCGACTAGGAGATTTCGGCACAGAAGAGCTGGGAAGGGGAGAAGTTTCGTGGGCCAGTTTACAGGAACAGTGCGGATACGATTCAGATTGCCAGCATAGGATGTGTCGATGTGTGGTTGCAGACTCTTCGGATTGGAAAGTAGTAATAGTATCATGAGTGAACCAGTTGGGCGTGTTATGTGACATGTTGGGACCAATGCGTGCATGAGGTGTGAGCCTTGTTCGTGGGATCAGATCTGAACAAACAATTGTTCAGACAACCCATGCTTTGCCTGTCAGTTCCAATGCAGAAGAACAGCGTTGGCCTGATAGACGACATGCTCCCGCCAGACAAATGCACGTTAGTTTACTGCTCCTAATTGCTCGTTGCGTAGAGACGCGCACCCGCCCTCACGCCATACCCCTCCTCTCCCCTCTCCCCGGAACCGTACTGCGTCAACCGACCTCCTCGAGAATAGCGCCCAGCGCCTGCGGAGCAGCGCGCCCTTGATAATCTCAGTGCGATATGGATGGAATCTCATGACCAGGTACCCGCTACCATGCCGTGCGACGTGACACTGCAAACGAGTTTACTCGTCGTCCTCCTCCTCCTCGTCCTCGTCCTCCTCCTCGTCGTCGTCCTCCTCGTCGCGCTGAGACTCGATGACAGCGGTGGCGATACGGTCAAGGTCACGCATGCCGTCCTGCGAGATCTTGCGGCCGCCGTCGGCGTGGGCCTCGAGGACACCAATCTTCTCAAGGGCCTGGAGAACGTTGCGCTCGACACCGGTGGCCGAGTCGCGGTGGTGGCCGGGCTTGACACCGCGGCGGTGCTTGGTGCCGTGGAGCTTGGCGAGGGCACCAACACCGACGTGCTTGCGGAGGTAGACGTGACGGGCGACGGCGGCTGTGGCGTTAGTGCATGTTTGGAGAGAGTCCAGCGCGCAGAGATGGACGGGCGTTGTTTTGTGTGCTGGTTTCCGTTGCAGGAAAAGAATTTTGACGGTTGTGCCTCGCAGGCTCAGATACCACGTCTCCGTCCCAGGACACGCCCATTCAAAATCTCGTGCGCGCACCGAGGCGACTTACCAGCGCGGACGTAGAACCAGTCGGGGTCGTAGGGAGCGAGCTCCTTCTGGGGACCGGTCTTGACAATGTCGACCCAGGTGGGGATCTCGAGCCTACCCGAGCGCTTGAGGTGGGCCGAGTAGGCCTTGATGAAGTCCTCGGCACTGCATGTGACAAGTCGTTACGCGGAGAAAACGGGTCGTTCGCGAGAGCAGGATGAGATGGAAAGCGCGCACGAGTTCGGGTTCGAGAAAGACGCTAGGTCAGCACATACTCCGTCGACAACAGCCCGAGACGACTCCAATCCGAGACTCCAAGATTCCTTCCCCGCGCGCTCCCAACATCCAACTCCGTCATCTCCTCGCGCATCCACTCAACGAGCGAACTCTCCCCCCTCTCGGCGCGATCCACCCGCGCGCAAACGCTCCCCTCCCCTTCCAGTCTCTCCCCCTCTCTCCTCTTTCGCGCGGGAATCGTCTCGGAAAGTCGAAAGTCGTCTCGGGCTCGAAATACACGTACGAGATGTCACGAACGCCAGGCATTTTTTGGGCTGCGGGAGTGTGAGTGGACGGAGCGGGGAGCGGAGGGGTGACGAGCGGCGATGATACGCACAGTTTTCTAGGTCTTGCTGGACAGCGGTGACGGCGAGACGAGCAAGTCGAGGACGAGGCGACGGCGAGGGAGGGGGAGAGGGGGGAGGGCGTGCGGCCGCTGCCAGCCAGCGAGTGGGTGAGCGACAGCCAGCCAGCCAGCGAGGGGACCAGAGCCACCCCACCGCACGCTGGGCCTGTCAGCCAGGCCAGGCAGCCAGCCAACCAACCACCGAGAGCCAGCCAGGAGCCACCAGCCAAAGGTTCCAGCCAACTGCCAAGGTCAGGAGCCCTCATGGTGGGGAAACACAGGGGCCAAAACCCACAAGTCCAGCCAGGGTGGCGGATCTCAATTGATTCCGTCAAGATCGGCGATAAATACTTTCGCCGAAAGTTTCGCTCATTCGCGCTTGAAAAGTTTCTAAAAGTGGAGGGAAGAAATAATTTACACACGCGGAAGTATCAAGGATCGGGTGGCGATTCCGTCCCGGGCTGAAGGACACCGTGGGAGAGCTGTGCCCCACTCTGCAAGATTTCTGAAGTCGGAGATGAAATGAGATTGTTGATCTCGACGGCAAGTGACGTTGTGGAGCACCAAGTCTGGGAAACCTCTCCATCTCGATTGTTTCCTTCTTGTTCTGTGCACCGCACTCAAGACCAACATGTAAGACAGTTCGGGTACTCTATCTAACCCCCAGGTCACGTCTTATCTTCCTAAACCTCCCGCCATCGCTCACGCCGGACCTCTTCAAGTCGAAGCTCACCGAGCCAAAGTCGCTCGCGTCCGCCGTCGTCACGGATACCAAGCTCGTCCCGAAGCGCCGCTTCGCGTTTGTAGGATACAAGAACGAGGACGAGGCGCGCAAAGTCAAGGACTGGTTTGATGGCAGCTTTGCGTTTGGCGGCGGAAAGGTCAAGGTCGATTTTGTCCGTGATGAGGTGGGTGTCTGCTACTTGTACCCGCGCTGACACTGCAGCCGCTCGCGCCCAAGCCGACCAAGCGTGCTAGGACCGACAAGGGAGATGCGGAGAAGAAGGAAGAGGAGGACACGCCCGAGGCCGGGCCGTCCAAGAACTCAAAGCGGCTAAAGGAGTTCATGGACGTCATGAAGGGTGTGGACGCGACCGCGCCGTCTGCCGATGCGGCTGTCCCGGGCGAGGCCGGATGGGTGGCGGAGGGAACGAAGGCCGCTGCCAAGGCTAGCAAGAAGGGGAAGGAGAAGGCATCCCCAGAGCCCGAGGAAGAGGAGGAGGCTGCCGCGGAGGAGGACGATGATGCCGCATGGCTCGCTCGCCGCCAGAAGGCCACAATGGACGTCGATGGCGAAGAGGAAGAGGTGAGCTTCCCCCCCTACATGAAGCGCTCTAACATTTAGGAAACACCACAGGTCGACGCCGAGGACGCCCTCATTCTCTCTACTGGACGATTGTTTGTCCGCAACCTCGCGTTCGTGGCCACTGCCGACGACTTGTCTGCGCACTTCGGGCGGTTCGGTCCCATCGTTGATGTTCACATGCCGGTGTCACAGAAGACTGGCGAGCCGCTGGGTACCGCCTTTGTGCTCTTCCGCAATCCCGAGGACGCGCTTTCCGCCCGCCGCACACTCGACAAGACGACCTTCCAGGGCCGTCTGCTGCACGTTCTGCCCGGCCGCGCACGACCAGGCCAGGAGACCGCCGCCAACACCAAGGGCGTTACCGACGGCAAGGTCCTCGGCAAGGCCGCCGAGACGCGTGGAGAGGTCAAGGAAAAGGTCGACGAGAAGCGCAAGGCCGACAGCGCACGGGGTGTCAACTGGGCCACTCTCTACATGAACGTGGGTGATATCCATGTATAACTCAGCTGACCCATCAGAGCGACGCGGTTGCGGCGTCAGTGGCCGATCGGATGGGCGTCTCCAAGTCCGAGCTCCTCAGCGGCTCTGACGACGTGAGCGCCGCGGTTAAGCTGGCCCTTGCCGAGACACACGTTATCGCAGAGACAAAGGCGTACTTCGAGAAGGAGGGCATCGTTCTCGAGGCATTGAAGCCCAAGGTTCCGCGGTCTCAGACTATCATTCTCGTCAAGAACATTCCCTTCGGCACCACTATCCAGGGCTTGCAGGACCTGTTCTCCCCCCATGGCGAGCTGAAGAAGGTGCTCCTCCCTCCTGCTGGGACTATTGGTGTCGTGGAGTTTGTCAACCAGATGGACGCTGGCCGTGCCTTCCGCGCACTCGCGTACCGCCGGCTAGGCAATGCCGTTCTCTACCTGGAGAAGGGCCCGCAGGGCATGTTCAAGGACCCGGACACCATCTCCACTCCGGCATCCAAGGAGGCCGAGGAGCGCGCCCTTCTTGCCAGCAAGGTTGCCGAGGCGGAGGTGCGTGACCAGCCGGCAGAAACGGACGAGGCGGGCTCGACGCTGTTCCTCAAGAACCTTGCATGGGCTACGACCACCGAGCGTCTATCATCTGTGCTCTCCGCCCTCCCCGGCTTCTCCTTTGCGCGCGTACAGACCAAGGTGGACCCTAAGCGGCCTGGACAGCGCCTCTCGATGGGCTTCGGTTTCGTCGGCTTCAAGACGAAGAAGGACGCACAAAAGGCCCTCGGTGGTCTGCAGGGCTTCGAGGTCGACGGCCACGCCCTGGAAGTGCGCTTCGCCCAGCGCGGCGCCGAGGACGTCAAGGACGAGGACAAGAAGAAGGGCAAGGACGAGATGTCGGGTGCGACCAAGGGCACCAAGCTGCTGGTCAAGAACCTGCCGTTCGAGGCGACAAAGAAGGATGTGCGCGCGCTGTTCTCGGCATACGGCACGCTCAAGTCGCTTCGTGTCCCGCGCAAAGCCACACTCTCGTCTACTGGTGCGGCTTCATCTCGCGGTTTCGCCTTCCTCGAGTTCACGACCCACGCCGAGGCGCAGCGCGCAATGGACGCGCTCAAGCACACGCATTTGCTCGGCCGCCACCTCGTCACGCAGTGGGCCAACGACGAGGACTCGGTCGACATTGACGCGCTCCGCGAAAAGGTCGGGCGGGACGCGCGCCTCGGCGAGGTCGGAGGCCGGAAGCGCAAGCTCGACCTCACGGGCAAGGGCGATGTGGACGAGGACGACGGGCTGGAGATGTGAGAGGGGGAGGGTATCGTTTGTTCAATGTATGCATCTAGATTTACATGGGACAGCAGTGGAACTGCGTATTATATGTTCGTAAGTGCAATGAGCACTGCATATTATATGTTTGGGAGGGGGAGTCTCGGCGCGAGGCCGGATTATATGGCTGTCTACTAGCAGGACAACGGTGGTGGCGAATTACGACCCTCGCGGTCGGTGAGATAAGGATGATGAATGCTTTGGTGCTAGCCGGAAATGGCGGCGCGTCGCGAATCCATACGAATCATACGCGCGAATGCGTCGCGTCCTCGATCTGCGTGTGAGTATGCCATTTGCCATATCGAGCAGAACGCGATCGCGATCACGGGTAGCGCGCAGGACGCATGACCGATGCATTTCCCGCGTATCGCGCGTATCCTGCCAGACTCACCATTTCGCGGACTGCCTCGGCCTGCGCGGGATCCAGCTCGATCGAGCTCTCCACGCTCTCCCGACTCCGGTCAAACAGCGAGGACGGAGAGGACGGCGAGGGCGAGAGGTTGTGCGCACGGTGCATGCCCACGCCGCCCGCGCCGCTGTCCATTACGTCGATGGACGCGAGTTCGACGGCGTTCGGGCGCGGAGGGGGCACGAGCGGCGTGTGTAGCATGAACAGCAGCGTGTCGTGGGCGCGGGCGAAGATGGACATTGTGTGGGAAGAGATGTGAGGCTGCTGGACGATGGGAATGCAATGAATGGATGATGGGGCACCAGGATGAGGATCTGGGGAGCTTAATAAGAAACATCCATCCATGTCCGACTCGTTCCATGCCAGGCATTCAAGAGCATCAAACGGGGAGGAGGGCTCTCCTCGAGGATCGACGCCGAGAGGAGGAAAACAAAAAAATCTGCGGCCTCGGGATCGGCGGCGGACCCTGCAGCTGCAAGGGGCACGGGAGCCACATGACGGAAATGACGCACCGGTCACTCACAGCTGAAACGCTAAAAAGCGCTCTGTGGCGAGCCGCGGGCCTGTGATGCCATTCCGAAAAACGGAAAGCGGAGGATTCCCACGGGGCCACGGGACGAGGCGGAGGGCCCAAGATCTCCGCAAACGGCAGCTCGAATAAGGAATCGGAAAACTACCGCTCTGCCACGGCTCCAGAGATGCGCTGACTGCCAAGCCCCTTTGCTCTCCATCCCGCGCCAGAGCCATCAATCGCAACGCGCTAACAGCCGTTCGGCGCGTTTGGCAGCAGTACTAGTAATCATTGTGCAACGCGTCGTGCGTCTGAACGGGGCCATCTCGATGATCGACTGAAGGCGCTGGTTCACTTGGCTGTTCTGTGCTCCCCCCACGATAAAGCGGAGAGAGCTCTGGGTATGTGAACAGTGCAGCGGTGTGTCTCATCGAAGCGGTATGCATGTGTGCACTTCTATGTTTCCACAGGACACAAAACATGAAGGGCACGAACCGGCAGAGTTACACGCCATAGCCTGCTCCGTTCTCCGCGTTCTCCGCCGGAACGCTACACGCTGTGCAGGTTATGGTTATCTAGTCCCGCCATGGCGATTCCCGTCCCCGTCAGGCCCGTCAGATTCTGCCTGGATACCATGATACCAGCTTTGAGCGGGATGAGCACAGCCCGCGCTGCTCCTGCGACCAGGCCTGTGGGGGGATGGGGGACCACAGGCGCGCAATGCGATCCATGGGTGGGTCGGGTAGTTGCTGCGTCGAGTAGACTAGATCCAAAGCACACAGCAATACCCGCCGGGGCCAATACTCATGTATGCGTGTCGGCGACCTGCACCAATATGAGGAGACGAGCAGAGTCGGGGACAAAAGCTATGCAACTCAAGATTTGGTTGAGAGGTTGGGATCTCGGGAGATGATCGGAAGATTGTCTGGGCCATGGGCCAGCTGTAGGAAGGCGCTCGGCGCTCGGCTCCCACCCTCCGCGCCTCCATCGCTCCATCCATGCCTCCACGTCGCGTGCCGCCGACACGAAAGTACGAAATTCGATCCCCACACTGCTACCCCTCACAAGATCACCATCCCATCTCTCCTCTCGACTGCACACCACACACCATGCTCTCGAGAATATCACGGACGTCGCTGGCGCTGGTCGCGCTCGGCGCGACGCTTGCTGTCGCGCACAGGAGCTTTGGGGGAGGACACAAGGTGGGTTTTATAATAGTGTCTGTGCGCGCACGGTTGCTGGGAGAACGGATAGAGCAGGGCATACGACCACCTGCTCCACCGCGGCTGTCGACTTTTGGGTGCTGCAGGTGCACTAGGTGCATTTTGTGCATAGAAGTTGGCACCTCCACCGCCAGTGGTGGACGGCACCATTCGCTATCGCTAGCGGCTCCTCACTCGCTATCCTGTCAGCGTGGCGCGTCATCATCCACGACGACTTTCGACTTTGAGCGATAACAGAGACTGACAACCACTCTAGATTCTCCCATCCAACAGCCAACCCACCCACCCGCACCACGCTCATTCACACCACCATTCGCAGGGAACTATGAAGCAGGTATTCGAGTTCCTCTTTCCATTCCAGAGCCCAGCATGGAATGCTAGTGAGTGAAAAACGAGCAACGCGCGACCGCGAGCGCGACACGGAGCTGCGAGCTGGAGCTTTGGGCAACGCGAGTATGAAGGCGTTATTCTTGTCCTCGAGGGCTTCTTTCTACACCTTGTCTCAGAAGACACCCGCCGCGCCAGTATGGCCACAGCTACCAGCTCGACCGTGCAGGTCCTCTTGGAGCCCGCATCGCGTGCAGCGACTAACCTCAGTTCTCGGGACGTTCTACATCTCCTCCATCCCCAACTTTATCCTACTGGCGGTACCCGCGTCGCTTGAGCCCTCGTCGCTGAACACGATGATCGCGTTCGCGACGGGCGGTCTCCTCGGCGACGTCTTCCTCCACCTCGTCCCGCACGCGTTCTTCGGCGAGGGCGACCACGGCCTCACCACTGTCGTCGTTGACAGCCAGCGCAATATCGTCATCGGGTGAGTAGAAATTTATTGTTGCTCGATGCTGACTCCCAGATTTGCCATCTTCCTCGGATTTGCCGCCTTCTTCGTCCTGGACAAGACTATGCGCGTGTTGAACGCGCAGGCGGGCAATGAGGGCGGGCACGGGCACTCGCACGGCGGACACTCTCATTCGCACGGCCACGGCCATTCGCATGGCACGTCGTCGGCGGTCGCCAAGTCGGACGGCGAGCTCCGGAAGCGCAAGGGCGAAAAGGAGGCGGACAGCGCTGATGGCGCCGAGGACAAGGCCGAGGAGAAGAAGGTCAATCCCTCGCTCCGCCTCTCGGCGTACCTCAACCTCTTTGGCGACTTTACCCACAACATCACCGACGGCCTGGCGATGGCCGCCTCGTTCTACTCCAGCCCGGCCCTCGGCGCCGTCACCACCATCGCGACGTTCTGCCACGAAATCCCCCACGAGGTGAGTAAAAATGCATCGGACGCGAGAATAGAGATCGGTCCATATTGACACCTAGGTTGCCGACTACTCGATTCTCATCAAGTCGGGCTTTACCAAGTACCAGGCCATGGGCTCGCAGTTCTTCACCGCTGTCGGCGCGTTCGTCGGCACCTTTATCGGAATCTGGATTGCAGAGACCACCGGTGCCGGCGACCACACCCCGATCAAGGCCGGCGAGGGCATCATGGGCACCACTGTCGGCCCGGGCGAGCTTGTCATTCCGATGACTGCTGGCGGTGAGTGGTGGACAATTGAACACTTGCTGATCCCCAGGTTTCCTCTACATTGCCAGTGTCAGCGTCATCCCCGACCTCCTCGAGGAGTCCAGGAGTGCACGCCAGGCGCTCAAGGAGGTGTGTTGAGAGCTAGAGTTCATTTCCGAATCAATTGCTGACAACCAGTACGCCGCTATGGCTGTTGGTGTGCTCTGCATGGTGAGTGCCTGGGTTCAAGTACTGTACACTAACGCGCACAGGCTGTTATTGCTTGGAACGAGTAGACAGACCACCACTGTTACATACATGGAATCTCTGCATACCTTTCTTGATAGCTGTGGCTGTGGCTTTGTCCTGACTAACTGCCGGCCACGACCGCTGACCACTGGCGTGAGCATCGGCACAGATTGCAATCCGGATCTGGCGTTCAGAAATCTTCGACAGCCGGAACTGGGGCACTAGGCGTTGGCCAACATTACTCATGCCCTCATGTGCCGCGATAGCTCGCACTAGTCTGGCTCGAGTGACCAGCACGGCGACGAACGCCATGATTCTAACATTATCCAAATGACCAGCCTCCTGTGCCTTGTGATCGGGCACATCAGCATGGCCACATGGCCAGCATATCAACATGCAGCGCAGGTCCGTGTCGGACGCAGGATCGCGCAGGACGCGCAGGGTGTCAGGATGCTGTAACCCAGGACAAGGAAAACCCTCATGGACGATCCTCAATGCCCTCCATATGGCCTGCATCCACATCCTACATACATCCAGTTGGCTCAGCGTACAGCATGGAGCCCAGGGACTCGTGCTGCCAAAACGCACATTCGGGCCCACGGGTCCAGAAGCCTGTCCCGTGCCTAGATCCGCGCCCTGGCTCGCTCGCTGGCGGGCTCAACATGCTCAACATGTGTGCGGAACCGAGCAGCCACAGCGCTTCGCCCTTCGCCGGGAGCCGGGAGACGTCCTTGCCGACGAAGAGAGCGATGAGGGCGATGTGTCTGGAGGATGTGTGTTCTACTGTGATGCTCATGCTGTTTTACTGTGATGCACGCGGCATGGACATGGGCATTTGAGGGACCTACCCAATGATACAGGGTGGTTTATTGTGCTTATGGAATGTATGAGATGTTATGGAATGCACGAAATCGCGAGCCCCCGGGGGGAAACAGTGAAGGAGGAGGCCGAGGAGGATGAGGCTCCTCCTGTTCAACGTTCATTATGTGTGTGCCATGTGCCATTTTGTGGCCAGGCACATGACAAGGTGACCGGGTCGGGTCTCTTGCCAAAGCATCCTGCAAATCATTACGTCAATCGGCAGATCACCAGACACAATCTCGAGCCCTCGAGGATTGCAGACAGCAGAAGAGCAGAGGACGCGAGTCACAGGGGGCACAGGGGAGGGATGACACTATCCACTCTTGTTATTTCTGTATATTACTTGTTATTTATTCTAATTCATCGCGCGGGTAGAAGAACTAGCGGGGGCTGAGGAGAGCAAAAAGGAGAGATGATGAGAGGAAAAGGAAGGGAGGGAGGGAGAGTGGGGCACGAGAGGAGAATGGATTTGCAGCTTGCAGCTTGGGTTTGTCGCGGTATATCGCGCGGTCTCATGATCCTGGGAAATTAAAAAACACAGAAAAAAGTCTGGAGCAACTCTTTGTGGTCAGCGAAAGAGAGCGTTGAGAGAGCTTGAGAGAGAGCTTGAGGACTTGTGGGTTATATGCTGTACAACTAAAAGCAAATCACCTCTGCGGTCAGCTGCAAATGTAGAGTACGAGCTAAAGAGTTCTCCTGCGCCGCTCGGTCATTCACCCGCCACTAGCCGACGCCTCATTTTCTGCTGCTCTCCCCTCCCCCCCATCTCCTTGCACCTCCCCCCCCATCTCCTTGCACCTCACCTCATCTTGTGGCGTTGTGGAAACTATCACCAAGCACTTTTCTCTCCAAGAGTCACTAACCGCAAGAGCACGCACGGGTGATTTCCCTAATCCCCGCCTGTCCGCCCAGCTTATTCCCAAAGCTCTGTCCAACCCGCATACAGGACACAACGGTAGTAGTGACCGCTTTATTCTAGTCTTGCCACTTGGTCATTGGATCATTGATCGACACTCATCGTACTGTATTGTCATCCTTATCCTTATCCTCAATCCACGACCACCACTTCCCATCCATCGAAACACACACAGATCCGAAACGGCTACATGAGCGATCTGCACACTGCGACCTTTACCTGGGGCGCAGGACCTAGTTCGGTGAGTGCCAGGTCCGCGGCGCGGGGCTTGGGTGGACGATGGATGCAGAGACGTCATCGAAGTCAGAGGTCGAGACAGATGCGACCGACTTTTTTTGGCGTCGATATCGGATGTCAGTCGTGCACGCCATGCATCCAGTATTGAAGCCTCGCGGCATTGGAGGATCGCGACATCCACCCCATCCCACCCAGCTATGCATCGGATTGGAAACAGTACGGATGCTGACAGGATCCTTCCCATGAAAAAAAAAAAAAAAAACGTTTCGCGTTTCTCTCCCACTCTCGATGATTTCACGTCACAGGTCTTTGTGGCCGGCAGCTTCAACGACTGGTCAGACAAGGCCACGCCGCTCAGCAAGCTCCCCGACGGCAGCTTCTCGGGCAACGTCCCCGTCCCGTACGGCGAGAAGCAGGCGTTCAAGTATGTCGTCGACGGCGACTGGAAGGTCCGCGAGGACGAGCCCAAGGAGTGGGGTGAGTACCCCTTTCTAGTAGCTCATCAGCGCTAATCTTCCAGACGAGGCCGGCAACATGAACAATGTAAGTGGAGTTGATTATCATGAGCATGGGGCCGCACGGTCGTTGCGCCTTGCGGCTTGCGGCGCGCGGCGCGGTCGCCACGATCGTAGCCGCGCACGTTGCTCTGCGGCACCGGCGTTGCTATCAAAAGCAACGTCGAGCCCATGTTCACTAGCATCACAGCCCGAACGTCTGTTATATCAGTGCTGACACTGTCCAGGTCTACGAGGCCCCCGCTGCTCCTGCCGGCGCCGCCGGCGCTGCTGGAGCTGCCAGTGCTGGAGCTGCTGCTCCCGCCACCCCGGCTGGCCAGACCCAGCCGGCCCAGACGCTCGCGACTCAGCCGGCCGCCGACTCAACGGCCGCCGCCACCCAGGGTGCCGCCCCGACCGCTCCTGTCGCTGCTGACGCTGCCGCTCAGGCCGCTCCTGCCGCTCAGACTGCGGCTACCCCCGCTGTTAACCAGCTCGCCGCCCAGCCCGAGGCCGCCAATGCCGGTGGCATCTCCGGCACTACTGCCGCCCTCGGTGCCGCCGGTGCCGGTGCCGGCGTCGCTGCCATTGGCGCTGCGCTTTTCGCTGCCCGTGAGAAGGGCGATGACAACACTGCCAACGCCGTAAGTATTTCCGCTGCCTGTCACCGCGTGGTTCCGTCAGCTAATCCCCTGCAGATCCTCACCGATGCAATGGCCAAGGGCATCGACCCGTCGACGATCTCCAACCCCGGGGCTGGCAACGCCGCGGCTGGCAACCTTGCTGGAACCTCCGCTCCGGTTGGTGCAGTATCTCAGCTTCAGTCGATTGTTGACGGTATGAAGACCGACGACCGCGCCGCCGCCGCCTCTGGTATGTCCTGACCCCGAGGCGCTGGGCGCCAGAATACAACACACATGGGGCGCTACACGTTACTGACTTTCCTCAGCAGGCATTGCTCCCTCAACTGTCGCATCTCCCTCGGCCGCTGTTCTCGCCGCTACTCCCGCCGGTGCGACGTCCACCTCCAACATGGCCGACGCCCCTGCCGGTGACGCTCCTCGTGCGGCCCCAACCGACGTCTCCGCGCTTGGCACTGTTCTTCCTCCTGCCTTCGCTGACACTCCTGCCGCTGATTCCACTCTTCCTGGCGCTGCTGGAACCGCTACAGACGCCACTACCATGCCTGCCGCCGGTGCTACCAACCTTGCCTCGGTCCCCGCTGCTGACGCCACTGCTCCCACTGCCACCAACCCCGCTACCGACGCGTCTAGGGGCGTCGCGACCGACGCCGCTACCGGAGCAACTCCCGCAACTGCTGACGCTACCAACCTCGCCGCTGCTCCTGCTGTGAGCGAGCCGGCCAAGCCCGAGTCGGCTACCGCCCCTGCCGCGTCTCGAGGCCTCCCGTCTGGTGCCCTCATGGGTGCTGCCGGTGCCGGTGCTGCTGGCCTTGCTGGCCTTGCCGCGGCCGCCGGTATGAATAAGTCCGACGCCCCTGCTGCTGACGAGAACGCTGCTGCGGGCTTCAATCCTCCTGCTGGCCTCAGCAACTTCGCCGCTCAGGTTCCTGGTGCTGGTAACGATCCCACCGCTTCTGGTGCCGATGCCACTGGCGCGGCCCCTGCTGCTGGTGGCCTCGGTGGCTTCGCTTCCAACCTCCCTTCTGGCGTTACCGGCCAGGTGAACAACTTTGCGACTACCGCATCCGGCTCCATTAACGACGCCTCGACCCGCGCCACGGGCGCCATCACCGACCTCTCGGGCCAGGCTCCCGCGCCCCTTGCCGGTGCGGTCGGCTCCGTGTCCAACCAGGCAACTGGTGGCATCAACAACCTCGCTACCCAGGGCACCAACGCCCTCGGCGGCCTCACGGGCCAGGCTGGCGCTGTCCCCAGTCAGGCGACGGGCGCGCTTGGTGGCATCACGGGCCAGGCGACCGATGGCGTCAACAACTTCTCCAACCAGGGCACCACTGCCCTCGGCGGTGTTTCCAACCAGGGCACTGCTGGCATTAGCAACCTCTCTAACCAGGGCACTGCTGCGCTCGGCGGCCTTTCCACACAGGCCGGCGCCCTCCCCAGTCAGGCTTCGGGCGCTGTTGGTGGCCTCACTGGCCAGGGCACGGACGGTCTTAACAACCTCTCTGGCCAGGCTACAACTGGTCTCACCAACGTCTCTGGTCAGGCCACTGACGGTATCAACAACCTTGCTGCCAGGGCTCCTGGCCCTGCTGCCGGTGCCCTTGGCGGTGTGACTGGTCAAGCCACTGATGGCATCAACAACCTCTCTACCCAGGGTACGGGTGCCCTTGGCGGCCTCACCGGCGCCGGCGCCGGCGCCCTCGGTGGCCTCCAGACTCGTGCGGGCGACGTCACTGGCTCCGCTCCTTCGTTCGGCAATGTTGGTGCCTCCAACACTCTTGCCGCCGATGTCCCCAGCACAGCCGGCGCGCCTTCCCTCGGCGGTGCTTCTTCGAACATCCCTTCGTCGGTCAGCGACATCAAGGCGCCCGAGGGAGTGTCCAACCTGAATGCCACCGCTCCGGAATCGCGCTCCATTCCCCTTGGTGGCATCGCCGCTGGCGGTGCTGCCGCCCTCGGTGCTGCTGGCCTCACCGGTGCTGCCCTCGCGCACCGCGACAACAAGACCGACGTCCCCGCCGCCACAAGCGACGTCCCAGCTCCTGCCACCCTCGCGACGGACGCGTCTACCGTTCCTGGCCTTTCGTCCACCGCGAACGTTCCGGATGTCTCCTCGACTGCCCCCGGCGTCACCGGCCCCACTGGCATTGGTGGTGACCTTCCCACTGCTGGCGGCATCACCGGCCCTACTACCTCTACTGGCCCTACTGGTATTGGTGGTGACCTCCCCACTGCCGGCAGCTTCACTGCCCCTACTGGCACTGCTGGCGATCTCCCCGCTCCCGGTAGCCTCACTGCTCCCACTGCCACCGTTGGCGGTGTCCCCATTGAGGGTGACTTCAACAGCAACACTGCTACCGTTGGTGACCTCCCCGCCACTGGCGGCGTCACCGCTCCCATCGGCACCGTTGGTGACATCTCCACTGCGGGTGGCATTGCAGGCCCCACTGGCACCGTTGGTGACTTTTCCACTCAAACTTCCGACATGTCTGCTCCTGGCACTGCTGGCAACCTCTCCACTGACCGCTCGCTCGACCTCCCAGCCGGCACCATTAACAACTTCTCTGCCCAGGCCACCGACACCACTGGCCTGAACGCATCCGCCCCTGCGGACAGCAACGTCCTTGCTTCCGCTCCCACTTCCAGGTCCGTCCCCGTCGGTGGCATCGCCGCCGCTGGTGCCGGAGCCCTCGCTGCCGCGGGTCTCACCGGAGCCGCGCTCTCCCACTCCGACAAGAAAGACGCTTCCGTTCCCGATGCGACCACCGCCGGCGTTTCGGGCCCCAACGCCGCCTCGCCCACGTTTGCCACCTCCGCTCCTGGCATTGCGGCCCCTGCTGCGGCTATCCCTACTTCGCCTGGCACCGCTCCCGGCGTTGAGAATGCGTCGCTTCCTACTTCGGTTCCGACCGCTTCCATTCCCGGCGTTGATGCCACCCCACACGCCACTGCCCTCAACGTCGACGCTCCTGGCACTACTATCCCCGGAGCTGATTCGGTCCCGGCTGCCTCAACGTCGACTGGCGCCCCGTCCCTCGGTAACACCGCTTCCGAGTCGACCTTCATGGGTGCCGGCCCCGATGTCACTGGCGCCTCTCGCGGTGTGCCCACCGCCGACCTTTCCGCTGTCGGTGCCCCTGCTGCCGCTATTCCCGTTGCTGCGTCCACTGGTACAAGCACCGACGTTCCTGCGGGTCTCTCTCGCGATCTGCCTGGCACTGGTGACTACACCTCCTCAGCCCAGGCGCCTATGGGCGGAGCTTCGACTCTCAACACTGTTCCCGGTGTGGATGCTGCGAAGGATGGACAGGCCCCTCGTAATATCGACATTCCAGGCGAGTTCCCTGGCGAGTTCTCCAGTTCCTCGGCCCAGGCCGACACGGGTCTTCCGAGCGGCTCCACCACAGCGGCGTACACCACCCCTAACGAGGTCCTGCCCACGACGCTTTCCAACACTGACAATGTCGCCGCACCTCAGTCGCAGTCGCTGGATGTCAACGCCCCGCCCTCCGGCCTCGACCAGAACAGCCTCACTGCCGCCATTCGTGACATTCCTGTGACCGGATCGTCCAACAAGTACTCCCCCGGTGCTGTCGCGGGTATGGCCGCTGGCGGCGCCGCTGCGCTTGCTGCCGGTGCTGGTCTCGGCGCCTACGCCGGTGGTGCCTTCGACAAGAAGGACACGACTGCTCCTGCCGGCTTCGAGAAGTCGTCGTCAACTACGGATGCCCTTGACGCTGTCTCCACCACCGCCACCCCTGGCCTTGACACTGCCAGTGCCAGCACCATCACCGGTCCTGCTCTCAGCTCTACTACCGACAACACGACCGGTGCCATGGACGCAACTCGCTCGCTTGACACTGCTGCCCCCTCCGCCCCCGGTGTCTCCAGCTTCGCGGCTGCACCCGGTGGTGTCATCGGTGGTCCCGAGACGACTCTCCCCACCCAGGACAGGACCACCACCTCCACTGGCCTTGGCAGCGACCTCCCGGCTCTCGGCACGGACTCCGCTGCCAACCTGGGCGCGAAGGACACGTCGCTCACTGGCACAGGTATGGATGCCCCCCCGGTTGACGAGAACTTGCGGGGTGCCAACAGCCCTACCCCTATTCCTTCCGTTGGCGCGTACCCCGTCGCTGGAGCCGCTGCCGCTGGTGCTGGTGCTGGCGCTCTCGGAGCTGCTGCCCTTCACTCTTCCGGCCCCTTCGCCGACATCTCCCAGACCGACACCTCCCTTCCTTCCGCTGACGCCTCCGTTCCGTCGGTTGACGCGCACTCCGCGCTCGACCGCTCGGTCCCGGGTGTTGGCGCGTCGGTTCCCTCGGTTGACGTTCCTACTGTTGACGCCAACGCTCCCTCGGTTGACGCTCCCAAGTTCGACGCTACAGCCCCCTCCGTCAGCGCGCCTACCGCCGCTGGCTCGCTTCCGTCCTCTGACGCCCCCGGTGTCGCGGCCCCCTCTGCTGATGTTCCCTCAGCCTCCGCTCCTGAGGGTGCAATGAACCTCGCCGCTACTCCCGCCGGCGTTCCCGCTTCGGACTCGACCACCGGCACCTTCGGCGACGCCACCACTGGTGTCTCGGACTCTCTTGTAAAGGCCCCGACTGCTGACGCTTCTGTCCCTGCCGTTGGCGCTTCTGCCCCTGCTGTCGACGCTTCTGTTCCCGCTTCTGACAACAAGGGCCTCGGTGGTGGTGCCATTGGCGGCATTGCCGCCGGCGTCGGTGCTGCTGCCCTCGGTGCTGGAGCCTTTGCCGGTTCCAAGCTCAGGTCTGGCGGTGATGCCGCCACGAGCGCCACCAACGACGGCTCCACTGCCGTCAAGGGTGGCCTGGGCGGCTTCAACGACAAGATCGGCTCGTTCTCCACCCAGGCTACCGACGGCGTCACCGGTGTCCAGAACACGGCCACCGGCGCCATCGGCAACGCGTCGACCTTTGCCAATGACAACATTTCCAAGGTCCCCACCACGGGCCCTCTTGGCTCCGTCGGCACCTTTGCCAAGGACACCTCCACCAAGGCTACTGGCGCTGCCACTGGCGCTGTTGACCAGGCCTCGACCACTGCCACCGGTGCGATCGGCAAGGTCCCGTCCATGGGCGTCGCGTCTGGCAAGGAGGCATCGGCTCCCTCTGGGGAAGGTGCCGCGCCTCAGAAGATGGGCTTCGGCCGTCGTCTCTCTGGTGTCTTCAAGGGTCTCGGCGGAAAGAAGCACCAGGACGAGCTCGCGGAGGCTAACGCCGCTGGCGTCCCGGCTCTGCCTGCTGGTGTCGCTGCGGGTGGTGCCGGCGCCGCTGGCGCTGGCGCCACTGCCGCCGGCCTTGCTGCGTCGGGCAAGGACACGGATGTCGCTGGTGCTCCGACTACCAACACCTCGGTCACCGCCCCGTCGGCCACTGCCCCTTCGGCTACCGCCCCCTCGGCCACCGCTCCCTCCGCGGACGTCACTGCCCCCGCAACTGACGCTTCCGTCAGTGCACCTGCCACGGAGACACCCACTGCGGGCTCTGGCCTCGGCTCGTCGTTCAACAAGATCAAGGACTCCACCACCGGCGCCGTGACTGGTGCTGCTACTGGGGCAACTGGTGTCGCTACCGGCGCCGGTAAGTCTGCCAACGACTTTGGCACCTCGACGGTCTCGTCTGGCAAGAACCTTGCTTCCGACACTGCCACCTTTGGCAAAAACTCGGCGTCCTCTGGCATCGACTTCAGCAAGGACATTGGCAAGCAGTCATACGCCTCGGGCCTCACGTACGGCCAGGACACCGTGTCGGGTGCCGGTAACCTGGCCAAGAACACGACCGACTCGGCCACCGACTTTGGCAAGAACACGACTGACTCGGCCACCAACTTTGCCAAGGGCACTGTCGGCAAGGCTGGTAATGTTGGGTCGTCGGCGCAGGGCGAGGGCAACAACTTTGCCAAGGACACCTCGACTGCCTTTGGCCTCTCGTCGGCTGCCCAGACCCCAGGGCAGACTCCCGACCAGACTCCTTCGCACTCGCGTTTCGCCTCGACTTCGGTCCCCACTACGCCTGTCACTCCGGCAGCCGCGCGGCACAACGCCGAGCCGTCGTCCTCGTCGGCCGTCAAGAAGCGCAAGTCGGGTTTCTTCCACAAGCTCAAGCAGGTTTTCAAGCACGACAAGAAGACTGTCTAAGCAGCAGTGCGTCGCGGCCGAGCCACACGCCCCATCCATCTTTATCTATACCCCTGTTCGATCTCAATCCTAATTCATCTCCTGTTTTACTTGCGGTGCTGCCGCGTAATCGATTCCAGAGTAATACGTACGCGTACGAACACTGTGCCCGGAGCTAGGAGCGGAAGTATGTTTCCACGTTTTGTTTTTTTCTTCTGTCGCTTTTCGCCGTACTTTCGCTTGCTTGCCGCAATGATCACACAATGGCCCACGGGCTGTTGTCTTTAATTACTTGGATGCAGATACATGAGTTTCCACTGGTGCCGTCGCTGTGAGCTGAGCAGTTTATTTTGATTCAAGGAGGAAGAAGTTGGAAGTACTGCCGGAGATGCTCCGCTATTGTTGTGCGTGCCGCCTTCCCCGATGAAGGGCAGTAGATACACTTGACCCTCACGTATGTACACTAACTGCATAACGCTCTTCACAATCATCAACATCTACCCTTGCCGTCACTACATTCGCTAATCACTAATCTACATGGGCTCCTCGGTACGCCGCTTAAACACAGCCTTGACGCCAATCTCGCTGCCCCCGCTCGCCCCGGTTCCAGTGGCGGGACTCGCGCTCCGGCTCGCACCCCCCTTGACGCGCTTGACAGAAGGGTACTCTCCCGGGGGCGCGGGGCGCTTGAGACCGGACAGCGTGCCCGGCCGCGCGCGGTTCGGCGCGAGCGTGAACCCCGGCGGGCGGGACGGTGTTCCCGGACGCGCTGGCGTCCCCGGTCCGCCGGGGGTACCTGCGCGCGGGGTGTAGTTTCCGCTTGTCGGGGGCGCCGACGCACGGGGGAACGGAGGGCGGACGGGGGTGCCGCCTGGCCGCCCACCGCGGGGGAGGAAGGGGGTTCGCGGGCCGCGCGGCGGGGGCGGATTCGGCGTTCCCGGCGCGCCGGCGCCGGCGCCGGCTGGCAGATCGGGGAGATCGGGGGCGAGGCTCTGTGGCCTATTTGCCTTTTTGCGACGGCGGCGCTCCTCGGCCTCCTTGACGCCCAGCTTCTCGCCGCCCGCGTACCCCTCTACGCGGGTGCCCTGCTCGAGCCGCGCGGACGCGAGTACCTCGGAGGTTATGGGTACCAAGGGGCCTTCCCATGCCGGCGCGGCTGTCAGGAGGGGGAGGAGCGAGTGCTCGGCCTGGTTCCCCATAGGGACGGGGTCTAGGTGTCAGTTTGTGGAGTTATGGGATGGATGGGCGGGTGATGCGCTAGACACGCACCGATGCAGTCCTCGATCAGGCCGACGTAGCCCTTGCTCAGCCCCTGTTTCTTCTTCGCGCGCGGGCGCGCAGCATCGGCCTCGTCGTCCGTCTCGGGGATGGGGTCAAAGTATGGTCGCACATAGGTGTTGTACAGGCCATCCAGGTGAAGAAGGGAGATGAGGTCGAGAGACGCGTGCAGATGTTTCTGCGGCGGGTCTTGTTGTCAGTGAACGGCCCGGTCGCTCGGGCTCACCATCCCAGACAGGGAGAATCAGCTCGGCGGAGCCTGCAGCCGTTGACGGAACTATTGCTAAGGTTTGTTCCGGTAGGCGGCTGCTTTCTCCGTTCTTGGGGATGTCCATGATGGTTTGCGTGATAGTGATAAGTATGCAAGTGGAACAACAAAGATGACTTCCAAGAGTGTGTTAAGGTGAAGTGCCGTCGGAATGGGAGCTTGGGCGTGATGGACTTCCGCTGTGCCTGAACTGAAGTGGTGTTTCTTGCCACGTGTCGCCTGTGTGGCACATACACTTTCCTCTGGGGCTCTGGCACCGAGTACTGGTTGCGCCACTGCAACCAACACAATGGCACCATGTCGCTGACTGCAATTGCACTCGATCAAGCATCGGATACACAAAGTTCATAGAGAAGAGGAGGGGGTCACTAATAAAGAGGGCTGCGGGCTATGGAGAAGGACATGAGGCAGACTCCTTCGTCCGAAAGAAAACTTAGAGAAAACTAAATTAGGAGAGGTCATCTGAGGATCAGCAGGTGTCAACTATTCAAGTGGTTGACGCTCACCTTGTCTGACGATTACGAAGCAGAAGAGAGAAGGACCTTGTCGGCGTTTGGGAGTGGGGCACCTGAGAGGTCAGATAATAGAAGATTAGACGCTCACCGTCAACCTGTCCAGCTTGGCTGGTGAGCCCGCTGAGGCTAACGACAACTTCCTGGACAACCTCGGCAAGGTTGCCAAGACCGGCGTCGGGAAGGTCACGGCGATCGAGAGGGGAAGCACCAGAAAGACCTGACAGTCAGCTCATGCAGACAATACTAACTCACCTCCAAGAGCCTGGTCGAGAACCTGGCCCAGCTGGGTGAGGACATCCTGAAGGCTGGCGGGGACTGGGACAGCACCGCGACGAAGAGGGGATTTGGGGACTTCGACGGGGGCAGCGCCACTGAGGCCTGACAATCAGCTCATGCAGTACAATACTAACTCACCTCCAAGGACCTGGTCGAGAACCTTGCCCAGTTGGGTGAGAACATCCTGGAGGCTGGCAGGAACTGGGACAGGACCGCGACGAACAGGGGGCTTGGGGACTTCGACGGGAGCGCCACCGAGTGCTGACGGTTAGCCCAATGCGAGGCAAGTACCTACCTTTAAGAACAGAGTCGAGGAGCTTGCCAAGCTCACCCAAAAGGTTCTTCAGGCCATCGTCGACAACAGTGGCGGCGTCTCGACAGTTAGCACAGACGTATGGAGGCAACGTGAGGGAGAGGTCGAAGCAGAACTCACCAGGCACCTTGACGGGAGGCTTGTCCACCGTTCCGACGACCTCCTTAGCCTTGTTCACCGCGTCGGTGAGAGCAGGCGGGGTACGCTCAACTGCTGGTTAGCGGTCTGAAGGAATACAATAACAGGTCCGGAAAGGCCAGCGAGAACTTTGGCAGTGGTGAGAGCCAAGCTCGAACCATGGTCGGGGGAGAAGGAAAARAAAARAAAAAAAAAAAAAAAAAAAACTAAACTTACGATTGTGGACGGGAGCGGCATTCACTGTCGCGAGAACAGCGAGGCCCGCAAAGAGAGGGGTGGTGATGCGCATAGCAATTAAGTGAAGTTGTGGAGTATTATTGAGAAGGCAAGGAGAACACAGCAAGTAAGAGCGGGACGAAGGAGAGGGTTAAAATCAAGTAGAGGTGGGGTGAAGAAGAATGGTGAAAGAAGGGTGAAGTGAAGAGAGAAGACGCAAGGTTGTTGGTCTTATATATCTTTCAGTCCGCCCCATCGGTACCACCACAATCACAAGCCTGCGTTCATTGAGAGGGTGAGGCGAGAGGGGCCTGAGGGGTGCGGCCTGAGGGGTGCGGCGTGAGGGCAGCCGCCTGAGGGGAGTGGTGCGAGAGATGTTTGAGGTAAACGGTTCCGAAGGGCTTACGAGGTGAGGCCCAGACGATGTCGGGGAACGACAGCGAGGGGGCAGCGTCCTGCAGAACACCAGTAGTGCTGCGGAGAGATCGGTGCGAGCAGCTAGTTCGATCATGAAGCAAGGGGGGGACGATAGCGCCCTTCGCAATCTCGAGCCAGCTGCGAGCGTCGGACGCGACGCGTAAGCAGCTCGATCCCATCAGATGAGAAGGACGAAATATTTGGGGACAGTGCTTGGGAGGCTGAACGCGCTAGTGCGTTGCGGATCTTGCTGAGTGTTCGGGCATGGCCTCGCACTGCGCAGCCGGACGGGGGAGACCCGCGGGACGGACATTGGATGACTGGACTTTGTGATGATCCGTCGCCCTGAGGATCTGAGAGTTGACGAGCTGCGAAAGAGGGGCCACGACCGAGGAGGAAAAGCGCTGCCCAAGCTACAAGCTGCGAGCTGGAGGAAGGTGTTGGCGTCGCGTTAGCGGATCGTCGGTTAGTAATCAGCGAGCAATGGCTCATCGCCCCGATCGCCTCTGCTTCCTCGACAAAAACACAAATACCACGGCCTGTAAGACCGACACCTTCATGACATTGTCTTAGTGACCAGTGAGATTCATCGTTTACCATATTTTGTACGATCGTTAGTGTTCTGCAACCTCATCCGGTCCTACATGCCGTCGGGCCTATCGCACATCGCAGGCGGTGACAGCCATTTTACATGAGAAGGTGCTCGTCCGCCGGTATCAATCAAGTTGAGTCCCAAGAGATGATCTGCGCGGTGACAGATCCGATGAAACCAGCAGCTGAACCGCCGTACCGCTGATCGGTACGCCACTTGGCGTCACAGAAGCACGCTAGTGCGCTAGCGCCTTAGTGCACTGGCGCGTGCAATAGGAATTTCAGTCCCAAAGTGTCCTAACCACTGCCCTAGAGCAACGCGAGAGAACCGCGACGCCAATGCTCTGGCCGGCCCTCTGGAGGCAATATCCAGGTTCTCCCAGACCGAGACCCAGCTGCATCCTCAGATTTTCACAGTCTTCTCGATCTTCTCTTTCGGCTTGGCGCGCGTCATCGTCGTGGATTCTTTGCGGCCTCCGGCCTCCTCCCGAATCGACTTCCCGATCGATGGATTATCTCAGGCGCGTGACGCGCCTGACGCGCCTCACGCGCACAGGCTTCCGCTACTCCGCGCTCCGGAATCTGGGGCTCGTATCCATGGTGTTAATTGATTGGCGGATCAGCGACATTAGTTTAGCCCCTGCACGATCGAAGGAAGGTCCGCGATCTGGATAAGTCCGGATCGCAGCTCACTCGCCCTGTCAGCCTGATACCTGGCGCTCTCCCATGAGGTCGTAGGAACCATTGGCGACTCCGTGCCGTCGCTCAATGGGTTATGGCCACCAGGTTCTCTCACTAGCTTGCCCCTGCGGTTTGACCAAAGACATCCGGTACGTGGCATGAGGCAGAACGCCGCAAACGAAAAGTTGCGTCCACTGTAATGCTGCATGGCCTCGGGCGAAGTCAGCGCACAAACACACAAGCGTCCTAGTAAGTAGATCAGGCCGATCAGAGAGGCGATTTGCAAGGGGATCCGGCTTTTCCGCCGGCGATCTGGCTTCTCCGCCGGTGATGGCGTGAAACACCCTGAATCTCATAAATATGAAGTGGCCGAAGCGGATTGCTGCGCTTGCTGCTCTGATGGCCGATGTGCGCGGTTGTATGTGACTGATGATCATTCATCACTGATCACTGATCGGTGGCTCGGTGGATCGGTGGCGGTTTATGACTCACGCCGAACGACCAAAGGAGCGGCGCGGGGCAGCGCCATCACCATACCCCAGCACCTGATGCGGGAGGTAAGAAGTTCTCGCAGTTCACGAATGGCCCGTTTGTTTCCCTACATGTCCAAAGATCATAAGCCCGCCAACGTTTGCCGATGCTTCTCGAGATCTCATTCCTTAACCAGGGTTGGCGCCAATATGCGTTGCCCAGGGGTTGCGCAGCGTAGGGCAAGAAGGAAAGCGAGCTGTTGTTGTCTGCCCTGTGTCAGCTGTGCAGTTATATGGCCTGAAATCACGAGCGCGATCAGAAGCTTTCCACCACGATTGGTCCCTGTGGCCCGTTCATCGCGATGCGGTGTCAGTTGATATGAGCTGGTCACGTGCAGCAATGGCCTGTGGTCATTAGATTGTCGACGGACTGTCGACGGACTGCCGGCGGACACCTCCACTCCTGCAAACAACTATGCGGACGCCCTCGCTGGTGATACACTGCTGATATTTTCGAAAGCCTCGTGCGCAATCAGAACCAACTTCCTCTCACACGGGACTCCGAACATGGTGATGCATGTCCCAGGCCCGGCTGTACAAAAACCACTGGTAAGCAGATGGAAAGAAACGCTTAGTCGCGGTCGGCCTTGAAGGCGGCGATCTTCTCCTCGACGCGAGCGCGGCGCTCCTCGCGGGTGAGGCGGGCAGGGCGCTGCTTGGCGGACTCGGCCTTCCACTTGGCGGTGTCCTTCTCGGTGGGCTTGAACTCGGGGTTCTCACGGATGGCCTCGAAGGCGTTGGTGTACATCTCCTCCATGTCCTCCGATCCAATGTCGTCGGCAAGGTAGGTCGAGAACTGCTTCTTGAAGCGCTCGTCGTCCTCCTCCTCAAGGTCCTCCATGTACTCGGCGACGTGGCCACCAACGATGTACTTCTGGAGAACCTCCGAGTCAAGAAGCTTGGTCTCGGGGTCGAAGCCGGGGAAACGCTTCTCCGAGTGGGGGATGAAGATACCACCGTCCGAGGCACCCTTCATGGCACCGAAGACACGGTTACCGGTCGAGGTGCGGCGGAGACCGACATCGAGGTAAGCCTTGAAGGGGCGGGGCTCGTCGTCACCGAGAGCCTCGACGAGCTCGAGCTCACCGGAGGGCTCGGTGAAGCCCTCGTACTTGTCGGCGAGGCCGAGCTTGGTGAGGGCACGACGGGCAACGAGGAGACCAGTGGCGTAGGCAGCGGTCCAGTTGGTAAGACCGTGCTTGATGCCGTACTTGGGGAGCTCCTTCGACGAGGCGTGAGCGAGAACGAAGTCGCCCTGGAGCTTGGCGTAAACGATCTGGCAGATCACCTGACGGTTGGTGAAGCGGACGACGAGGCGGTACTTGGGCGAAGCGTACTTGTTCTTGGCCTGCAATGGTCAGCTCACTGATTCTCTGCAAGTGCGCGCCCAGACCAATCCGAGCTTCCATCTCCAATCGACGCCTTCTGAAGCTCAAACCAGCCGGTAGCGCAAGTCCGAGGAAACTCGCCTGAGCAACAAGACGCTTGCGGGCGTAGTAGTCGGTCTTGCCCTCACGACGACGACGGGGCTTAACCTGGAAGCGGCTGAAGGGTTAGAATTCTGTTCCATCTCCACGATAATCCTCGCTAGCTCCGAGGAGCCATAGCGCCGCCAAGATGCTAACCTGTAGTACGCGCTGTTCTTCACGCTGTGGGGATCAGTATTCTGCCAAGCGTCGTTCAGTCCTTCATCGCGACCACCGAGCGGACGACACTGTCGCGCCGAGAAAATTTCGGGACATCTTTCGACCTCGCTGGTCTCCGCCCATGCCTTTCTCGCGCACCAGTCGTGGATCTCCGTCGTCTCGTCCGTTGTCGCCGCTCGGTGTCGTGCGCGCGTACTCACACCTTGACGAAGGGCATTGTTGCTGGCCTTTTTGGGTTGAGGGATGTCGACAAGCGATCACTCGACAAGTTCGAACCAGGCAGTCCGCCCCCAGCCAGCGAGGTCCCAGCCAGCGTGCTCCCTAGCCAGGCCACTGCCAGCAGCAGCACCACAGCCAGTGCCCATACGCTCTGTAGCGCTTCCACCGTCCAGAGCCCATCTGACAGCCATCCTCCCGCCCGCCTGGCCAGTGGTAGTGTGCACAGCGCATTTTCTCCTGTAGCCAGGGCAGTGGGGTGAATGACGGGAGCAAAATTTCCAAATTTTGCGCAGTTGGTGCAGCGGAGAAAAGTCACAACCTCCTCGGCGTTAACGTCCAGAAGTGTGGCACTTTTTGGCCCATCAAATCTGACCAGCCCTGGACTTCACGAATTCACGGTGCTCCTGATATCCTGAAAGTGGTGATCTGCAGTTTGATCTGCGTCCAACGAACAACTTTTCGTCGATCAGCGACGATCGCTGACAGTCGTTGACGAGCATGACGAGATTGAGGATCAAAAGCGGTTGCAATGCCATTTGCACAGCTGCACAACCACGATAGAGACATCCATTTTTCACTTTATCCACTAACTTTTCGCTGGCGCTGAGCCCAGAGCTTCACATCCAACCTCCAGTCTCGCGGCCAAGTGTTTCATGACGTCAGCACACGCGATCATCAATCGAGGCCGCGAGCCCGTGATAGATAAGGGATGCTCACAGCGTTCCGATGGTTCGCAATCATGGCATCATCATCCACTCGTCACTTCGACTACAATGCCTCGAACGCTATTCATCAACGGCACCGTAGGGGTAGGGAAGACGTCTGTTGCAGAAGCGGTCAGCCAGCTCCTTGAGGGGCGTATCCCACACGCTACGATCGACACTGACGCGCTCCGGCGGCGGTGGCCTGTCCCTTCTGACGACCCCTTCGATCTCGAGCTCGAACTGCGAAACCTCTCTGCCTTGAGCGATAGCTATCGAAAAGCCGGGGCGGAGCTCCTCGTTGTGTCTGGGGTGATTGAGTCGCGAGAGGTGGTACCACGCTATTGTGCAGCAACCGGCGTTGAGTACAATGACCGTGATTTTGTGCTCGTCCGTCTCACGGCAACACACGAAATGATTGTTCGGCGCATACGGGAGCGCCACATCTTTGATGAAACGAAGGAGTGGGAAGAGTGGCATATTCGACGGGCTCCGGAACTGGACGCTATACTGGATAAGGCTGGCCTTCCGGGGACCAGCGTGAGCGCCGAGCTCCCCGTCAACAGCGTGGCGCGCCTTGTCCTCGAAGCACTGGGCCCACGTTAATTTAAAGGTCATAAGATCTCGTCCTTTTATTGCTCATTGTGTCCCAGAACATTATGCACTGCGTTAAAACTCCGGAGCGACTCTAAGCTTCCAGAATGTTGTAACATGTCTCCGAGATGACAACTGGGGGAACGTCGCCTGGCGGTAAGGTTCAAGCCCCCCAAGCCTCACTCAAATTTGCCGCCACTGCTGAATGGGCTTACGATCCGACGGGAACTCTAACGACGAGCAGCCCGAAGCCATCGGTCCCCACGAAGTCGTTAATGACTCGTCTTGGAAGGTGATTCCAGTACACATGACGGCATCGAACATTGTGGGGCCGCTTATTGCTGGCTAGCCAGATCCCTTTTGATGTTCTGTGACACGGCGTGCGCCCTGGAACGGTGATCTGCACATAACTCGCGTTTCCCTTCCATCAAGTAAAGCATTCAACAGCTTACCAGTCTGCCCAACGTCCCTGTCATTTCCACGATTGATTTCGTACGACCGCATTCCCGGTAGTGGACCGTGACAGTAAAGCGATGTCGCATGAACTTGTGCATCGACTCAGTTTGATGAACTAATCCCTTACGCGACCGTCCTGTCCTGTCCCGCTCGTCGTTGTGTTGAATGTCCACACGTATAGTCTAGTGGTTAGGATGCTTCTCTTCCATGTCCTCGCAGCAGCGTGGTCGCAAGAAGAAGCGGCCGGTGTTCGAATCACCGTACGTGTAGCTCTCGTTTTTCTCTTGCGGAAGAAGTTTTATGGAAGTGCAGGATCGAGATGTTGCGACCTCGACCTGACTTCGCGCATTCCGAGGTTGAACAATAGACTAGGATACCGAGACGACACCAACTGCCGTGTTGAATCTTTACTAGCAAGAGTCCTCTTACCGTCCTTCACAGGACGTGTTGGTGCTGCGGCCCGACAGAGTGCGAGCTGGCATTTAAAGGACCGGGTGGCGTTGGTTAGTGGCAACTTTGTCGCTGTTCCCAACGATTGATGTTTAGTTTTGTTGCCAGCACTGGCGTTCAGAATGTTCCATGGTGAGCGATGAGATGGAGTTCAAGAGAGGAAAAAAACGTAAGAAGTGGTCCAGGGGTCAGGGTATCCGAACTCGTGAAGATCTCTGATGGTGGAGTTTGTTTGCTTCAGCTTTTTCTTTGCCAGTGGCTCCCGGGCTGCCGGGCAAACGACAGAGTACTGTACAGGTGTCGCGGTGTTTCTCGGCCCTTCCACAAACACAATCTGACCCGAATCAGACACGCAAATAATCCACCACCTAGCTGGACCGCGGAGGTGTACGACGCTTGCTTCTATACGTTGCTTGAGATCTGGAGGTCGTGGGTGATACTTTGGGGTTGCCACAGGAAGCGCCGGGCGGGGCGGGGGTTGGGTGGTAATAAATTAGGGTTTAGGCTTTGTCGCATGTACGGACAACGGCAACTGGAATAGCCTGCGCGTTCCTCACTTGTCTCTAGGGCTCTGGAGCTCACGTTTTCCTAGAGCATTGGAGCTAGCCTGTGCGAACTAGCGGTTCCTATCTACCATCTCGACATGCCTGCAACAACGTACAAATTATGGCAGACCCAAGGTCCCCGACCTACTGGTAAACAAGCTTCACAAGTGCTTCCGCAGAAAGTTTATCGTCAAGGGTGAAATCCTGAATGCTCCTCAACGGGCACCCAGTGCGTCTGAAGCAGCTGTCAGTGTTCTAGAACAATTTCCTTCAGCAACAGGCCAGAGTCCGCAATCTTCCCCTTCGTGCAAGCAGGGGCGGAGGGGTCAAAGTTGAGCGCAGGGGCAAAGTCACGCCCTCTCCCTTTGTAGCCTAAAGCTTGGCCCAAGGCCGACTTTTTCCGGATAAACATGGAGGGTCAAGCGGGGGCCAGTGGGCTATATTCCAACTGTACAGTACGTCCTGAACAATGGTCCGGCGAACGGACACCTCTTCACAGGAGATTGGCGACGGATGTGAAGACAACAGAGCCAAAAGCATGGGGGACCCAGAAACCCATACCACATGAGAGTGCCTCCGCCCCAGTCCTTCGCGGAGACGAAGCGGACCTCATTCCTCTGAGAAAGGCCACGAGGGCTGAGAACCGTTCAACCAGTAGCGCTATGTACGTTCTATCTTCCCGGGGTCATTCCTCCCACCGGCTATTCCTTCCACCGTGCAAGGCGTCGTAAGATACGATTCCAGCAATAACATAGACTCGCTGAGGTTAACTCCCTGAGATCCACGCACCCTGAGAGACAAGAATGGTGTCAGGCATTTACGCATTCTACCTGAGATGTACAGGAAGCCCGTTCCGCGCTCGGTGAGAAATCTTACTCATACTACGCAACAGGGAGACTCTCCCTGTCCTTCATCTACGCCCACCCTCTCACTCGGTGCAGTAAGAGTAAGGCGAACATTCATGGGTCAGTGGTCAGATGGAGCGACCGAGTGAGTCATTTGCGCGTTGCAACGATCTGGGTAAACAGTTGTGATGACGAATGCTGCTCACACGGGCTTCGCAAACAGGGCAACAACAAGGGCAAGCTCAGTTCGATAATTACAGCGTCCAAACGGCTTCTCGGGCCGAAGGCCGTGGACCGGCAGGATGGATTTGTCTTGTAAGCGTTCTTAGCGTACGCCTCTGCTCATCGCTTTAAGGGAGAGAAACCGACTGGGTGGATCCACCAGTCGACTGAGAAACTCCCAGCCGTTCCTCATTGCGTCACAAGGTGTAAGGGCGTTGACATCAGGGGCAATGACGGCCGATCAACCCGTCACAGAGCTGGCTCCAGACCGCGTGACAGAGAGTCGAGGCATTCCCATTCTGTCCATTATGATGGCGCAGTTGTTAAATGTGCTGCGAGTATGGCACGCTCGTGCGACGGACGCAAGCGCAGTCACGTCGATGCTGAGTGGGCAAGCCTGCGCAGGAGGTCGGCGAGGGGGGGTATAGAGCAGCACCCCCTGCGTTGATGCGCCGGTGCCTATGTTCCTGGCTCCCATATCGGCGAGGAGGCCAGGTACCGTGTGTGTGCTTGATATCTTCGTTGCTACGCGATCTCCACCTTGGCGCACAGCAGACAGGCTTCTACGTTTCGAAACGTTAGGCCTTCCTACAGTATACAGCTTCTAGAAAGCGCATATCTTGCAGAAGGCTGAGGAGAGGTGTTGTGATGAGCACACAGTCCGTTAATTCCGTTGAGAGGCATGTGGGGTTTGGGCGTACTCCTAAGATCCCGTCAATTATCGGGCATTTGCCCTCTGCCCTTGGAGTGAGGGATGTTAGCGACAACGTCAGTTACTTCGTTGCCTAGACACGGGGTTTGTCCGACGAGGCCGACGCAGCTGGGCTGATTGCGTTGTCAACTTCCCGGTGAAACAACGCTTGGGCAACGCGTGCCAAGCTCCACCAAGCTCTCGAGAGACATATCGTGCTGTGGTTGTCAGTGTCAGTGGGCATCCACCTCCACACACCTCAACAGCATCCATGCCGTACCTTTGTCGGCGTCCTAGCCATGGCGCCCACTGCTGTTTCGGCACAAGCCACAGAGGCGGGCCCGATATGAGCACCTGAGCCAACGTGAAACGGATCAGATTAGCGTGTTCCTTGCCAAGTGCCCATCGGATACAAACCCCGCCCACGTCCTGCCAGTTTGTGCTTTAGAGTTTCGGAGGTCCTAGCCAACCAAGCCATGGCGTATAGGGTACAGGCTCGGAAACAGGTGGTCCAGGGGCAGCGAGGAACTGGCCCCTGCTGATAACCATTCCACCAGGACCACGAGGCCAACAGATGCCTTATGTCAATGGCCGTCGCGCCGTCGTTCTAGTACCACCGGGGAGATTATCGCCTCGTCTCATTCGCGATGGGGCTATTGGTCTACGTTAACGGCAGTAGAGGGTAGTTATGCTCGGGACCACTGTACGTAACGCTTGGCGGGGACCTTTAGCAAGTTTAGCAAGTGATCGTCACAACAATGGGACAGTAACCACCCTCCAACGTCGTCTCAAGACAACATTACCCCAGGATTTGACAAGACTGTCTGTTGGTGGTCACATGGCATCACCGTTAGCCAGTCAGGCTGCAGCGCTCCGAGTTTGTCTTCAGACCCCGGTTTCAAAGCCCGCTGGCTGTAGCCAGGATGACGGTCGGAGAGTCGATGCTATCCGTAGCTGCGGCGAATAGAGCGACACAGTTCGCGAGCCTGTGGAGTGAGCGATCCCCACGCGAGCTCCAAGACCCAATTGACCTCGTGTCCTGTGGCATTGTGCGTGTGTCTCTTGGATGTAGCCTTCCCTGCAACGCCTCTGCCGAGATGATCCAATTCTAGGGGGCTTTTAGTTGGTCCTCAACCCTCACGGCTGTTTGACCTTGCCTTTCACGTGTACTGTACAGCAGTCCGACAGGAAATCACCGCTTCTTTGAGGATCTCGTCAAATCTGCAGGAATCTTGTTGCTAAGGTTTGCTGCGTGTGGGGCGCACACCGAAACATTGTGTGAGCACCGTGTCCTGGGCACCGTGTCCTGAGATTCCGGGGCGCCTCTCGACCCGCACCCTCCTTCCCTCCCTCCTGTAGTCTCCTCCTATCTTGGATCCCCCGAGGTACGCCGGTCGGGACCTACAGATTGAGTATGCAGCCCCCGCGCCGACGAAGGTCTTAATACAAGGACAAAGTTGCACTAGTGTCGGCGGGCCCGCATGGCTCGTCATTGTTTGGTTCGTTATTCCGAGTCAAGTGTCGTTGACGGGACGATGGGCCGCTGCTTTGCTCTGAGGGGTTCTACGGACCGAGGCATTTCAATAAAGAACAATTGAAGGGTAGAAGTGAGAGAAAGATATTGGGAGTCCGAGCCCTCAGGACACAGGCCGTGAGCACCGGCGGTGACTCTGAAGGGCATTGAGTCCTGTATCAAATGGCCGTCGGCGTGCTAAGCCCCGTCCACTTCGGTGCACCCTGGTTGCGCTGCTCATAAGTGCAGGGTACTCCATTCCTGGGGCACCTTCTCCACGGCTGTTGTGATCCGCTGTCGGCTTCTGCTCTGGTAAGGCCCTTCTTGCGATTCCTCGGTGACTGATGCCGAGGTGCCTGACCCCCATCACAGAGGTCGTGCAACCCTCCTGATCGTGCTGGCCATACCTCACGGCCGCCGGTTAACCTCGCCAGCACGCGTCGCCCACTCTTCTTAGCTCCCATCGCCGTTCCTCCTTCTGCACATACACGTTCGCAACAACTACTGTGCCTCACTTCTTCTTCATCTTAGGAACGTCGAAACTCTCGCATGGGCGGTAACGTGCAACGACGGAGTCCGTTATCATCACCCGTACTCCTAACTTTGTCGAACAAGCGAATGACATCGCGAACAAGGCGAACGAGACCCACGAGGTGAACTCAAGCTTCGTTCCGAGCCCAAACCCCCCTTGCCGCAGCTTGCCGACCGCTGGTCCCCCATTCCACATCCATCGTAAGTTACGCACTGTGATCCTCACAGGCACGGTGGCGTCTTCGGACACTGAACCTCAAGGCACAGACTTACGATCGCCCCACAATCTAGGGTAAACTGTGCTAATCCCACGGGCTGGACAGCTTGTCCGCGCATTCTGTTCGCCGTCGTCGCTGTAGAGTGGGTTCGGCGGGTTTGGGCGTGTGCAGGTCTCGACGCACCCAAATAGTCCTCGCGGCGCAACACAAAAGTGAGGACAAGGCACCGACGACACTGTGGGCAACTCGCGAGGTGGGTGTCCGCATGCCAAGGTATTGAGGCTGCGTTGTCTCTCCTCCTACTACATTACCTGTCTGAGGGCGTGCTCGGCGGTCTCCTGTTTCTTTAGGACCATCTGAGGGCCTTCTGCTCTCCTACTCCGTCGTCGGCGGCGTGTCTATTGTCATGTTCGGTCATAATGGGTTGCGTAATGGTCGTTACGCCTCAAGGCTGGAACGCCAATGCCCTGTTCCTTGTTGCCCCGTTTCTTCTTGATCTCCATGCTGATATGTTCAAGCTCACCGTCGTTGTCTTGGGTTATTGTTCTCTGCCGAGCCGCTGATTACGGGTGAGATCCCGAACGCTGCTGCGGTCAGCTCGCGTTCTTCCTCTCTCAATTGCCGGTGACCGCTCCGCTTCCTCTCGTCGTCCTCCTGCCTACGTCGCTTGCGGAACCGGTGGATCAACACACCTCCTGAATGATATATAACCCGCCCCTCATCAGACTCCAATCGCTCATCAGCAACAACAGATCCACTCCATACCTCACAATCCCTTCACCTTCAATCCTCTTTCCCCATCCAACTCTAGCCACAATGAAGACCTCCTTCGCCCTCGCCGTCGCCGTCCTTTCGAGCGTTGTCATGGCCGCTCCCGTCCTCGAGGAGCGCGACAGCTGGGGCCGCGGTCCGTGCAGCGGGGAGGCCTGCTGGAAGCGTGCGGCTGAGCCTGAGCCTGCCGTCGAGGAGCGCGACAGCTGGGGCCGCGGCCCGTGCAGCGGGGAGGCTTGCTGGAAGCGTGCGGCTGAGCCTGAGCCTGCCGTCGAGGAGCGCGACAGCTGGGGCCGCMCCCCCTGCAGCGGGGAGGCTTGCTGGAAGCGTGAGGCTATGCCCGAGCCTGCCGTCGAGGAGCGCGACAGCTGGGGCCGCGGCCCCTGCAGCGGGGAGGCCTGCTGGAAGCGCGAGGTTAAGGCCTAAACGTTTGATGCGGCCTTGATACCGGCATTGGCGATCGACGTCCGGACTGGCTAACGTTTATCGCGTTTAACCATGGTGAGTACCCAGGCCTGTTACGTGATTGCCAGTCAACATGCTGAGACGGTCTTCCCAGATAGGCAACTCGCCAATTTTTCGTCTGCCTCCACCATCTTGATCGACATCACATTGAACTTTGGTCCACCCCTTCTTCCCAGACCCGTAGACACGTTACCACACTTGCCTCCATTGTCGTCTTCACCGTTGCCAACAACCCTCTGCGAGATTGTTGTTAGTGATTTAAGTTGTTAGAAATCTTTATGCTAGGAAATTACTATCCATGTCGCTCGTACGCATTTCAGAATTGAAGCGGTCCACCACCAAGATCAACGGGACGTGCCCAAATGACAAAGCCAGGACCATGCCGCGATCATCTCAAACACTCGAAGGAATGTCAGTCAGTGGTCGCGCTGCACGACATAACGCCACCCTTTGGCCTCCTCCCCTCTGATCTACGGCCCGAGACAATGTGAGATGCACACTTGGGACAATTTAGAGTAGCGGGGCGTTAGCAAATCCCCCGTGCTGACATTCCCGAATCCCAGTCACTCCAAGACAATGAGATAAAAGAGAGCAGATTAGGCTGCCCAACAATACTGATCAGGGGTATACAAGCCTCAATATCTCAAGAGAGCAAGGAGTAACGCGCTCTTATGTCGGTCGGAGACCGATTTCCTGTCATGCAGGTGCAGATCGTTAGTGAGTTCGGGGGTGCTGTCCGCGGAGAGGTAAATGAATCATTGTCCGTATCATTTGAGGATGGTGTTGACTGTCATTGGTGCGACTGCGAGTGCTGAGAGGCTTTGACACGGATAACAGCTAATTGGTTGGTCAACAACGCGAAACCGACTTGAGGGCACTTACAGATACAACATACATCACATTAGTTGCAATACAACATGGCTTGGTCCCATGATAAAGGTATCCAGCACAGGAAGAGCGAATACCATTTCACACAGGTGCGGTGTTCAGGAAGTCGAACGCCTCGCTGAGGTCGATGGGCCATTCTAGGATCAGGTCATCGGGCAGTTGGAACTGGAACTCGTTTCCGTCGGCGGGCATGGGGGGAGGGTTGATCTTCAGCAGGTCAGCCCCCACGCCGCCTGAGGGAAAATCGCCGGGAGGGAGTGCTGGTACATCGTTGGGGGCGGACGGCGTCACATTACTCGATGCGGCCGACCACGGCTGCGTTTCCGGCGAAACAGATACTTGCGGACGGTGTGCCCGTGACTCCTTCGTGCTTGTGCGCATATTACTGTCCATGGACCCGGGAACAACTGGGGAGGTGGACGACCAGGCGGATGCGGGCAAGGCTGTATGAAAGACCTGCTCCCGTCGAGACCTGTCTAATGCAGCTGTGGTCATATACTGATCGATACGGTAGACGTGGTCACGTAGTTTATCGGCAATACCGGGAACAAAGCTGAGTGTCGACTCTAGTGAGGAGAGCAAATCGGCCATGGCGAGGAGGACATGGCGAACTTGGAGATACGACCAGTGTGATAGCGGCGACTGGATGACGCTACCGAGAAGGTGGCCTACTCCAGCAAGATGGTGGAGCTGCGGTGGTTAGCTAGCCCGATGAGGGCACTCACAATTGGCGACGAAATAGCCTGTATGTACGCGGTCGGCACAGTAGACAGAGCGTCAAGCAGCTTCCCAGCCACGGCGCATCGCTTCTCTACCGTGGAATCCTGCAGAGCCATTACGACCATCTTGACCGTCTGCATCGTCACAATAATATCCGCAGCTGCGGTCAGCCCACAGTCGGCCAACGGACACCCACCTTGAAAGCCGAAACGATCCTCGTCCAAGTTTCCCGTCACCGCCTTGGCCGTTTTGAACTGTGGTGGTAGCTCGTCGTAGAGCTTCTCCACCACATCCAACACCTCGTCAGGTGATGGTCGCGCGCGATCCAAGAACAGGGCTGTCACTCGCGACGTATCGTTCGGAACCCGGCGTTGACGGACCTGATCAAGTGCGTGCTCAAGAATCCTATACAAGTCGTTGGTAAAGTTCCATCCCTGGATCCAACAGATACGCGGCTCGGGGCCAGTCACAATGCCGTTTTCGGTGATATACTCATCGTCCACCGCTGTAGGATACAGGACGGTACTTTGCAGTTCACGATGGCGGACAAGAAAACCCCATGTGGTTGCGGAGTAAACGTCGATACTGTACGCGCCCCAGAACAGTCGTCTTCGCTCCTGGATCTCCGTCTCGGGGAGCCCCGCTGGCCACCGTGCTTCGTTGTGAAACGCGTCACTCGCGCAGAGTGTCATGTAATCGCCGAGATTCGTTGCCAACTGGGATACATGTCCGTACTGAATGCACAACATGGCAAGAATGACCTTGGCACGCTTGTAATCAAAGGCAATCGCTTGAGATAGATCGGACGGAAACGCTCGAGTTGCGGCGGTGTAGAACTTTTCTGAGACGGGCGCGTTGGACGGGAGCGCCCATGAATCACCCATGCTGCCTGCGCCATCTCGGAGGCGAGCCTCAGCAATCGCGCAGACACTCATCACTGTTGCAAAAAAGGCGCGATCTTTCGTGTACCTCTGTGCTCTGACCTGCACTATGAAAGTGGGCCAGTGAAAGTACGGCAGCCTGTTGTTAGACGGGGCATAATTCAAGAGACACCCATTCCACACATCTCTGACGTACATTGGGTAGACAATGCGATGGTAAGCATCCACAAGGTGTTCGATGACATCTGGGGCCGCCACGGCCTCATACGTCCATGCATCCGGGTCAACAGTCGTAGCCGCTCCATTGCCGTCCTCTCCAGAAGTGGGCAGAACCCGGGGCACAGGCTGATGATAGTGGTCAGCACCGACAGGCGGAGCAACTCACTCCGCGACGCTTGACAGGGCGATTGTATGTACATTCTGACCCAAAGGCAAAGCAGGGCCCGCACGTTGTTGGGTCAGCGGACGCCGAGCACTGTGAGTAGGATCAGCACCAGTACTCGTGAGCATGGTTGGGGATGTCAAGTAGGAGGTCAGTCACCACAAAATAAGAGGATGTCGCCAAGGTTCGGCTCATCTCCTCACTGGTTTCCCGGACCCCGGATCCCGCGGCCGAAACACGACATGACATACCTTTACGCCGCTTCGATGGCATCGGTCACACGCGCGCTGCCAAAGATTAGCAGACGCCACAGCTGGATTATCTATCTAACCCACAGTGATTCTCCTTCGCTTCGCAGGCTGGGTGTTCGAGTCTTGGGGAGACGACGAGTCGCGCGAAGCGAATGGCGGCATGGCCGTCGGAGGGATATTGCGTCAGAAGATGAGCAGAGGATAGATGCGGAGACGAATGGAAGTGTGTTATCCCGCTAATTGCTCTGTATGGCTTGTCCTCTGCACACACTCGTACTGTTGTGCTTGCCAACCGGGGGCGGGGCTCCCCACATCAAAATCACGTGATCAGCAACGCTCCCTGCTAAGCATACTACTATCCCACGGTAGCTGGAATCGTCAACACTTGTCGGCAATGACCGAAAGATTGCTCTGGCTTGCACTGCCTGTGCTCTGGCTCGGCGTTGTGCCGACCGGTTACTCTTGCACCACGCACAACCGGGCGGGACGGCAATTTACACCGCACCTGCAACGCGAGGCCCATTCACTGTCCATGTCTGCAACACTGACAGTCGTCGTTTCTTTCATCTCATCTCACTGCATTACCATCTCTCGAGCAAACATCCATAAAAGCTCAAGCTGATTCTGGTCTCGTTCCCGCCTCCGTCTTCACCTCAAACGCATTCTCTCGATCAACCCTCGCAGACGCTTCCAAGATGGCCACTACCCACATGACTCTCTCGCGCCCCGCGCCCGCCGTCTGGCAGATCTCGCTGCACTCGGGACAGGACAACCGCCTCTCCCCCGAGCTCCTTACTGAGCTCAGCGGTCTGCTGGACGTCGTCGAGGCCGAGTGGCGCAAGTCTGGCGGCGGCAGCCGCAAGTCCGCCGAGGCCAGCCCGACCAAGGGCGCCGGTGCGCTCATCCTCACTTCGGCTGTTCCCAAGTTTTTCTCTAACGGCCTCCACCCCAAGTCGCTTGGCGATGTTGGTGGCTTCTTCGAGAGTGAGTGGTCGTGCGGGGAACCCAGAGCTGGAAACCGAAGCATCTGAACGGTGGCCTGGGTCACCATGGCAAGAATGCCCTGTAATGTCAGCGGGCCCCGCCGGTTGTCGTGGAAGCGGAAAGCATTACTGACCTCCACCGCAGATGTCTACGACCCTCTCATGTACCGTCTCATCACCTTCCCCCTTATTACTATCTCGGCGATCAACGGCCATGGTGAGTACACCATTTATATCGCGGTCACTGACGACAGCTTTTGCCGGCGGCATGGTCCTCGCGCTCTGCACTGACTTCCGCGTCATGACTGCCCACCGCGGCATGATGTCGATGAACGAGATCTTCCTCGGTGTCCCCCTTCCCAACTCGTTCAACACCTGGCTTCGCCTCCGCCTGCCGTACCCTGCTCTCCGTGACACTCTTCTCGGCAAGCGCTGGGTCCAGTCCGAGCTCCTCCAGCACGGCATGATCGACGAGGTCGTCGACGACGCCGCACCCAACCAGAGTGCGCTTATCGACCGTGCCATTGCCATCGGCAAGGCTGAGGGACCCAAGATTGCCCTTGGCGCCTGGGGCGGTATCAAGGTGAGAACTACAGGCCCCAATAAAGGATTAGTACTGACCCGTACAGGAGGGCATGTTCTACCAGGTTCAGGACTCGTCGCGCGAGCAGCGCCAGCTCCTGCTGCCGCACATGCTCGAGAAGGCGTTCTGGGACCGTATGGAGCGCCAGAAGGCTTCGGCTGCCCAGGCGAAGCTTTAAGACGGCCAAGAACTGATCTGCGCCATACCAAGCCCGCTTGTTGTACAAAGTTTCGGAGGTTCAGTGACGGAGTCGATCGTACCGATGCAACAGTTACGAAGCTGTGTTGCCCGTTCGCAGTGAATGCCATGGACATTATGCGTCGGCTCCGCAGTTGGCATACGAGCATTCAATGTAGATCTTCACTTTGGGTCTATGCATCTTTAACGATCTTAGACGATAAGCCTCGATCTACCGCCAGTCCGGAAAGAGAAATGACTCCTGATGCTGTCTCAGAAGTTGGCCCGCGCCAACACCTTTGACTCTTTTCCTAGAGACCAAGGTAGTAGTTGCGCTGGGTGAGCATCCAGATGACGCCGGACGCTGTGCTGTCAGTGACTGCGACATGGTATCTTCGCGGTCTAGCGAAGGATTCCCGTCTCGGCGCCAGTGGTCCATTATGCCACAGTAGTTCCACACTCACAGCCAATGATAAGAGGACCGATGCTGCCGCGGTTGGGCTTGACGGTGCCGAACACAAGCCACTCGGAGACGAAATGAACGGTCGCGACGCCGAACGCGCAGATCGCGAGCGTGTACAGCCTGCTGTCAGACGAGCCGCTGCCAGGCCACTCACCCAGGGTTCGAGATGTCGTATGCGGCAAGTGCACGCACCACCGCGGCCATGGCAGTCCACGCGCTGAACAGGCGGCCCGCGAGCGGCGTCACTGCGGTGTGAGCTCTGTCTCCCATGCCAAGAGTGAAAGCCTAGAGGAGATGAAATTGACCGTCTCATTCAACGGCTCGGCACCACGCACTCTGGTCAGGATTGCCACCGTACACCTCCTTGCTCTGCTTGAGCGTAAAGTAGTTTTGCACGACATTGTACACGCTCGCAACCGAGGTGATCAGCAGCCAGTACGGGAGAACGCCGCCGCCAGCGGGAATCGGGGGAAGATCTGGTGTGAGTGTGATTGCGTTACGCGGCAGCCGGGGCTATGCAGAGCGATCTGCTCGTATACGTACAGGCTGCCATCTTGAGGAAGGTGAGGTGGTGAAGAGAGGAAGTGCAATCTGGGTTGCGCTCATGGCCCACCGCGAGCACGGTCGTACCATCGTTGTCGACGTGCATTCGTGTGGCGAGGTATCAGGCGCAGCGCGTGGCGGCACTGATCGCGCTCAGTGCGCTCACTGCACTGTGCGCCACCAGATCGGCAACCCGTCAATATTTTGGCCACCTCCACTTTTTCAGGCATCCCAGATCTCCTTCACGAACAGCAATCACCTTCACCACCACACCCTCGCCTCGGCCGCTACACCATGTCGTGCGCAAACCCCGATGAGGCAGCCGCAAAGCAGGTGATGCCTCGTGAGTGTGATTTGAATCAAGAAGTTGCATAGATTTGCTGACTCCAGGTCGCGAGCCCGTTCCCAAGGGCATGTGTTCCCGTTGTCGTGAGGCTAGAAGCCTGTATATCGTGCGCAGCGTCACGTTCTGCAAGTATGTTTACTGTTCTTCCAGTCCTTTATTCCCTTCTTGCTGACGCACCGTAGGAGCTGCTTTGAACATAATGTCGGAACACGGCTAGCGCGCGTCCTGAACCCATCCTTGTTGCCGACAGGAAGCCAGAAGAAGGCATTCAATCTTCGCCCGACACCACGGGATTCCGGAGTAGTCATCGCGCTCTCTGGCGGAGCGGGGAGTACAGCTCTATTGGAGCTGCTGGCTGATCGCGACTACTTTGCCAAAAACGAAGCAGCAGAGTTCGATTACCGCAAGGGCGGCCGACCGCCGGTGTGGAAGAAGGGGTACGCGGTCCATGTCGACTTTTCGGGAGTGGCGGCCGTTGCGAGCCAGACGGATCGACTGCGGGCTTTTGCCGAAGACCGTGGATTGACCTTTGTGGCCATCAAGGCGGAGGACGCTTTTGATCCGGCCTTCCTCTCCCGCATCGCTCACAGTGCTGATAAGGAACCCGTGTGGAGTTTGAGCGTCAATCTGGCGGAGCCTCAGCTGCCGCTCGTGTCCACTCCATGCTCGACCTCTACAGCGACGCCGCTGGAGCAACTCCAGGCGCTACTTTCAGCGCTCCCACCGCCCTCTCGACCGGCATTCCTGGAGAATATCCTCGACGCACTGCTGGCGAGTGCCGCGGAGACACTTCCGAACGTATCGGACCTTCTGGTCGGAGAGACGTCAACGAGGGAGGCTCAGCGCGTCATATCGGGAACAGCATCCGGGCGCGGATGGGCACTCCCCCTTGAGCTGGCGCGGAGCCGCGCGCTGCCAAACCACGTTGTGCGCATTAAGGCAATGAAGGAAGTGTCCTTGAAGGAGGCGGCGATCTGGTGCCATGGCCGTGGGCTGTCTACGTTTAATGAGCGGCGGTGGGACTCTACTGCTGGTGGAGCACGGAGAGATGCGAGAGGGAAGGGTACTATTGCCAGTATAGAGGCCCTCACAGAACGTACGTCGAGAGTGTTTTACAGCTGCTGACTATCAGGCTTCGTCGCGAGCTTGAGCGTCACCCATCCGTCGACCGTCACGACCATCAACAAAACGGGCGACAAACTGCGATTCACAGGCGACTTGAACGGACTCATTTGCCCCGTCTGCGAGATGTGGGTTGTGCAACACGTGCGACACTGACTTTGCAGGCCAGTTGACCCATCCGCAACGGAGTGGAAAGCAAATGCAGCTCTCACCTCCCTCCCTGGCCGCGGACTACCGGCCGACGAGCCTGCCCAGACCTCTGAGAAGACCAAGCTGGCACCGTTGCTGTGCTATGCCTGCTTGACGACGTTCACACCACTGTCAGCAGCGCAACGCGACCGGCCGACAGACCAGGCCGTCGCCCTCCCAGTCTGGATCGGTGAGCGAGTTCCACAGCCCTCCATGACCCAGACCGAGATGAAGGCGCAAGTGGCGGAGTTCCTGCTAGAGTAGCAGTTGTACATGTATGTCATGTAGTTTAGTGCATGGAGAGTGCGTTGGGCAGAGGCACCCTGGCAACAGACCCGGTTGGCGATATCTACTGTACGCTCGCCGTTCGAGGTCCTGCCAAGAGCGATCAGGCCCAGCCTTGAACGCCCTTGACTCATGCATGACCTATGACCGAGAACCCGACCAGCCCCGACAAACGCCAAACCTTCACCAGATCACCAGGGAGGCGAATGCTCATGAGTTCCGCAGTGCGCAGGCGATCGCCGCCCCTACCCGCTGATCCTCCTGATCGGCGTGGGCGCGTGGGCAGGCTGCGGAATCTGATTCCGTTTATTAGCTCATTACATAAAGTCCCAACCCACAGACTCTGGCGCGTCTAGACTCGACCCGAATGATTTCTTTTTCACAGGGAGCGGCCCAAGTGTGGCCCCCTTGCGCCTCGGACCAGTCGGATGGCAAAAACAACCAGCCCCCAAACAACAACTCGCAACTCTTGCACCTTCACACACCATTCTCGCCACCACCATCCCATCCATCCTCATCATCACTTTTGACGACACATCTCACTCTAGAATTTCCCAAGTCTCGTATCCATATCCATATCCCTCCGAAATCTCACTCTCCCCTACTACCCACCCATCCCCACTCGTGCGAGAGGGCCGGATCCCATGCCCTCCATGATCTCGTCGCCGCCGTCTACGCCACTCTTTGGCGGTTTCAGCAGCTTCCCCATGTCTGCGCCCGGCACCCCGGCCCGTGGCCAGAGTCTCGAGCGTACCCGGTCTGTAGGCGGTGGTGGCCTGCGTGGCAACGGTCACGGAGGCCACGGACATTCCCGCGGACAGAGCATCTCGGCGATGCCCGGCCCAAACCCCCAGCCGACACACTCGAGGGGACAGAGCTTCTCGACCAACATGCCCATGAGCCCGATGAGCCCCTCCCCCGCCATGCGGTCCGAGCTTGCATGGTCGGAGATTCAGAACAGGACGTTCTGCAAGTGGTATGTTGATAGACAGACTCGGTTTGTGCTGAACTCGACAGGCTCAACACAAAGCTCACAAGCCGCGGTCTCGAGCCCATGTCCTCCCTTGGCAACGACTTTTCGGATGGCGTAAAGCTGATCCAGGTGGGTGCTGGAAAGCTTCGAACTGATCCATGGTGCTAACATTATCAGCTTCTTGTGAGTCAAGAGCCAGTCTTCGAGATGGCAGGCATGCCTTGGAAACCCATCTCACACACAGGAAATTATCTCGGAAACTAGCTTGGGGCGATACACGTTGAAACCAAAGATGCGCGTTCAGAAGGCAGAGGTGCGTCTTTGGTTGAACGAGCTCGACGCTGACGATTAGAATGCACAGAAGGCACTCCAGTTCATCCGCGATAGGGGCGTCAAACTAACCAACATCGGTGGGTACCTCTCTCTAATGATGGATCTTCCTAACAGCTTAGGTCCGGAAGATATTGTTGACGGCAATCTGAAGCTCATTCTCGGCATGGTGCGCTGATACTCCTTGCATTCACTGACATCAGATCTGGACTCTTATTCTTCGATTCCAGATTTCTGGCATCACGTATGTGCATACATATGAAATGTGCTCACATTCAGCGAGGAAGGTCTCTCGGCCCGCGAGGGTTTACTTCTTTGGTGCCAGCGGAAGACGAATCCGTATGATGAGGTCGACGTACAGAACTTCAGGCAGAGCTGGTCGGACGGATTAGCCTTGTACGTGTCTATGCTCTGCTCTGCTGACATCTAGCTGCGCGATTATCCACCGCCACCGCCCCGAGCTTATTGACTGGGACAAACTCGACAAGCACGATCGCCGCGGGAACATGGCACTGGCGTTTAAGGTGGCTGAGGAAAGCCTTGGCATTCCTGTGAGTTATGGGGTCCAGGCCATTTAACTGACATCTCCAGCGTCTTCTCGAGGTTGACGATGTGTGCGACGTTCCTATTCCTGATGAGCGATCGGTTATGACCTATGTTGCTGAGTTTTTCCACAAGTTTTCGTCTGAGGGTGGGTCTCCCAGTTTCGATTTCCCCTGACATCCAGACAAGGCAGAGACAGGTGCCCGTCGCGTCGAGAAGTTCGCCGAGGTCATGCAGAGCGTCTGGACCTCCCGTAACGACTTTGAACGCCGAATGGCTGCGCTCTTGAATGCCCTGAACCAGACTCGTGCTGCGTGGGCCTCCGCCTCTCGTCCGACATCCTACCAGGAGGCCATCGATCATTTGTCCCAGTTTGCGGAATGGAAGAAGACCGACAAGCGAAGCTGGGTGCGGGAGCGGCAAGAGCTTGCGCAGTTGTACAGCAACATCCAAACAAAACTCAAGACATATGCGCTCCGCCCGTGGGAACCGAGCCCGGGACTGGGTCTTAACGACCTCCAGGCATCATGGGCGGAGCTCACTACGGCCGAGGTTGCCCGCAGCCGGGTAATAAACGCACGAATCCGAGAGTAAGTGTTGAGTACCGTGAAAAGCCGGCTCTGACCATCAGAATTAAGGAGGTTCTTCGTAAGGAGTTCGCCCACCTGGCCGAGACCTTTATCGAGCATGTGAAGAAGATTGGTCATGCAATTGGATCACTCAGCGGGTCACTTCAGGTGAGCTTTCCTTGACTTTCAATCGCTAATGAACTAGGACCAGAAGCATTCGCTGGCGCAACTGTCCGCGGAGCTGCCGGCGATGCGCGCCGCCCTTACTCAGCGTATCGCGGCCGCTAACCAGCGTTGTGTGGAAGCCAAGGTCGACGAGAACGATTACACTGCGTTTACATATGACGACCTCGAATTCGAGCTGGAGATCGCTGAGGATGGTCTGAGGAAGAAAATTGCCTTTGTCGACAACCAGATGGTTTCGGCAGCCCACACCAACATCACGCCTGCTAAACTCGAGGAGTTTGAGTCGACGTTCAAGCACTTTGACAAGGATGGCACAAACGTCCTCACTGTCTATGAGATGCACTCGGCTTTGGCCTCTCTGGGCATAGTGTACCCAGATGAGGAGGTCGAGGCCATTTATTACCAGCTGGAATCCCAGTTTGGAAGCCTAACGTATGAGGCTTGGCTTACGCTACTGGTATGTGCCCTTCTTAATTTGTCACTGACGAGAAGGTCGAGATCACCAAGGACGATGCCTCGTCAGCAGATCAGCTCCGCGAGGCGTTCCGCGACTTGGCAAGGGACAAGGGCTATGTAACCCAGCTGGACCTCAAATTTGCCAACCTTCCCTCTGAGACTGTGCGCTTCCTATCCGAGGTCATGCCCGTTGTCACAGAAGAAGCGCCGGAGGGAGAAGAGCCTAAGGGCAACACGAACATTCTTGGTTACGATTGTGAGTTGTTCATTGTGTTTAACGTTGCTTCGTCGGCTGACGTACAGACCACGCTTTCCTTGAGGAGGCCTTCGCGTGGCGCACGACGGAAGCGTAATACGCGCGGTTGTCGTCGCTGCTTGTGCCGCGTGCTGCGCAACTGTGGCCTTTGATGAGGCCGTTCGCGTTGTCGATCGCATTGGCACCAGCCATCTTGTTATGTATGACCGTTGTTACGACACAGTGATACAAGGGACCTGCATCGTCTCACTGTCTAGCAAGCTAGTCTCAGTTTGCGGTCGGGGTTTCATACATTAGCGCTTGTCTCAGCCCGGATAGCCCTTTAGTGTGCAGTTTGATGCGTTTTGCACTTGGCGCACTGGGCATTATGTAGAGGTCGTATGGATGATGTTGTTCTTGTCGTGTGCTCCATTAGGTTTTGTCGATCTTCTTATCCTGAACGTCCTGAACTTCATGTGGTGCATGTGGGGTGTCGAGCAATCGAGTGCTCGAGTGCAACTGTTAGCATCTGGCGCATCTCGAAAAGTGCCACACGGTGTGGTCGGAGATATCATTGGCGGCATGTGAGGTGCGGGCTGCCCAGGTGGGATCCCCGAGAAGCGGGGTAAATCCGGGGTAAAACAACCGCCGCTGATGTTGGGCCAGCTCTGGATGACGCGCCTGCGAAAAAAAGGGTGTGTGGGTGCGGGGAGGACCCGGCGCAGCTGAGTGCACAGTGGTGCACTGCAAATGTACAGTCCATCACAGTGTGTTTGCACCCCCCTCCTTTGAACCCTGGCACCCTGGCTGGCATGGCTGGCAGGCCTGGCAGGGCTCATGGCTGCTCGCTAGCCCTGGCTGGTGCTGTGCGCTGTGCGCTGTGCTGTGAGCCACCCAAACGCCACGCCAGCACAGCCAGCGCACACACACACGCCCCCACCACCCCACACACACGCACACCACTCGACACGGTGAGCGGGGGGCCGCAGCACCGCTAGTGTGGCCGTCGTCGTCGTCGTCTTCGTTTACTTTTCGACATTATACACACTTTCTTACAACCAAACACCTCGCGTTTCTCTCCCTCTCTTCCATCCACATCCCTCTCACCGTCTCTCTTCGTCCCCTTCACCCCGCATCCTAGAAAAGATCAATCATGGTAAGCACGATAGCCGAGAGCGGGCAACAACATGCCGCTCAAGAGCAAACGACAGCCCCTAGCCGCAAGATGCTGACCCCCGCAGTCGTCCGGTGTCAAGCCCGTACGTGTTTGGTTTGGTGATCGCCCTGCTCGTCATACTGACATAGGTCCGAATCGTCCTCGCCCGTACAACACCTCTGGCTCCCATCCTCCATCAACATGTCTCCATGATGCTCCGTCGAACGCACGACTTCGCGACATGACACCACGTCAACGCACGCTGCCCCCATCTGTTCACCATTATCCGTCCAAACGCCGATGTTTGACATGACGCTCGCCTTTATTGCGCTTGCATCTCGGCCTTGGCTACGCTCCATTCCGCACACCCGCTTCGGCCTTATCATCGGCGCGTGCACTCGTCCCCGTGCCCCGTTTCGTTTCGCGATCACGGACCCCTTGCGCGGCCAACCTTGCATATTTGAACACGCCATCCACACTGCTCCCCGCTCGCCTCTCTCACTCTCAATCTATTTTGCGTGGCCCAATCTCGCATCTCACGACGTACAACAAACAGTCCCACGAGTGCATGGAGAAGTTCCAGGAGCTCAAGACCGGCAAGAAGCTGGCTTACGTCCTCTACGGTATCGCCGACGACAAGAAGTCGATCATTGTCATCAAGACGTCGGAGAACCACGACTTTGAGGAGTTTGTCGCCCAGCTCCCGGAGAAGGAGTGCAGGTGGGCCGTCTACGACTTCCAGTACGAGCTCCCCGGGGGCGAGGGTATTCGCAACAAGCTTGTCTTTGTTCAGTGGTGAGTACGGGAGAAGTGAGATGCCCTGCGCGGTTGTGTGTCCACTATGTCCGGGCAGCAATCGCATGTGACACGCCTCGTCCTGGAACCACAGGTTTGCCTTTGACACCGCGGTGCTGCAGAACCCCATTGTTGCAGCCACAGCATCATGCGACATCTTCAGTCCACAGCCACTGCAAGAAGCGCAGTGTAACAATACATCCATGTGGCAACGAACAGCTCCCGAAGGATGGACACACCGCTGGCCCGAATGCATGGCACTGACCAACGCAGGTCGCCCGACGAGGCCAACGTCCGCAACAAGATGATCTACGCGGCGTCCAAGGATGCTCTCCACCGCCGTCTCGAGGGCATCCACATTGACGTCCAGGCCACAGACTACTCGGAGATCACCAAGGAGGCTCGTACGTGTAGCTTGTTTTCCGCAGTTGAGCCAAGACACTAACACCTCTAGTCCTTGAGAAGGCCATGCGTCGGTAAATTGATCAATGCGAAACGTGCGAGCAGACCACACCTGTTATCAAGATACCAAGCTAGCCAACGAGCTCTGCAGGACGCCCCCGTCTGGTAGTTCTTCCCCCCTTTGTCCCCCTCCCCTCCTGCTTTCCAACCTGCTAAGCAACCACAAATATAACGTCTAGGCCTTGACTACGCCCCAGCGACGCGCCTGCACGCAGTGGCATGTAACGAGATGTTCTGGCCGGTCGGATTGATGACAATGACTGATCGAGTCAATGGGTGCACTCGTAGCTTCATAAACTGACATTTGATCACCTTGGAATGATTCAAAGCTGCACGGTCAAGGCTTGCGGTGTTGGCTTGGAGCTCGCCGATTAACCTCGAAGATTGTGGTCACTGCGACATCCTGAGGGTCCCCAGCGCTCACCAACTGAATTGCACCTGCTCCATGGTTCCAACACGGCCCTTCCAATTGAAGTATACATTCACAAAGCCCTGTGAAATGGAAAGAGAGTAGAAAACTAAGCTATATACATGCGATGGCCACCGATAGCCATCACGTTCTGGGTGTTTCTTCTTGCGGTCGGGAGGGAGTGCGAACATACAGATTTTACCTGGTTACAATATGAAGAAGCCGGAATGTATGCCAAAACGGGATGTAATGATACTGTTACTATGCTGATCCGTCGGATGACGGAACTAGAAACGTTGAGAGACGAAATGTCACGAACAAAACTAGACTTTCCCTGCAAGTGTCAGTGGGGGACCGAACAGCGGAAACGCAGTTGTACGTACATGTTTCTGGCCCAAAGCCACCGGGGGGCGTCGGTGTAACTGATGTGCCCATCCAGTCCTTGGCTGCAAAGTCAGGAATTACTTCGCACATTGTGCCACGAAAACTCACTGTTCCGGTAGACGGTGTTGCCCCACCAGTTCAATTTGGCATTGGGTAGCTTGAGAGTCACGAAGACGAAGATAGCAGCGAGCATTGTACCGACATCGAGGGCCGCACTCAAGACATAGTTGTACTTGGACCACCAGGCGAAGTGGTAGCGACGAATCCAGTACTGGAAAATGAAGCCGAAGAGGAGGAAACTCGATATGTTGATACCGGTCGCGGGCGGCGTGAAAATGGCCACACAGAAGATGATAGTCACGTTGATGTTGCGTAGGAACGACTTGGGATACTTGCGACACCACAACCAGAAAGGCACCGGGAGGACAGCGCCAACGAGCAACATGTAAAGTTGAGGGTTGTAAATGCCACCTTTGCTGAAGAGTCGCTCGGGTCCGATAAGACCCCAGATAATCGAAGCCGCAAAGCCGACTCGCTGCGACGAACAAGTGAGGTAATCCTTTTGGCGGTACGTGCAGATGTCCGGGATAGTGGCGAACATCCACTCCTTGATACCAACTTGGACAAGGGTGCAGATTGCACAAGCCGACATTTGTGCAAAGAACATTGACCGCGGGGGAATCTTCATGTAATGACCGGCCTTCATATCCTTGGAGAATTCCAATGCCGAGCCCAGGGTTGCGACGCAGAAGGTCTTGAAGATCATACCGGACAAGGGCCGACCCTGGAAAATGTATCCCGGAATAAGCTCGGCGATTAAGTTGATAGACGGCCGAAGGTTGGATAGGGCGTACATGATGCAGGCCGGAAGGATGTAGATAAACGCCAGGAGGAGGGAGACAAGGTAACCCCATACTGGCAGATGGGTAGGAAATACCTCGACGGTGACAATGCCCAGAATGACGAAGATGGTCAGCGATGTAAGGTACCACCAGTTGGGAATCTCTGGGTAAGCCTTCATAAGCCGCATGTGAATGTCCTCGGGCTCGATCGACGCCTTCTTGGCGGTAGCCACAATTCGAGGACCATGAACCAGAGCGGTATACACAATGAGGGACGTCACAAGGGCATACGCCAACATGTAGGTCATCGTAAATGACGCGGTCAGGTATACGGGCGAGTATTGGGCGTAGGCAGTTGTGTTGAGCGTGTAACCACTTGTAAGGACATTGGACACGTTGAAAACGTTGCCAAATCGGTCCGCAGCCTGGAGAGACGAAATCGGGACGTATTGTGTGTACCACGCCTGTATGATCAGCAATGCCGCGAACAGTAATCGTACGTTTGTGTAGTAGATAATCGGCACAATAACCCAGTAGCACAACACAAAGCCGATGGCAACATTGACTTGTGCCCACCAAGGCGCGGCGAGAGGCGATCCAATCCAAGCAATCTGAGCCCAGTCGAATGTGAGGAAGCCCATGCCAAGGCCAGTACTAACACCGAACAACTGGTTCACAACATTACTGTCCGGGAAAATCCAACAAACCCAAGAAAAGTACGACAGCGCGGTGAACAGGAAGCCTGAACATTAGTTTTCCCTTAACATAATCAAACTCGGCGGGCACTCACCGGGCAGGAAGTAATAGGCGAACGCCAGACTTGTGTATRGCGTGAAGAACCTCAAGCGCGTCATACTGCCTGCGCCAGCATCTCCCTCGGCATGCAAAGTGTTAATGTTCGTGGTGGACACGAGCACGCCGGGCCAAATCATCGAGGCAGGCCAAACCACAAATCGACGCGCAATACCGGCCATGGACAGCCCAATCAATTGGGACGTAAGACCGTAAAGGAAGTTGAACGATATCGAGAGCGGCTTGTGGTAGAACTTGTCACTGATAACGATCGTGTTCAATGCGTATGGCGCCGCGATCGAAACGTTCGCCATCATCATGATGATTGTATGTTCCTTGACATTGAAAGGGCAGGGGTTGAGGCTGTATTTCCACCCGCCAAGCCACCGAGGTAATGTCCATTCGCGCATTGGCAGACACCAGGCGAGGAAACGTCCCAGAGGGTAAGCGACGACCTGAACGACAAGTAGAGGCAGATTAGGACTGGGGTTGCGGAACAGGAAGAACACGTTTGTTCCTCCAGCAGCTGCGCAGAGGAAAAGACCAAGGATCCAAGCGCGTAAAGTGAGGGCCGGCATGTCGGGGTCGTCAATGTTCGACACTGACGCGCGAACTTCCGCGTAGGGACTGTCCTCGTCCATCCAATCGAGTGTATCGTCTGGGTCTGTGGATGACTTCAACTCGCCACCGACACCGTCACCCCAAGTGGTAGCTCCGTCGGGTACCGTCGCATCGCCAGTCAATTCCGTCATACGGCTCTGTATGGTGTGAGGGCGATACTGCGACTCGGTTTCGTCTGTCCCGTCGGTCCAATCGGACATCATCGTTGACGGCCGTCCTGTTGACGGTCGTCCTGTTGATGGTCGTCCCGTTGATGGACGTCCAGTCGATGGTCGAGCTGATGATTTTCCGGTGTTGAGTCGGGACATACGCATAAAGCGGCCACCGAGGTTGCCGAATAGGTGGTTTCCAGTCCCAGGACCATCAGACGCTTCTGTCGATAGAGTATCCGCGGTATCCGGGGGCACCTTGTCGGAATTGAGCGGTAGCACCTCGGTTGAGCCGTATGTATGCCGTTGTCGAAGTCCACCAAGTGAAAAGGCAAAAACACCATTGTTTAGATTTTCTCGTCCACTATATGGAGGGGGATGCGATGTGTTGTATCTTCTCCCCTCGTCAAACGTGTAACCAGTGACCGAAGCAGGCTCCATCATATTGTGCTCGGCGTCAAACGAAGACACCGGAGTATCCGCTAATGTCCCCGAGGAGGTGGTGTCACTCGGTCCCCTTGGAGCGGTCGGTGGCCGCTGGAACGCGAATACGCCGGCGACAGACTCCTGGCTGAGGCCCACTGGCTCCTGTTCGGCGGTTCTCGCCTCCACACCAGAGCGAGAAGCATGGTCTGGCCGAACAGCTGGCTCGAAACGCACTTCTCGATGGGTGCCGGTATCGCCGCGAACGGGCAGCGTAATGGAGGCAGGTGACGCGGATCTGTCTGGGGTCCTGACTGTTGCCGGGTTTCCAAACGCGTAGTCGTGAGCGCGAAGATCCCGAGGGTTCGCAGCCTCATCTGCCGAGGGTGGGTCCTGTGGTGGTAATGATGGAGGTTGTTCCCGCCGTGTGAATGATGGTCGGACCTGGGAAGAGAGGATGGAAACCGGATGCAACTCGATCCCTTTGTCGTCCTCGTCGTCGTCTGATCCCAAATCACTGGACGCATCCGAATCGGCTCCCGCAAACGCGAATGGTGATGGAGTTATAACCCCAATGCCTGGTGAGGGTATCGGCGCGTCATCGCCTTCAGCTGTCGACGTCAAGGGAGCGGCTCGTAGCAAATCTTGGCTCGCATCATTAACGGTCGTTCCGGTCGATTCTGTGGGGGAAGCCGGATCCGAACTGGGTGGCGACGGCTCTGGACTGGAGGACGGCAACATAACCACAAGTTTCCGAGAAAGGCGTCTCGAGAGTTGAGTCCGACGCGCGGGGTGTGCGGAAACACCGATGGACGCCGAGGAGGGAAAGAGACGCGTTTAGGAGTTAATAAAAACCTTGTGCAAGGTGAATGGTAGTATGCGCAACAATGCACGTGTCGGTACTGCCACTAGGCGACGTGCAAGAACGATGTGCAGGCTACTGGAAGCGATGGCGAGCGACGTGTTGAGACCGAATGGCAAAACCTCGATGACAGGCAGGGGTCGATGGCCTCTGTAAAGCCCCCTCGGCGGCGACCTTCTGAAAGAGGTGCTGGAGGCTTTGCGAACGCGCTCGATGGAGGGGCAACCAGTCTCGGTGCGGTCGTGGTCGAGGAGTGTGTGTTGTGGAAAGATGATGGATAAGAGTGTGGAGGATGCAACGACGAGGAACACGATACCGTGAGGTACGAAGGAGCAGCGAGAGCGGAGAGGGCCAGGATGGCTCCGGGAGGTTGCAGGATTGCGCACGAGGGAAAGGATGCAGGGGTGGTAGATGGCCCAGGCGCAGGAGGGCGGACGGAGGGTTATGGGTGTTCAAGGTTTTGATGCACCACAGTCGAGGCAAAATAATAATAATAATCCCCAACCACAGCCGAGCGCTCAGAAAGGAGCCCAGAAGAGCAGAGGAAGCAATATAAAAATTAAGTGAAAAAAAAACCCCCCCCCTGAAAATGAGGGAAAAGGGCAAGGCGAGACCCAAAAGCTCTTTGGTAAAGCTACCGCTCGAGTGCAGTGAGTCAGTCGCACAAGAAAGCAATGTCGGAGGCACGCGACGGTAAAGAACAGGGTCGGAACGCGAAGACGAGTGTTCGGTCGGCGAGAGCTGGGGGGCGAGGTCTTCGGGGCGAGATAGACGATGGCCGTCGATGGTGGATGACGGAGATGGGAGCCGATAGAGATCCAGATATCGAGAGAACGAAAAACGGAAGGCCTGAATGGAAGGGTCGACAGGTGAGGGCCCAGAGGTTCAGAGCTTTCAGAGAGCTCCAGAGCAGAGGTTCTGCAGGTGCCAGGGAGTCAAAGACAGGAGCCAGGAGCCAGGGGCAAAGGAAGGCCGAGGCGCCGAGGCGAATTCCGGGGCTACACCGCAAGAAAGGAACCGTGTACGTACAATGCCGATCGCGCCAGTTCACTTTCTGCTCCCGATTGAACTTTAATGCTCCGTCTAGAATAAAATGACAGGAGCAACAAGAGGACCGCGGACGGGGACGATACAACGGCGACTTCGAGACGGCGGTGCAGGTGACGTTGGTGGTGGTAGGAATGTTCCAGCTCAGAGTGTAGGAACAGATCTCGTGTAAATGGGGGCTTGGACGCACGAGGGAGCCGAGATTCGGAAGCAGGGACGGCAGAATCTGGTCGTCTGATGGGATGGCGGTGATGATAACGGCGGAGATGGAGATGGAGATGGTGATGGTGATGGTGACGATGATGACACTACTATTCTGCAGGAACACAATCAAATAAAGTTTGTTCCTGGCCGAGTTGAATTGAGCACAGAACACGCAGTGTCCAGCAATCCCTGTCGAGCAAGCTCAACCACACGAGCTAGCCGCTGGAGAAGTTCTGGTACTGCTATATACTCTGTACTACGCAAAGCTGCAGGAAGGGTCACAGATCAACCGGGAATAATAGGAAGAAGAAGCTTTGCGTTCAAACTTGCCGTGGACATGCCCTGGGCCTTATGTATCCAAGATTCGGAGGCCAGAGATCCAGAGTTCCCCGTCCCCCCCCCCCCCCCCCCCCCCCCCCCCCCCCCCCCTTTCGTCGACCATCCCCCTGGTCTTGCCTCGCTGGATCGCTAGGCTTGTTCCGCCGATGATGATGAGGGGCTCGCACTTCACGCCCCTTTGCTTGGCAGCGTGATCCTGCCGAGCAAAACACCCCATCTCTCTCGGGCTGTCGCTCCGTGGCGGAATCGCGGAATTGCGGACTTGATTGATGCCATGAGGAGGAAATGTTCTGAAGCCACAGGAACGAGTGATGCCGAGCATACCGCGCAGCTAGCGCAGCTCAACCTGTAGTCTGTGGCCCTGGTTGAGTGTCCAGTCCTTTGGGACAGTAACTTTGAACTCTTCCATTTTCTCAGGCCTCAGACATGCTTCTTCGCATGTGCCTCTCCCTCCGTCGCCCAAAGTGGACTGTTTCTCGTTCCACTGGTGCTCCAGCTCTGTATCTTCGGACTATTGTTCTCTCTATACCCCGGTGCCTTCTGTCTCGCCCGGACAGTCATGCGGCTTTCTTCCAGAGAACACAGTCGGAGGTCGACGCTTTTGACACTACGAGCAGCTATCTAGAAGCCACAGATTTCACCCGCTGGATGCATCCTTTCTACTAATGAAAGATCTCTGATTGCAAACAAACAAGCTGGGGAATGGAAAAGAAGAAGGTCGAGCAGGAGGTCGAGTGCAAGGGGGAGACAGAGCGGAGGGGCGAGGCGAGTGCGCGAGTGGATCAAACATGAATGCTTCAGACAATTCTAAAGCACCCGGTCCAAGGTACCCAGTTCCGCGGTGTTACTCTTGCGAATACTCTGAGAGACTTGCAGAGCAGCAGTACCAAGACCATTTCTTGATTGCGCAAGTGAGCGGGTCATCAAGTCACTTGCAGGAAGAGGCCGCCAGTATTGCGGGGAGGCCAGCCGTAACTCGACCCCATGTCCTCGAATTGCCGTATATTCTCACTTTCGAGATCCGCACGTTGAGGACCGCATGTAGTGCCCGATATGGTATATGGTGATGTGGTGTCCCCATACGCGTAATACAAGCCGCAGGGACGCAGGTGGTTGTTTATCTTACCGCGGAACACGGTGACAACACCTGATGCTGGCGCCCTAGCCAGCCAGCATCACCTTACATACCGGGTTACCACCTGTCATGGTTCCACTGATGTGAGGTTAGCTTCTTACGCTTTCACTGATGCGCCACTGTTTGCGTCGGGGCGGGCGGTTGGGCGTACATGTGCATGTGTGTTGTGTGCATCGGCGTCGCGCCACTGCGCCTCAAGCCCTCGAGCTTGCGCCAAGTCAGGAATGAGGAGGCACACATCGAACTTGATCAGACTGCCGCTGCCTGGTCTGAGACATGCCGCATGTCCGCCCCGGCCCCGCGTCTCCTCGCGACTCCTTACTCGTTTCTGATCTGTTGTACCGCGTTCGGATCCTTCATGCCGGAATGTTCAAGCGGTTCCAAGCTTCCATACACGGCATGCACGGGGCGTGTCTGTGTGCGCGGCGTCACGAGGAATGTTGCGGAATGCAGGATGTGGATCTCGATCCTGCGATCATCTGACCGGTCTCACCGGCACGACTTCACGAGTTCACGACGGTTTGATCGCAAAGTTGCACCGCTCCGTTTCTGCACAGACAGGAAACCCGGGGTGCGAGCTCAGCCTCCCGGAAACAACTGGAGCACGAGAACAAGAACCCAAGCCATGCAAGCCACATACACACAAGCATACAGTACATGGTGACCACATCAACACACGCGAACGGCATGTCTCTCATGCCTCGCAGCGTTTTGCAGAACGTCACAAAACACCACAGTCTCAGCGGTCACACGACCACAGGAGCTGGAGCATTGGAACGCTGGACGCTTGACACAGACCGGCTGATCCCAGCGGACGGAAAGAGTCTCTCCGTTATCACGTAACGCGTCGCCATGTCTTTCCTTATCGCCCTATCGATCAGTGCGCTCAGTGCATCTCCGGGCCGGGACTGACTTGAAGCGCAGAGGAGTAATGCATATGAATGCATTCCGCCGGTTCCAGCTCAAACGCGCCAGAAGGTGCCTAAATTCAGGGTGGCGCAGGAGACATGCCGTACAAGCGCCCAGCAAAGTAGACAAGCTCGCAAGTAAGGACAGCAGAATGATCGGGAAATGCGCCAAAAAGGAGGAAGCAGGAAAGATGCTGAGATGTCCCCCTCAGGTGGCATACCCTTTGCCGGCTTTGCCTCGCTTTTTTATCGCGAATGGCCGCAGGAGGGGAGGGAAGGAAGTGCAAACTTTGCTTGAGCAGAAGCTGGACAAGTTCGGAGAGCAAGCTTGCGCCAAGTTGGGGGAGCTTGAGCTGAGCTGGACCAAAATGTAGGTGTGCCCGGTGCACCGGTGTGCCAGTAGATAGTTGAACAACAGCACGCCAAACAGAACTCAGTGCTGCCCGTGTGCCCATTGTCCTTGGATCCTTGGAATGATCTCACCAGTCGGACTGTGCATCGCAAATCGTGGTGCAATGGCCAGGATCCGCAGGAGTAGTGCTGATCTGCGGACAGGCGCCGATCACCAGATCGCTGGATCGTCGGAACTCATTCTGCCGTCATGTCAAAGCTCCCACCACTCCCACTCTCGGCATTGTCCATATCCATTAGCCTCCGTCAGGAGTTGTGGTTCGGGAGAGTTGGACTTTGGAATGCGCCTTGGAATTCCAACTTGATACCAGACATTCTCAGTCTCGCAATATCCTGGCCTTCTGGAGTCCTCCTAATGCCAATCTCCTCTCGCACCAGGTCAGTAGGCCATCGAGGCATCACCAAGAGATCCCTATGTAATGTCACAGCGACCCCTGGTTTGCGGCCGGGCCCGGACCCAGGTGCGGATCGTCTTTCTCATTCGGTTGCCCGCGGTGATCAGGTGCTGGGCATTCGCGGAGTCATACACGAACATTACTTCTCCTGCACTCCTGTCAGATGTTCCCAACGGCCCCGTCTCCTGGTAGCTGGTAGCCGCGGCGCGGAATGACGCAGGAACGCAATGGTGCACTGGAGGTGCGGAGGCTGGCCAACGCGGACAGACTGCGCATTGCGCCCTCCCCGATCAAGGCCATCTTTCTGACTACAGAAGAGCAGGCGATCAGCGCCGCTGATCATCAAGGCGCATTTGAGAAGGACTAGTGGCACGTCGGTGTGGCACTATTTTACTTATTTTACTGCAGGTACACCCGCGGAGGGCGACGGGTTAAAGGCAAACGAAGCTGAAGAAGCTAAGGAAGGCTTCACGCGGTGCGTTTCAGCTCGCACACTTCCGGTAGCTGATTCGCATGTACCGAGGACTTGGGACATGCACGGGACAAGCTATGTAATGCTGTGCGGAAACATTCCTCAGCTGGAAGGAGCCACAACCTTGCCTTTTCATGCTTTTTAGTCATGCTGTCAGGCGCGATGCGCAGGCAGGACTTGTGACCCACGGCCTGTGACTTGTGAACTTGTGTAATTGTGTACTTGTGGCTTGGACACGACACAGTGGTACAGAGGGACACGCAACATTCCGCGGGGGGGGGGCGGTCTGTGCGCGGAACATGTGTATTACGCCCAGGGCACGAACCACAGCCACAAGCTTGGCGTTTGGATCATTTTGCAGAATTGTCAGAGGTGAGGAATGCATCTCTGCTGGGAATTGGGGAGAGGTAGGAGGGGGGAACCCGGGCCGGACTGAGGTTGACTCAGGAACCTCAGGACGGCTTGACGGGGGGCGCATTCCGCGCATTCCTTCTGAGCCCCTGGGCATTCTGGCGGGCACACAGAAAGGCAGGCGGCTGCAGGGGAGACACGGCGCCTTTCTGAGGGACGAGGTGGGGGTGGGGGCTGAGCAGGGCCAATCGGACGTTTGGACTCCTGCTGAGCATGTGTATGCTTGAGACGGTGCGAGACAAGCAATTTGTGGCGGAAAGCAGAGAAGACACCATGTGTGTGTGTGGCGGCGCCACATGCACAACACCGCTGGTTTGAGAGCTTGAGATGTTTGGGAAGCGTTGTTCTCTTGCTCAAAAGCTGGGCGAGGTGACCATACAGAACCTCACTGTAAAAGAGAAGCCAAGTCCATGTACAGTACATATGTCTGACTGCCTTTCGATACTGAGACACGCGTTTCGACGAGATGTCAAGCTTGCCAGCTGACGTCCCGTCTCCCCGGATCGACGATATCAGTTGCCACGGACCCCAGTTCTGGATGGAGATGTCTGGCTTCTCTTGTTCTGGACGTTGTTTGGCATATCCCGGCCATCATGTCAGCGGCAGCCGCAAACCCCAAACAGGTAATGTACCAGGGCGGACGAGTGACACACCGGAATGTAACGAACCAGAGTCGCTGAACAGATCGAGGCCGATACATCATTTGTGGAAGAGAGAACGTTGATCAGAAAGACAAATTTTTGTAAGAGTCCAGGCGCGTCGCCGTCTTTGGAATCAGCATCGGGCTTTGAGAAGCGAAACACCGGGAAATGCTTTCGCCTGACTCCGGTGTGATGAGACGGTATGGGCGCTGAAGGGTTCTATCTTCCGGCCTCGCAGGGGGGCTGCATTTGTTCTCGTGAGTGTGTTGGACATAGCAATCATAGCAGGACATTATTGTACAGTAATGCGCTGGCTCCCGTTTTGTGGGTCATGGAGCTTCTCATGACACCGAGGACACAGGCCAACCGGGCCTCGGCCCATCGACCGCCGTCGTCACCATTCCTCAGTACGCATTTCCGAGTTCCTAACAGACCGAACCTCCAAAGTCTGTGCGGGGAGCTCAGATCCATGCCAGAAACCAATCGTCATGTGAACTTGGTAGTCGATGCCCGACACTCCACACCTCATCCCCATCGCGGTCAAGTCATACATGATCACAGCAGTGCGGCCCTCTACGCCGCCCGATTCTATGTGCAGCTTTCGCTGGCCTGTGGATATGGGGATGGAACGACAAAAGTGGCAAAAGAAAAAAGTGAGGGATTAATGAGCACAAGAAAGCAGAACCATTACTGGTGGCCGTCAAAGTCGTAGTCAATGCCTGCGGCCTTGATCTTTTGCCTGCGCTCCTCCTGGCGCTTGAGGATGTTGGCATTCGCGCGCTCCTGCTCATCCTTCGTCCTGGTCTTGTTTGTCAGTAAAGCTTACTATGAAGGAGAGAAGAGAGAATAGGTCTTCGATGAAGGGGGTACCGCAGGATTAAGAACTCCAACACCCTCAGTACTCCGTCACTTACCTTATCCTGGCGGACCTTCTCGAGACGTGCACGCGGCACAAGACGCCACTTCTTGTTGGCACCGACCCAAAGCTCGGGGTGCACCTCGTCGGCGGAAATCACGTTGCAGCGCAGGAGGTGGCCCATGAGCAGGTAGTTGTTCATGGTCTCGGCAACAATCTCAGCGACGGGCTCGGACGAGAACTCGATGTAGGCGTAGTGCCTGGACGCGCCGGTCTGAGGTACAGGTTAGCGCCGATCGCCTGTAACTGAAGCTGGTACACATACCTTGGGGTTGCGGGCAAGACGGAGACGGGTCACATCGCCGAACTGCCCGAAGTACTCCCTCATCTGCTCCTCGTAGAAACCGTGAGGAATACGGCCCAGGAAGATGGTACCGCGCGGAACACCCTACATGTCAGCCATATCTCGGCATAATCTAAAAATCCTTACCCTCTTCTTGGCAGCCTTCTTCAGACGAGCAGCCACCGCCTTGTCGTCCTTGGAGGCGGGAAGCTTGGAAACGTCGATCTCGCGACCAGCGCGGGCGATAGCGGCGTCGTCGTCGTCCGACTCGTCGTCGGAAGAGTCGGCACCACCCATGTCGTCGTCCGAGTCGAACGCGCCAATGAACGATGCCTCTCCCTCAGACTCCGACTCAGGCTCCGGCTCGACAGCCTTCTTGCCCTTGCCCTTGGCTGCCGGGGCCTTCTTCTCGATGGCCTTGCTGGCGACGGCCTTGGCCTTCTTGCCGGTCTTCTCAATCAGCCCACTTGCTTCACCAAATTCGCGGACGACGCCGCTAAGCGCTTCACCGACCTTGTCGGCCACGCTCGTAACAGCCTTCTCCGCCGTCTCCATAAAGTCCTCGGCGGTCTTGCGCTTCGTTCCGCGTGGTGCCTCGGGTGCCGCGGCAGCCTTCTTGCCCTTCTTCTTCTTCTCAGGCTCGGAAGCAACGTCGTCGATCAAAAGGTCGCCGGCCTTGTCCAACCCGGACGCGATATCCGCGGCAGCCTTCTTGGCGCCCTTCTTGACAGAGTCGATCACGGTCGGCTCCGGCTTAGCCTTCTTGCCGCCCTTCTTCTTCTTCTCGGGGGCGGATGCCACATCGTCAATGAGGAGGTCGCCAGCGTTGTCGAGCGCCGCGTCAATGTCGGCGGCAGCCTTCTTGGCACCCTTCTTCACCTTCTCAGCGACGACCTCGACGGTCGACTTGTCCGTGGCCGCAGCCTTCGCCGGAGCCTTGGTCTTGACGGGCTTGCCGCCCTTCGTGACCTTTGCGGCGGCGGGCTCGGCCTTGACCTTCTTCGTCTTGGCGGCGGGGGGCGAGGCGGGAGCGGGACGTTTCGGCATGTCGGCGATGGCGGTGGATGGGAAAGATGTGGGAGAGGCAGATACGGCGACGCAAGTCACCAGACCCACCCAAATGAGCACTGGACGTCATGTTGGGCCCGGCACTGTGCACTGTGCAATGCAACCTGCAAGATTTCTCAAAATTATTTCTGCCTGCCAGGGAATCCTGAGAATAAGACATTACGTAAATTGTGTTGTTGACATAGGGGCACGGAATACAATTTTGAACACCAATTAGACTCAATAAGCCGCTCCCAATACATTTGACAAGCCATGATGTCACGTTGGTTTAGCTATTTTCAATAAAAAATCCTAATCGCCTCGTCGACCGTTTCCTGGATTGACAACTGCACCTGGCGTCCTCCCCGCGCTCCCCGAACCTCCACTCGACCGGTGCTCTGTCAGCAGAAGAAAAAACAGCCCTCCACCACTCTGGTCGGCGTCGGCCGAGGTACGTCCAACAGTCATTGGGCATCCGAGCGAGCACACTTTGGTTTACCCCTTGCCACCTCCACGAACAGGTACTCTCCTCCCTCACGACTCGAACGAGATCAAAGACAGGAAGGTCTCTTTCACTCTTGACTCTTCTCTTCTCGTCGCAACAACAAACGACAGGCGAGGACGTCTCAAGAGCTGTTTTGGAGCGTTTGAAGCCACTCTCTTGTTGAGACCGGCACTGAACGTGGCATTGCGAATTCGTTCCGCTCCATCGTACCCTCTCCATCGCAACGTCGGTCGCGCGGTCCTGGCTCCATCGCAACCATGGTGTCGCAGTGGGTGGTCACCGCCACTGCCGCCGCCGCCCTCGCAAAAGGCCACCGCAAGCCCGGCGAGCCGCGGTGCTCGTGGCCGGTTCCGATTGTCTCCCGCGATCGCGATTTTGATTTTACGGAATGTTTTGAGCTCGTCGTCCTGCTTCCCGCACCGCTCCTTCTTGCGCTCTTCATCGGCCTCCTGCAGGTCTTTGTCGTGACGCGCAGGCTGGGCAAGACGGGGCCGGGGTCCCTCGACTGGATCACCCGGTCGTCGAGGAGTGAGCGTGTCGCTCGGACCAAGACGGTGAGCTGCGGAGCGTGGCGGTTATGGCCCGTCTTCCGATGTCGGGATCTCTTCGTGATGCTGACAGTTCACAGTTCCTTCTCGGGTTTGCCCCTCTTCTCGCTGCCGGTGCAGCCGGACTTAGTGCCAAGCAGATTCACGTTTCCCCTTGGCCGCTGATTCACTATGCCTTGTTGACCGTCGTCCTGGCGATGTTCGCCCATCTCGTGTGGCTAAACCACCACACGTCGCGCACGTCGTCGACACTCGTCCTTCTGTTTTTCCCCATGTATCTTCTCGCCACAATCATCAGCGTCCGCACCGCAGTCCTGACGGGGGCACTGTCAGACGATCTGAAGAAGACGCTGCCGGGTCGGCTAATCATTGCCCGTGAGGCCCTTTGGTTCGCCTCCATTGGCTTTGGTCTTATTGCCTTTGTGCTCGAGCTCTACTCTCCGGAAAAGCACTGGACTGCATGGCGCGCACCGTGGGCTCACCGTGGTATTCGTCTCGAGGACGAGGAGGAAGAATCCTTGAACGGTGACGGACCGCTTGTCAAGGACAATGATGAGGTGGAGAGCCCTGTGGCCACCGCCAACATTTACGAACGGTATGTGGCAAAAAACATCGCTGATGACTGACTTGCTTTAGCCTCACCTTCTCATGGCTCACTCCGCTGCTGCAACTCGGAACTCGCAAGTTCCTTGGCGAGGAGGATATTTGGATGCTGCCCCCCGCTGATTCTGCCGAAGCGCTTTCCAATCGCCTCGAGAAGGCCTGGCAGCGCCAGCTGGAACTCGTCAAGCAGGGCAAGAAGAAGCAGGCTTCGCTCAAGATCGCTATCGCGCAAGCGTATGGTCTCCCCTACTTCATCGCCGGAGTCTTGAAGGGCACGTACGATTGCTTGAGCTTCTCGCAGCCACAGATGCTGCGTTTGCTGCTTGCGTTCGTGTCAAGCTACGGTACGGACCACCCATGGACCCCGCTCGCTGGCTTTGCCATCCCCGTCGGCATGTTCATTCTGGCCAACCTGGCTACGGCGATGCTGCACCAGTACTTTGACCGCTGTTTTCAGACCACCATGCGTGTCAAGACGGGTCTCATCACACTCATCTACCGCAAGTCGCTCCGTCTCAGCCAGGGCGAACGTTCCGGTCGCACGTCAGGAGACATTGTCAACCTCCAGAGTGTTGACGCCGTCCGCATTGGTGACATCGCTCAGTATGGCCACATCGCTTGGTCTGGTCCCTTCCAGATTATCCTCTCCTTCGTGTCGCTCTATCAGCTCGTTGGCTGGCAGGCTTTTATGGGTGTGGCCGTCATGCTCATCAGCTTGCCTATTACCACCTTCCTCAGCAGGATTCAAAAGCGTCTCCAGCGCCGCCTCATGTCTATCAAGGACGTGCGCACCCGTCTAATGAGCGAGATTCTCAACAACATCAAGTCGATCAAGCTCTATGGCTGGGAGAATGCCTTTGCCGAAAAGGTCTACGACGCGCGTAATAACAACGAGCTCGCCATGCTGCGTCGTATTGGCATTGTCATGTCGTGCAGCAACTTCTTCTGGGCGACGATCCCCTTCCTTGTCGCCTTTGCTACCTTCAGCACCTACGTCGCCACCTCCGACAAGCCACTCACCAGTGAGATGATCTTCCCGGCCATTTCGCTGTTCACTCTTCTCGCCTTCCCTCTGAGTGTCTTCTCCAACATTATCAACAGCATAATTGAGGCCCTCGTATCAGTTGACCGTCTCGAGAACTTCCTCGCCGCAGACGAGATTGACCCTTCCGCGCGAACCATCATCTATCCTGACGAGGACCCTCATGGCGAGGCCCAAGTTGGCGACGAGGTCGTGAGCATCAAGGACGGTGAATTTAGCTGGGTCCGCAACTCCATGGAACCCACCCTTCAAAACATTGATCTCTCCGTCAAGAAGGGGGAGCTCCTTGCGGTTATTGGTCGTGTCGGAGACGGCAAGACCTCCCTTCTCGCGGCTATGCTCGGCGAGATGACCAAGACGGAGGGATCTGTCAAGCTCCGTGGCGATGTGGCATACTTTAGCCAGAACTCTTGGATCCTGTCGGCGACTGTCAAGGACAACATCGTGTTTGGCCACCGTTTCGACCCCGTTTTCTACGACAAGGTCCTTGATGCGTGTGCCCTTCGCGCAGACCTGGCTGTTCTTGCCGACGGCCACATGACTGAAGTTGGCGAGAAAGGTGTTTCGCTGTCGGGAGGACAGAAGGCGCGTATCTGTCTGGCTCGCGCGTGCTACGCGCGTGCCGACATCTACCTCCTCGATGACCCGCTTTCCGCTGTCGATGCCCATGTCGGACGTCACATCTTCGACAACGTGATTGGTCCTAACGGTCTCCTGAAGAACAAGGCCCGTATTCTCTGCACAAACGCCGTCAACATGCTGCCTCAGACCAACCAGATTATCATGCTTCGCAAGGGTGTGATCATCGAGCGGGACAACTATAACGCGGCCATGGCCGACCCCTCTTCAGAGCTGTACAAGCTTATCACCGGCCTTGGCAAGCAGTCTGCCCAGGGTGAGGGCCAGGAGTCCGGAACTGTTACCCCGACCATTGTTGGCAGCTCGGACGAGGACGACATCGAGGACGCCGACACTGTTGACGAGACCGACTCACTCAAGAAGCGTCGCGCTGACCGTCGCGCGAGCACTGCCACGCGCCGCGCTTCCGTGCTTTCTCTTCGCCAGCAGAAGCAGGATGCTATCCGCGACCTCCGCGAGTCGGCCAAGCCCAAGGAGCACATGGAGAAGGGCAGCGTCAAGCGCGACATCTACTGGCGCTACCTCTCGGCAGCCTCCATCACCGGTGTTGTTGTCTTCCTCCTTTGTCTCATTCTTGGCCAGGCCGCGGGTATTTTCTCCAACTATATTCTCCGCTGGTGGGGTGTCGCGAACTCAAAAGCGGGGAGAAATGTGGATGTCGCCAAATACCTCATCGCGTACGGTATCATGGGTTTCTCGTCTGGCGCCCTCCAGGTCCTGTCCACTGTCACTCTGCGTCTCTACTGTGGTCTCCGCGCTGCACGGATCATGCACGACCTCAGCTTTGGCGCTCTCATGCGCTCACCGCTTACCTTCTTCGAGATCACTCCCGCCGGCCGCGTGCTCAACCTCTTCTCACGCGACATCTTCGTCATTGACGAGGTTCTCAGCCAGGCTCTTGGTGGCTTCTGTCGAACAGTGAGTGGGGGGTATAGATCAAGCTCACACGCAGCTCATCCAGGTGCTTGGTGTCGTGGCAGTTATTGCCATGGGTGCCAAGTCGGTGCTCATCGTGTTTATTCCACTTGCGCTGGTGTATCGCATGGTCATGAAGTAGGTTTGCTACGATGCCAGGGCTAACGTCAGGTACTACCTTGCAACCTCGCGTGAGCTCAAGCGTCTGGATGCTGTGTCGCGTTCGCCGATTTTCTCCTTCTTTGGTGAAACGCTCGCTGGACTTTCTGTCATTCGTGCCTACCACCAGTCGTCGCGCTTTATTGCCAACAACGAGGCCCGAGTGGATCGCAATCAGGCCTGCTACCAGCCTGCCATGGCCATCAACCGCTGGCTTGCTGTCCGTCTCGAGTTCCTGGGCTCGTGTCTCATGTTCTCCACCGCGCTCGTCTCGGTTGCGGCCCTGCTGTACGGCACCCCCGGTGCAATTGACGCTGGTCTCGTTGGTCTACTCATGAGCTACACAATTTCGGTGACCGGCTCTCTCAACTGGCTTGTGCGCATGGCCTCGGAGGTGGAACAGAACATTGTCTCCGTTGAGCGTGTGATGGGCTACGCCAACCTTGTCTCAGAGGCTGCCGAGGAAGTCCCGGAAACGAAGCCGTCTGCTTCATGGCCCGAGCACGGCAACATTGAGTTTGACGAGTTCTCAATGCGCTACCGCCCTGAGCTCCCTCTGATTCTCAAGGAGGTCTCTGTCAAGATCAAGGGCGGCGAGCGCGTCGGTGTCGTCGGCCGCACTGGTGCCGGCAAGTCGTCGCTTACGCTTGCCTTGTTCCGCATTCTCGAGGCGGGTGGTGGTCGTATCCTGATTGACGGCGTTGACATTGCGACCATTGGCCTCCGTGACCTTCGCAGTGTTGTGAGCATTATTCCGCAGGACCCACAGCTCTTTGAGGGATCGTTGCGGAACAACATCGACCCCACGAACAAGTCGTCCGACGCAGACATTTGGCGCGCACTCGAGCAGGCTCATCTCAAAGACCACGTCATGATGAAGATGGGTGGTACCCTCGACGCAGAGGTTGCCGAGGGCGGATCCAACCTTTCTGCCGGCCAGCGGCAGCTTGTCTGCTTTGCCCGTGCTTTGCTTCGCCGTACGAAGATTCTGGTCCTCGATGAGGCGACGTCGTCTATCGATCTCGAGACCGACGATGCTGTGCAACAGGTGAGTAATAGATGACTCGTGAGGAAGACCCTAACGTCAGATCCTGCGCGGACCCGACTTTGCGGGCGTCACGACCATCACGATCGCACACCGCATCAACACGATCATGGACTCGGACATGGTGCTCGTGATGGAGCAGGGACGTGTGGCCGAGTACGCCACGCCCGAGACCCTTCTCGCCACGCACGAGTCGCTGTTTGCCAGCCTAGTGAATGAGGCGGGACTGGGCGCTGGCCCAAGTGTGCCTGCCAGCCGGGCGGCGAGCCGACCTGCCAGCCGTGCCGCCAGTGTCAAGGGCGGTAAGGGCGGTAAGACCGTAAAGGGCGAGTAGGAGTCCTTCATAAAGAGTAGAGTTTTTGCACACCATATGTTTACTTAAAACCTTAACTATCATGCGTCGACGTTTTGTCCCGCCCCTCTTGATATCTTGTGATGCACATCATCGGGCATTCTGCCATGGGTTGCCCCCAGCGTTTATGTGTCATTGCCAGCGTTTGTGTATGTCGGTTGAAAACCGTGAACTCCAGAGACAGCGTGTGGTATACGGTATCTCTCGCAGACCTGCACATGGTACATCGCATTACGCATACTACCTGTAAGCTACAGCATCATATATCGGCCGACTTCAATGCCGGACATCAACTCCATAAACTATGTCAACCCAATGTGGCTCTCGTGCCCACTCCAACTTTCGCAGCAGCTTCTCAATCTACCCCTGCTCCAGTACTAGCTCCAATGGCTACTCCTCCTTCTCTCGCGCCAGCGCCTCCATCCTCGCCTTACGCGCACCGTCGAGAAGAGGGCGCCTGTTGGTCCCCGGCTCGTCCAGCATCGCGGCTGTGAATCCCGTCTCTAGAAGAAACTCCTCTTCGCCCACTTGGGTGAGATACGCGTCGGCATCGACGAAATTGATGTAGTCGTTGACCGAGGGTGGGTGGGGCAAGGGTGCAAAAGGGGGGACCGCGTCGTCCTCGTCCCAGTCTAACTCTTCCCGATACCTTTCGAAAAGCGAATGCACCGTTTGCTCACGGTTTCCCAGAATGGTCGGAAAATCCACAAACGGCAAGACGTTAACAAACGTGCACTTCGGTGGCGGCTGTTGACGAACGCCAAACTCTACGGCAAAGAAGTAAAGGTCCTCGGGCTCGATGAGAGGCTGCCACTGGCTGTGGTCGTCCCAATGCGGCTGAGGTTTCTTTGGTATCTTGCGGTCGCTGAGAAACGTAACCCGCCGGAGCGAATCAGGAAGTACAAACCACCTCCGAAACCAAAGAGGCAAAGGCTCCGCTTCAGTTGGAATGTAAGGCATCGTGATGATCAAGTCGGTGAGTCCCTTGGGAAGGATTGCAGGACTTTTCGGAGCAAAGAACCGCTCGGATTTGGCGACGTAAATGAGCTTGTTTGCAGTGAAGCCGTCATAAGACGTGTCCGTAGAAGGAGTGCCGCGAACGCGCAGCGTGTGGAGGCGGGTGAACGCTGTTCTGTCGTCATGGTGGAGGTAGGGCGTGACGGCACCGCAGAGGTCGAGAATACGAGTGTAACGGAGATAAGGACGCCAGTGGTCGAACTCGCCCCACGCGCCGTCCTGCGCCGAGAAGCGATAGTCGCGCTCAAAGAGATAGGGCACGACATGGAGTTTTTTGCGCTCCTTGTCCTTGAAGCGAATGACGAGGTGGTGCGCGAGCTGCGCGTCGACGCGGTCGCGCAGTCCGCGGCAGGTCTGGCGCAGCGACATCAAGTCTTCAAGGTTGTGAAACTTAAGAATTTCGTCGAAGAGATGAGGATACATGTCCGGGTCCAATGATGGGCCTTCACGGGGAAGGCTTGGCGGGCCGGAAGCCGCCTTCGGAACGTCGAGTTCGCTCTTGGTTTCAAACTTGTGGGCAGGCCGTGTGTCGAGATTGTCCGCCCCTTCCTCTGGTTCATTCTTGACACGGGGCTTGCTTTCCTTCGTGTTGACTCCCTTGTTCTTCTTCGTACCTTTCGTGGGTTTGCTAGGCTTTGCCGACCTCGCGGGCTTCGTGACCTTTGCAGACTTTGAGGGTTTGCTGGCGGTTGCTGCCGCGGACGTTGACGCCGCCGTTCCGGCTCCTTCCTCCTCGTCGCGCGCGCGCTTCCGCGATCTCGTCACCGGCATATCTCAGATTCGGAGTTGGGGGTGACGAACGGATAATAAGAAGAGATGGAGAGAAAAAGGAAAAAGAGAGTGAGGGGTAGGCAGAGACTGTGTGAGGTGATGTGAGAGTTCGAGGCGTGGGATACGAATCAACGAATGGAGGAGGTGTGTTGTGAGGACGCGTCTGGGTGACCTACGAATTTGCGGGGTCCCGCAGTGAGAAGCACGCGTCAAGTCGCGTCAACTGATCAACTGAAAATTCTTGATCCCGCTGTCATGTCTTTCACGTACGGGTTGTCCGCCTTGCAACTTTGCAACTTGATTAAGTAGCTTGCAAACTTGACAACAACGCGACAGCACGGCTGCATCAGCAAACAGTTTCGTTCTGATAGCGAGTGGGGAGATTGGTCACGGACGCGTCGCGATTAGATATCAGTTTTAAATTGCAGATAACCGCTCACATTGTCTTTATGCTACAGCCCACGCGGGTGATGCACGAGTGGCGCCCTGACGCCTGTCTCATTCTTATATCCGTATGTCCGACACGGACCTATGCTCGGAAAGATTGACAGTCAAAGTTCCCACACCAGCCATTCCCCGGTCACTTGAAGTTGTTGGAAGTGCTATGCTCTCCGCCGCGCACAGCCGGTCGGCACATCTGCGGGAACATTTGTGCCAACGTGCCAACGAACGGACTTTGCGCATCCGTTGCACGCCCGACGGGACATGGGACGGCTCTCCAGGGCATCCCGGAGGCAGGCCTGCAGGATGGGTCAGGAGGATGGCCAGGAGCGAAAACGCCTGCGATTAGGATTCGGAGTGTGCCAGACAGGTCAGACACCGCAAGCGTGAGATCCTTGCATCCTCGCCGCCCCCGCCATTGCAGATTTGCGGGTTTGACTGCGTATGCGTCTGCTGCCAGCTTCCAGTGCCCAGTGCCCAGTGCCAATGTCCGCACCCCTGCTTCTCGGCGATGTGGACAGTAGGGATGGACACAGCCGTGCGAGGTTCACGGCCGCTCTACTCCTGAGGCCACCGTACAGCTTCCAGCGTTCACACATCGGGCACACATGGGGTCCTTCAGCTCCACGATCAACTCCGCCACTCCGCCATGAGCGTCATGAAGCTGCACAAGGCGCAGTGATCCAGTGACGAATGATGAACACGCGGAGCGCGCGGAGCCAAGTGTGCGGTGACACATGTATGACAGGGTTACAGTGGTACAGTGGCGCAGACGCTGCATACCCAGAGTGCCAACCCAGTGACCCACCATCCAAGTGGCAATGGCAAGTGGAAATTGAGTGTTTACCCGCAGTTCCCGCAGGCGGCGAGGACCGCCTACCTAAATTATGGACAGTCAACATTCCCTTGCTCGTCATCCCTTCTCATGAGCTCAGTGAAAGGGTCCGACCACTGTAGTAGACCGCCTCAACTGCATTGAGCGTACAGTCAGCCGCAAGCAGAATCAGCTTGTAAAAGCACTACTGACGATGGTGCATACGAGCAAGCTACTACTATTATGGAAGGCAGACTGTAAATGTCGAAGAATGTGATCAAGTGAGCATCCAGACGATCCAGACTACTGTGGTGTAAGAATTGAGGGAGTGGATCGAGTGGAACATGATGCAATCGGGCGGCTCGAGGCTCGAAGCTCGGGGGCTGGGCGTGGGCCGCGTTGTGGAACGCAGTTGAAGCGGTCCCTGGATTCCTGGACAGCGGGGCGAGTGCACAAGGGCAGAGGAGGCATGGGCAAAGGGCGAAGGACAGAGGCGAGGTGGACGACGCACACGACCCTTTGTGACCCTTGTTTTAGTCGGATTAAAACATCTGCTTCCAGACTTTCCTCTTTGCACACTACCACTGCGGATCCTCCAGATCATTCTCAGATCTGCAAACGACTTGGCAGATAATGGCGCTTCCCTTGTTTGGAATTTCGGTACAGCGTGTGCATGCAGCTTGCCGCGGGGGCCGCAATGCCAAAAAAGTAGCGCTTTGCACGCAGAACGCACACGACCATAAAGAGTTGACGCATCTGCTCATCGTCCGTCTCTCCTCGTGTTGCCATTCGCATTGTCTCTCGTCCAGCTCGGCCACTGTCGATTGACTGACACACACACGCGCGCCCCCTGCCTGCAACCCGATCGCCACAGGAACGCGATTCTCGACGCGCGTACAGGCTGTGTGCCCTTGCGCCCCTCGATCCCTCGACCGCGCCAGGTACAAAGAGCTCCGGGCTCCGCACTGTCTCGTCCATAGATCTACCGGGCCGCGCCACCAGAGGCCACCAAGGACGACAAGGCCGCTTCCGGAGACATTCCGCACCGCCCAAGTCGAGATCTCTCGCACGGGCCGCTCTGGCAGTGCAGCTAGCAGTATTTCAGAAGAAAAAAGGCAGCCGGCCGGCAGCCAAGATTTGAGACAGCGACAGCGCGATTGCGATTGCGATTGAGAGATTGCACTCTTTGCACCGGCGAACGAAGCTCAAACGGTCCAGAGCATTTGTAGACTGTAGAGTGGTACCGCGCGTCCACTGCCTCCACCACGACGTCCGCGACTGATATCTCGACATCTCAAAACAGAAGGGCTGTAGCTTGCGCTCGGGACCCCGATTCTCGTCCTCGACACTCCTCTCTTGACCTGATCACCTCGCGGCTACTGTTTAATAGCTTGCACATTGTCCTCACCTTCAGCTCTCCGTCCCCACGTCACCACCCGTTCGACCGTAGCAAAGATGCTCGCTGCGTCCACTCCCGTCTCCGCGCTTCACGGCGTCCAGGACCAGGACTTTGCTGGCTTTGACGTCAATGTTGTGTCCCGCGAGGGCGTGATGTACCGTACTGATCGCCAGAAGCTTGCGGCCGCGAGGTGAGCTCGATCGAATGGGAAAAGACGAACGTTTCGCTCATGCTGATCTCTAGCACCGTGCTGCGCAACCAGTTGCTCTCGAACCCAGGGCGCATTCACATCAATGCGCCCTCCTCGACCCTCGGGCCGTTTCTGGACATTGTCCTTGGCGACGCGGACCTCTTCCCCGTGGTGAACGACCGCGCGTCCATCCTCGGCGCCCTCGACATTCTCGTTCTGCTGAAGCAGTATGACTGCGCCTCGGCCCTCACATACTCCCTCACCGCGCTCAAGTGCCTCGCGATGGAGCACGACGTGTGTCCGCTTGAGACATTTGTGCTCGGCGCCGCGCTTGACGACGTCGCCCTCTGCCGCACTGCGATCGTGTACGGCAATGACGCCGATATTGCCGCGTTGGAGACTAGCCCAGTCGCCAACTCTTGGCCCTCCGTCCCCGCTCACTATCGCACGGCCCTTGCGCGCGCCTGGGAGACCAAGGACCCCAAGGACCGTGGGAACCGCTTCATGCAGGAAATGTGTCTCGAGGGTGAGTGTGAGATCATGTCGCGCATCGAAGAACCAATCCTCCCCCGGCTGGCACCCTCAAATCGCGGAGATCTTGTTACTGATTGCAGATGAACGCACCGACCTCGAGTCCAAGAATGTCAACGGAATGTGGTGCGTCGCTGAGCCAGTCGCCGACAGCAAGATCGCCACCACGCGCGTCGAGGTTCGGCCCGTCGAGGCCGTCGAGAGCCGCCCCACCCCTCACTTTCAGATCGACGAGGACCCCTTCTACTCGGACGACGAGGAGTAGCAGGCCATTCCTGCGCGTAACAGTGACACCCCAAATCTGCTCTGTCTACAGGGCACATCAATCGCGCCACCAGCTAAAAGGATAGCACCCAGCCGACGTAGGGTCAACCCACCCCAACCATTGTTTCAATCCCATCACGTTCACTTCACGCTCTCTCATAGTTCGCGAGCCATCTTCATCCTCGTGACAGATCATTCTCTGTATGCATTCTTCACCTGTGTTTGTAAACTGTTGCTCTGTTGAACGACCCGCTCCGGTCGTGATGCTAAATGTGGCAATGTGGCAAATTGATCAACCTGCCTTCTGACCTTGCAATCCTCACTGATTTGGCATGCGCATCATTATCTTCAGGATTTGTGACTACTACGAAAAACTATTCTTAGAGTAATCGAACTGAACTTGCGGCCGGAGGATCGAGGATCATGTTTGCACCGGCCGAGTGGGGCGATCCCCTAACGGGCCGCTGGGAACCACATTTGAGTGTCCTCCCAGTCCGGGTCAACATCTGGAGACTGCTGCTGAGGCTCTGGCTGCTGTTGGGGCTCTGGTGGTTGCTGAGGCTCTGGCTGCTCAGTAGGCGCAGGATATTCACGCCTCTCGCGTACACAAAGATGCCGAAAGTCAACGGGTGACCAAAGGCATTCGTAGGGGATCTCATTCCGTCTGCGAGTCGTTAGCAGATGATCGTCCGCGCAACCGCAGTACTCTTGTCTGGCTGTACTGTAGACACCCACCTAATGCGGCGATTGCGGTTCTCAGGGTCGAATTGGTGTGCAGCATCAGGACCCAAAACCTTGACAAGGAGCCGTAAGCGGGCATTGATAAGGTCGGTGATAGGGAATGGCGTCGGTACACCGCGGCGCGCGCGGCCCAGGAGGTGTTGCGCGGCGCGGAACGGGTAGTCGGCGATCCCTCCGTTGTACGTATCAGGCTCAACTCTCCAGAGCTTGAAGGGGCGAAAATCGAAGGTAAACGGGTGTGCAGTGAAATCCTCAGACGTGTCGCGGAACCATCTGATGGAACAAGTACGGCGCTTGAAAGGGCGCTTGCGGTGCTCCCAGTCTGCAAAGAGGTTGAGAAACATGCCAAAGTGTTCTGCGAGTACGCGAATCAGTGCCAGGTTTCAACTCCAGCTTCTAACAACACTCCACCTCCAGGTTCCACTTACTGGCAGCGTAGAAGACTTCATGATCGACCTTCTCCAGTCCGAAGCCGCCTTCCCAGCCGCCGTACTCGTGACCCATGCCTTTGACCCATGCAGACACGTGGTTGGCGAGGACGAGTAACTGCTCGTATCGTTCCACCAGGATCTCAAATGTGTCAAGGAGATCTGTGCGGGAGAAAGTATGCGCGTGACCGTTGTCGTCGATCCAGTGGAACGCGGTGATGAAGAAGCGGCTCGCACCAAAGATTCGCAGGAGCCAAAATGACCAGCGTGGACGGGCCTCGAGGTACGTGACGACCGCAGTGCCCTCGTGCAAATGGACGCGCTCGGTGACGTCTGTGAAGAAGGATGGCTGTGGGGGTTGAGATACGGCAAAGTCGTACCTATCAAGCCACTCGGGGTGCTCAGGCCACCGTGGAAATAAGAACCACATTTGTGCGTGACTGTGTGAAAGTGTGTGGTGACGATCAAAGTGAAGTGGTCAATGCTGCGACTCTTCTAGATGTGCTTAAATAGCACAATGCCATGGCCCGCCACCAGATCATCAGAGACCAGAGCATCAGTTAATCGGAGGCCATGGGACATTTGTTAGACGCTTCCGTCTTCGTCAACTCAACTTCCCGCAACTAGCTGGTCGTAAATTGGTTCCCCCGATCTCTGGATCTTTGGCATTTCCAGTTGCGGCGCGCGGCGCGTCGTGAACTGAGCGCATGTCAATCATGTCACGATGCCACGACAAGCACGACAAGCACGACAAGCACGACAAGACGACAACACTCACATTTTGGCAGGGATCTTGAGATTGTCTTCATCGTCGACCCCCCTGCTCCAACTGATCGTCTGTAGTCACGCCGTGCGCTTGAGCCATTGGGTCCCCTGCTTAGCAGAAACGGGCAGATTGCTCCGTAGCCGTAGCCCCCCACATGCATGATGTTTGGACAGGTAGAGGAACATTCTGATATAAAGAGCCACTTACAGGACAGAGTCTTGCTTCATCGACAACGCCACCATGGACACCACCGACAATACCGTGAGCTCCGTCACCGCCAACCTTCGTTGCTTACAGTTTAAGGTCCCCGAGGATAAGGCGAAATCAAGCATGGACTGGGAATCTACAATCCGCTACCCCCTCTTTTTCTCCAGTCTTTTGGCCGTCTTCTCTTTGGTGCTCGCCGTTGCGTTCGCAGCAAACTCGGAAAGTGAGGGGTAAGTTTCTGGAGGTCCGGGACCCCGTGACCTACCATGTACCACACAGTACTGACTTCAGCTTCACTATCGCGGCTGTCGTGATGTTTCTTATCTGGATCAAGTCATCCTGGGCGGCAGGCCAATGGCTCTCGCTGCACTGCATCGTGCGCGGCAACCGGTTCGGATTTCTGGCGTACCTGGCAGTGTTTCTCGGGGGTCCGGCACCATACTCGACTGAGATCATCGCTCAACTTCCAGTTGGGGTCGATGACGTTGGCAGCGTGCCAGTGGGAACCATTCTGATGTAAAGGGAGAACACGAGATCAACCCAACACGACATTCAGCAGCGTCAGAACGGAGCCATAAATGATTATACGCTTTACTGTGCATGTATCACATTCTTCTGTGAAAATTCATGCTACTGTGAGAACTGAGCAACCAAGTACTGGCTGACTGATGTGGGGGATAGCGGCGACCCGAGGTCGGTGATAATAAAGTCGATGAGGTCCGGGTACGTGATGTCGTACGGCGGCTGGTTTGCAATCATGTCGCGGGACATCTGCAGGTCGGCCGTAAGATTCGGCGTGGCTGCTCCAGACATGATCTGGGGGCGGTCGAGGGACGGACGCCGGGAATGGGCGGGCGTCGTCGGAGGGAAGGAAGCGGTCGAGGGCAGGTCGGTGGGGAAGGAGAGCGGCAGCTTGTCTTCGAGTGCGCTCGGCATCGGGAGATCGGTCTGCTGCAGAGGGTAGTATCGCAAAAACTTGTAGGATTCAGCGAGCGCAAACACTGGCTTCTGAAGCGCCTTGGCGATCAACGCGACCTGCGATGTGCCCACGGACGAGACGAGCGCTCCGCTCTCCACCACTGCTTCGCAGCCCAGCAGCACCATGTCCACACGCTCCATGACGTATCCAACTGCACTGTCCAGGACAACGGTGCACGGAATGCCCATCTCGGTGAGCTTCTGGTATGTGCGCAATCTGCAATCAGTTGAGAACACAAAAATCAAGGCCCAGTGGCTGCCACCCGAAACTCACCCAAGACATCTTGGGCGCGCCTCGGTCACGTAGACGCTGATACGCTTGTGCTGCTTGTGGGCTTTGATGATCGAGTCGACGACCGTACGCGAGTAGGAGTGAATGAGGATCTGGTGCTGTCAGCAGCCGCGGATACTATCCAGGCTCCATGTCTCGACACTCACCACAGCGTCATCGCGAAGGAAGTCGACGGCGACATCGGTAATCTTCCGGCGGAATGTAACGGATTCCTTGTTGCAGAAGTCGCGTCCCTGCTCCAAAAGTCGCTTCTTGTACATCACAAAGTCCTGGGAAGGTTAGTGCCCGAGAGCTGAGGTCAAGATTGCCGCTGTGCCAAAGTCGGCGCTACCGACAACTCCGCCAAGTCTGAGCGAACAGAGCCCACGATCAAGCAGACATGGGAGACACCATTCGGCGAACTCTCAACAACACTCACCGATCCACCGTGCTCAGCCGAGATGAACCGCTCCCACAGCTGGCATCCCGCACGAACACCAAGACTGGTCTGGGTGTCCATGAGCGCCTGGCGGCCTTTCCTGAGCTCGAGCATGAGTCCTGAGATGGTCGTAGCTGAGGAGTCAGCGCGGCCCTTGCAATGGAGCTATTATACACACCAGTGGAAGCAGCCATGAGCTCAGTCAGTGCACGGATGGCAGCAATGGGATGCGGGTCCTGGTCGTCAGCAATAGCTCTTACTCGAACGCGGAGTGCTTATGGTAGAGATGCAGCACTCATTACTGGCGACGTACCTGCTGCGCGGCAAGCTTGTAAGCCGCGACGACGTCAAAGCCGCCGGAAGCCGACGAGGACGCCGCATCGGGGAGCGTGCTCGCCGTCCCTAGTGCCGGGCTTCTGTTTGCAGGTGTCGAGGCTGCGGTGGACATTGTGCTGTGAATTGTGGAGATGGGACAATGGATGGCGAGTTTTGTGTGGGTGTGCAGGAGATGGAAATATCGAGTTGCACTTTTAGATGCTGGACGCGTGCCTGGCTGGCTGGCTGGCTGGTTGGCTGGCGGCTTTGATTTGAGCGGGTAGAGTGGAGGGGGATTTAGAATTGAGTGATTGAGAGAGAGTGTGTGTGTGTGTTGGATGGTTCCTTCATGGACATGTGGGTTTTCGAGGGCATCGCAGCCGACGCTCTCATTGACCGAAAAGGAGAGAGACCCTCGTCGCCCCCTCAGACTTCTCTTCATTCTCCAGCGCATCCAGCAGACTATCCATCCACAGCAACTCGTGTAGAAATCAATCTTGAACTTTTCATTAATCAACGCCCGGCGCCCCACCACACGAGGACAGCATCCACCTGACGATCCTACGATCTCCATCCCACGGCCTCGAGGCAGCATCCTGGTCACCATGTCCGCCCGCGACTACACCGACTCAGAGTCGGAGACTGAAGCTGCTCTTCTCTCCATGGCCCGCGAGGACTCTACAATGTCCACACCAGCACCAAAGTCCCCCGCAAAGTCCCCCTCAAAGGGCGAGGCTGCAGCTAGCGAACGCACAGGGCAGTCACTCAAGATCACGGTACGTATTGCACAGAATCTTGATGCCTAAAGGTGTCCCGTGCCGGCCCGCGTTATTGTGCGGTGCGAGTGGCGTGCAGTTCGCCATCACATTCATTGTTGTGTCTATCCCATGCTGACGCTTGCGTTCTTCTTCATGCCTCCTCTCGCGACTTGCAACATCTTGTTCCTCCATCCAGCTCCGCCCCAATTTGGCCCACCTCAACAACACGGCCGACTCGCGCACAGAGTCGTCAACCTCACCCGGCGACGGATCCTCCCTCTCTCCCCCGCCGCCTATTCGCCTTAAGCTCGGTCTCGGGATGAAGCACGCACGCAGCAGCGCCATGTACTCGGACTCTGATGACGAGTCTGAGACGCCGCTGGCGGCAGCATCCAAGGCTTCCGCTTCCAAGACGCGCAGCCCGCCGGCGAAGAAGCACAAACCATCCAAGCCCCGGACATCTGCGGCAAGCACCGGGCCCTCCGTTCCCGCTACCGGTCGCAAGGCGTACAACTGGCTCACACCATCATCTGCTGGGGCATCCCACCACGGCCCTCCTGATCGCAGCGAGCGCCATGCGTCTGCTGCGGCAAGCATAGCCGCCTCGGCGGGTGGGGAGGACGAGAAGCCCAGTGGCGACGACACTGGTCGTGACTCGGCGCCACCCAGTGAGAAGAAGAAGGGTGGACGCCGCAAGGTCAGCGAAGGAGGCCCAGGAAAGAACTGGCGTAAGGGGTTGCGGAAGTGAGTCACCCTTTGAAATGGCAGTGTGCTCTACTAATAGTAGCAGGGGAGACCCTCTTCCGTGGAAGGAGGGTATGGCGCGTTCCTCGCCGCTGGCCACACCGACACGACCAAGTGTCTCGCGCGAGGCATCCCCGGAGCTTGACAGCATGCTCCTCGCCACGGCTACCACCAAGGCCAAGCGTGAACGTGAACGCGAACGCGACCGTGAGCCGGCGCACACCTATGCGCGGGAGAGTTCGCCGGTTGCTCCGCCGTTCACGGTAGCCGATTCCAAGGTGCTCGGCTTCCCGGTCTTCCCCAATCCAATCGTCACCCCCAAGCTCGTTCTCGGCCCCCTCCCCAAGGTCACCTCCTTCTTCGCCCCGTTCGACAACAAGCCGTTCCGGAAAGAGCCGACTCGCGACTGGACCTTCGCGGACAGGACCATCACGGGAATTGGCGGCGGTACTCTCAAGTTCAAGACGTGGCGTCCAGGTGAGCATCTGAGCCTGCGCAACGATCTCGTTCGCTGACAAATAGGACCTCCAAGCGAGCTCGGTCGTGTTCTCGCAGCACAACGCGAGGCCGAGGCGCTCGCCAAGCAGCGCAAGAAGGAGAGCAGGGAGAGCGAGCGTCTCGAGCGTAGCGGCCTCGAGGCCACTCCTGAGCGGCCGCCGCTTTTCCATTCGCACAGCAACGACAGTGTGCCTGTCGTCGACGCCGACGGTGATAACACCGGCGATAACGCGTCCGAGGCTGGCGACGACAACGAGTCCGTACAGGGCAGTACGCGCGACAGTCCCACGCCCCGCGGTCGTGGAGCGGCCTCGAAGCGTGGCCGTCCGCGCAAGTCCAAGCTTGCCAACGAGATCATCCTCACCGAGCAGGAAGATGAGGGCTCGGCGTCTGTCCGTGCATCCGCCGAGCCTGACACCAAGCCTGCCATCGCGGCATAGCTCCTATCCACGTCGAAACTCTCCCCGCTGTATTCTTACCATACATAGATACTCTTCCCCTTATCCTAGACTCTCTGCCACTGTCTAGTGCCTGTCCAATGATGATGATGCATGTAGTTGTACAGTGATGATGTTGACATAATAAAAACCAACTATCCACTTTGATTATGAAAAGACGCCGGCCACATTGGGGCCTAGCGTCGATGAGCAAATGCAATAATTAGGTCGCGGTCCCATGCGAACCGCCACTCGCCGATACGTTTCAGCTCGCGCCAGATCTCGCCCTCTGGCGGCTGCGTCCCGGCGGGAGAGTATATGACAAAGTCGGCCTCGCTTAGGAGAGAGCGGAGGAGAGATCCGAGAAGAAGGCAGACGAGGCAGAGAATTATAACGAGGGGGAGGGGCACAGCCGTGCGGACGAGGAACGGCTGGCGGACCATCGCAGGCGTCTCGGTAGGCGCCTCGGTATTGGGGACCGTGTTCTTGGTGGCTTGGCTGCTCGCCTCGGTCGGAAGGGGTTCGGGGGGTTTGATGGGTGAAGCCTCCTTGGAAACAGGCGCACTGGCGCTGAAGCGACTCAGGGGCCCGTACCGGAACAGATTGTACCGCGAGATTGGTGTTGGCGGGGGCGGTGGTGGGGCTTTGGGCTCAAGCGGTTCCTCGGTCTTCTCGACCGGAGGCAGCTCAGCAGGCTCGTTGGTGGGCGTCTTGGAGACTTCGGAATTGAGGTCCGAGTCCTGATCAGGCTCGGGAAGCGGGGTAACGGATGGATCAGGGAGGTACTCGCGGGCGATGGCCAGCGGTTTCTCGAGAGAGACAGACTTCGGGGTGGTGCGGTGTACGAGCTGTGGTAAACGGAGTTTGGACGGCTCTTTGATGAGCGACAGCTGGCGGGCCGGTAACTTGCTCTCCTCCTCAATTGACAGTTCCACGCCTTCAAAGATGTATGCAGCCGGGTCGGTGCGACGAGCAACCAGGCGGATCTGAACGACAGCGCCGTCATTGATGAGATCGAGCAGCCAACGGGGACGAGGAAGGGGTGCCCTCTCCCCCGTCAATGGATCGTTGACCGGCGCTTCATATCCAGACGTCGGAAGAGTCACCCGAAGGAGGTGGCGAGTTGACGACTGAGGGTCCAGGCTGGCGGCCTGTAAAACGGACGGCGCAAGGGAGATAACGCTGCACTTGAAAGGCATGCCGAACTTTCCTCCGGCAAAGTCGAGAGGGAGGATGGACGCATCACCACCTTCACCATGGTATGCCTCAGGTAGGGACACAGCACGGATGGCAATCTCGCAGCCGCCCTTGATAAACTCGGCGCCCACATCGATGTCTGCCACGATAAGATCCCTCCTTCCACGACGGATATCCTCAGCGAGATCGATCATATGTGACCGAATCGACTGAATCGAGGTCCGGCTGTCGTCGTGCTTAAGGGTCGGCCGAAGTGTCTCCGTATCCTTGGAACTGTTCGAGGAGGGCGGTTGGACAGTGACAGTCATGACAAAGTCGTCACCGTCGTTGATTTCGTCCACTGGAACCTTGTAAGGCTCAGTTCCGTCCAGGCTCCACGGCCCTTGTGCTTGAGGCTCCGGACAGAGAACCGACATAGGCGGCCAGCGGGCACGCGACGGTGGACCTTCTTTTTTGAGCGCGTTTTCAATGTTGACCAGCGCACGAGGCAAACCCGAGTTGAGCATGTTGTTCACCGATATCGGTATGTTGCCCCCGTAGTCAACAGCGGCGATGTACATGCACCGCGTGGAGGGAATTGCGTACTGTTCGTGCGAGTACGGGTCTATCGTTTCAAGAATCCAGCCCTCAAGAATGACATTGGCAGCCGGCATAGTCGTCGGGTTATACTTTGCAGGATCAAGGCCGAGTGTGACACTGTCGAACCCCGAAGTTGAGGCATGGAAGATAGTGGAGAGTGGGGCATGCGAGATGACGGAAGGAGACGGTGGGGGGCTGTCCGGGACTCGCGCAACTACCGTAGCGACAAGACCACTCCGGTCGCGGAACGGGAATGTCGTACGGGCCACAAAGTGCGACGTCGTGATGCCGTGGCCATATGTTTGGAGACGCACAGGCTTGGAAAAGTACTCGTCCTGCCGATAGGCTGACACTGTCGACGATACTTCTTCCGCGGTAAACCCCTCGATGATCCGCCCAGCACGGAAGAGTGGGAAGCTGTCCGAGACGTGGCTAACAATCTTCTTTTCGACCTTGAGGCCGTCACGATCAGTGACTGGCTGCCATCCGAAGGGATCGGTGGATTCTCCATCGCGGTCGGCATGGATCCGCGCCAATTGTCCCAGGGCATGCACTGCCGCATCCACAGGGCTGCTCCCTGCAGCGGGTGCAGGTGATGGTGCACCCATTCCCATAGGAACAATGGCGGCACGTGTTGACTCAGCGGCCTGGGTGTACAGCCGAGCGAGTGGGGTGTAAAGTCGCGTCAAGGCGCTACCCTGGGTAATCGTCGCGAAAGGATCCACAGTGGAAGTGCTCCGTAGAGATATGTTACTTTGACGTTTGCGCAAGGCGCCAAGTGCCGGGGGATAGTCGAGAGGCACGCGAGAGGGTCGAGAGCGCTTTTGCTTCTTCAGTTGTTGCACGTCCGTCTCCGATAAGTCCTCGCTGTCAATCCGGACCTTGGACCCATTCACAGACAGCAGCGTCTTGCCCCCAGAAGATTGAGTACCACGACGAACGGTGATGCTGACAGAGTCATTCCCGAGCGTCGCCGCGTTATGCTCAAACGTCAGCCATAGACCACCGCCATTGGGAGACAACCGATGGCGTTTGAGTGCCGACATCTTCTTCGGAGGCGGGTCAACGAGAACGATGATCGAGTTGGACCAGTTGTCTGGATCACACCGTATTCCACACTCGATAGAGTCTCCAGACCCGCTGCTCGATTTGGACGCCGAATCATTTATGCTCTCCATGTCGGACGTGTCGTTCTTGAGGCCGTTTTCAATCTTGTCCCCGTCGCCCTTCTCGCCCTTTACGCTTCTGTCACTGTTCCGAGGTTCGGCCGGGAAGGCCGTCGCAGTGCACGAGGAGTTAGACCGCCTGGTCGTAGCCGCAACATACTCAAACCTAAAGGTCTCCTTCTCGACGTCGTACCTCGATGACACAGCCTTCGCTCCACCTAAGCGGGTAGTGACTGGTGGGGCGCCATGCTTGATCGCAAACTCGCCAAGCCCAGCGAGTGTGGTCATCATGACTTGGGGAATGGATGACTTGTTGGACCAGCCGCCCGGATGGCTCTGCTCGAGAAGCGTCACCTGTGTGGTATTCGGCGAAAGCGCTTCGATCGACCATCCCTGTAGATCGATCTGAGTCCGAATCACGTTGGGATCGATAACAGGTGGAATGACGGGGAATAGATCATTGTCCTCTGTTGAGAACCCAAAGATGTGAACGGACGAAGGTGACTTGTAAGTAGTGCGAACAAGTACCGAGTCGCGCGCCCTGCTGTCAGTCCTGATTTTTGCTCAACACGTACGAGACGGGCCAAGAGGCTTTCGACCTGAAATGCCAGACGTCCGTCAATTCATTGACGTCCTCTAACAGCCTGCCGTCGTCGTATGACTTGTCCCAGACAACCCGGGTGCCAGGCGTGATGATCGTGGAGAATAGATCCCAGACTCCGACTCCAACGAATACCGCTTCAGCGCGGAAGACAACCAGGGTGCGGTCAATGGAGTCAAGCTGATGAACGCTGACGCCTTTCGATTCTGCGACTGGTCGCCACTTGGGTTCCGGCTCCTGCAACAAAGATGTGAAGTCTGGAGGTCAGAAACGCAAGTAACGCATGGGTTAGAATGTGCTTACAGATGTAGTTTCTCTTTACCAGGCTGGAGATGCCTCGCTTCGCAATCTCATGTCTATCTTTCTTCTTTGTGTCCGTAGTTTCTTCCACTGAATCTGGGCCCGAGTCTGTAGTGTCGACGGTCGGTAACGACATTGCGCTGGCACCGGGAGACCCATCGAGCAGGTTGCGCAAAGGAGCAATGCTCTCCATCTGTTGAACAGGTACTGGATGTCCATTAATGCGCACACGACCTCCCCCTGTTGTTGATGTTGCTGTCTGTTCGATCGTAATCTTGCAACGGACCAACTCCTCTCCAGGATCCAGTCGTGAATGGACAAAGCGGAGAACTAATCGTTTAGGGGCTGCGGATCCAACAATAGGTGGGGGTGATTGCCCAACAAACGACGACCAACGTTTAGACGCCGAGTCGTCTCCACTTTGCGTTTTCACTTGAAGCTGTACGTCCCAGCCCTGAGTGGACGACAGGCCAAACTCGATTTGCCGTCTTGTGCCGTCATCACCATCGCCACTTCGGATGATGGCGTAGTTGGACGAAAGTGTTACTCGACTTGGGTCGTAGCTGACAGCCGAGATTGTCACATCCTGACCGTATCCCAGCAGCACTGGGACCTTTTCACTCCCTTCCCGAACGTAGTCGACCATGGCTGAAACAACAGATGGAAGATGCTGGGGAACGGCACCGCCAACTGCCCAGGTTCCTTTTGCGTTCCATGACCAAAAGTAGGTGATCCGGGCCTTGCCATCCGGTAACGGCTGGTCATCTGCACGCATCGAGGACGAGGGAAGCTGCACACACCAGCCCATGAGGTTGACGTGAGCACGCACAAAGGGCGGTGCAGGTCGCAGATAAGCCGGTTCATGCCGAGATCGCGGCAAGGACGTTGTCACGTCGATCAATGTGTGTTGATCAACAAGCGTCTTTGAGATTGTGACCGCGTCACGCGGACTGAGCCGATGAGCCACCAATTCTAAACCACCACCCACCTTGACGGCCAGCCTAAACGGTAGTTTGTCTTTGCGATTCTGGTGTCGGTGTCCAGCAGATCGATGAGCTGCGACTCTTCCACCATGCGATCCCCTGAAAATGTCAGACGACTGTGACACCATAGTCCGATAGGGACAAGTTGACCGACTCACAGACCGCACGCGTTTCTGGTGTTGTGAGACCTCCGCGGAATGTGTCCGCATTGATATCAGAACCACAGTCAACTTCAACAACGGCGCGGAACACCTCGCCGCCCTTGCCGTGGCGGCGATGCACGACGACATCGCCGGCAACAACTCGTCCCAGACCAGTCGGTGCGCCCTTAAGCGAAGCTGCGCGCACGGTGCTCGCAGGGGACGAAGTTGGCCCCGAGACAAGTTTCCAAGCAGACGACCCCGACGACGACAACAATGCCCGGAAGTAGGCTATAGAGTTGTTGAGTGCATCGTTCCAAGCCGTTTCCAACCTGCGTTGAACAATATCAGCACTTGGTGTTGGGCACGACACAGGCGGGATTGTGTGGGGTGACATACCTGACGCCATCATCAAGCGTCTCTAGCCGCATGTTGGCTGTTGGTCATGGAAACTTGAGAGCGGAGAACAGTGTATCGTAAGAGTAGACGTCTAGAAAAGGGCCAGGGGAGTATAAGAGCGAGAGTTGGAGAGAAATACGTTCAATGTCGTGGTGGTGGATGGAGTGTTGGGGGGAATGCAGGAATCTCTAGTGGTGGTGTTGAGCGGCAAAAGATGGGGCCATACTTTCACCCACTACTCGACATGGTAACGAGTGAGTCTTGTGCACCATCTTGTGGCCACCCGCTGCCACCCACTGGTGCATGGTGCATGGTGGAGGGCCAAATGCCAGAATTGGGCTCTGACGTGACAACACGTGCAGCATGCATGGTTTTTACCGCGCTTGCCCGCTTGCGCACTCTCGACCGCGGTCATTATGGCACAATGTGCGGAATGTTACAATGTGCATTGCGTACAGTGCGCACAGTAGTAGTGCATGCAATGCATGACGCTGCCCGGCGCTTGGTGGCCAGGTCCGCCGAGACGGGCGTGGTAAAGAGGCGTAACGCCGGCGGACGCCGGGCGGAGAAGTGACCGGCCAGGCCGGGCCAGAGATCCAGAGACGGTAATGAGCAGATTACAGATGCACAGAGCTGTGCGATGCGCGTGCGACCTTCAACCTGCGACATGCGACAGCGTCATCGCCTCCGATCCTTTGACTTCCACAAACGAGTGTCCGGCGCGAACATCTGTTCTTTACTTGGCTTTGACATTCAACACATCTCTCTCTCTTTTGTCACACACACACCTCGCTGGCATCGTCTGAGACACATTCACCTCCACGCCACCGACAACCATGCCGGCCCCTTTCGGCATACGGGCTGCCGATGCCGGTCCTTCCACATCCAGCTCGATATCGCGCTCGCCAGGGAGTCGTTCGGTCTCTCCAACATCGCGAACAGCTGCACTGCCCGCAGTCACTACTGCATCAAGTTCGCTCGCGCGCCCGTCATCGCACAATCGTCTTTCAAAGCTCATGGTCCCCGGTCGGTCACGGAGCAGTTCGGCTGCCTCGCTCGACGCCATGTCAACACTTGGGAGTCCAGCGACCACGCTCCCAGTGGTTGCGTATGCCGATGAGACGGTGACCAGCAGCGGACAAGCAACGCCGGAACAGCGCCGTCGATCGGCTAAAGGTGCGTTGTACTCAGGTGCCATTTACTGAAGCGTAACCACAGCAGCGGCGCAGTCTCTACTCGCAAGCGATGGGAAGTACAAGAAGTTTGCGAGCCATATCGACCGCTGCTTGCAATCGTTTGATAGTATCAACGAGTGGGCAGACTTCATTTCATTCCTGTCTCGACTATTAAAGGTGCGGCTGTAGCGGTTTCCTCGCTGACCTGCCAGACCTTGCAGGCTCCATCTCCTGCTTACTCTGAAATACCTCGCAAGCTCATCATCGCCAAGCGTCTGGCACAATGCTTGAATCCTGCTCTGCCCTCCGGTGTCCACGCGATGACGTTGGATGTTTACGGGCAGGTGTTCAGCATGATTGGGGTGGGTCATCATACTCTGTAGACAGCTGACATTGCAGGTCGAAGGCCTCAAACGTGACCTGCTGATCTGGTCGTCTGGCCTGTTCCCCTTCTTTCAGTACGCTGCGACTTCCGTCCGCCCTGCGTTAATCAACCTATACGAGACGTACTATCTTCCTCTGGGGGAGTACCTTCGCCCAGCAACAAAGGCGTTGATCCTGGCCTTGCTACCGGGTGTGGAGGAGGAAACTGGTGATTTCTTTGACCAGGTGGGTGAATGCGTAGCGACCAGAACTGACCCGCCAGGTTCTATCACTCCTCGTCAAGCTTTCCAAGGCGGTTTCCCCCGATTTCTTCCTCCAGAATGTGTTCCTCGTGCTTGTTTCGAGTCCCGCATCACGTCTAGCAGCACTCAACTATCTTTCACGAAAGCTCGTTGAACCGTTTGAGACGCTAGCGTCCGGCACTGACGTGGGACTGCTCATTCGTGGCGTGGCGGCAGTTCTCGGTGACGACAACATGCTCGTTCGTCGTGGCGGTCTCGACTTGTTGTTGAAGGTCCTGCCTCTTGACGGGAAGATTATCCAGTGAGTCGTAATGATCACCAGTGTACTTATCGTGCGCAGAGAAGCTATTCAGGGTGACCGTGAGCTGCTCGTTCGTGCGGCAGCGTCCGTCGTGCTCCAGCGTGACGTTTCTTTAAGTCGACGTGTCTATACCTGGTTGCTTGGTACTTCGGATTCGAAGGAGACGCAGGTGGCTTACTTCAAGACCAATTCGCTGCGCTTGCTCTCTGTGACGCTCACAGTATGTGCCATATGTCCAAGCCCGACTGACGATCTAGGAAGACATGGAAAAACTGTCCATGTCGCACGACATGGGCGACGCGCAGACCCCGTTCAAAGTCTTCCTGTCGCTCCTTGACAAGTGGGAGGTCGGCGAGACACTATCAGAATCTATCGGAATTGCAGCTTTGAGCTCAATCCACGCAGCATCGAAAGGACCCAACAAGTCCGAAGTGCTGGGTCTTGCCTCGGCCGTGTACGAGGCGATGGAGCCGAGTGTGCTGTGGAAGCAGCTCTATGCGGCCGTCGACAAGGAGCTCACTGAGGGAGGAACAAAACATCTGAACCTACTCTTCTGGCTCTTGACCGCCGTTCCCCAACATGACACTGAGACGGTAACAGTCCACATTCCCGTTCTCCTCTCTCTTATTCTCCGTGGCCTTGACGACAAGAAAGACGACGAGTCACTTACCGCCCTGCTTCCCGTCGCCAATGCCCTTCTATCCACTATTCCTCAGTCTCTCTTTGGGAGCAGCACCTTGCCTAGCCCTGTTACTGGCAAGAAGACGCCGACAGCCGAAAACTTTGCGTACGACCAGGTTGATTTGGAAGCGGCAGCTGGGAAAGTGCGCGCTGATGTGGCGCCTGCGCTTGTGAGCTCCATCTTCAAGCTTTCTCAGACCGCTCTCAGGGCGGGTTGGGCACCAACTGTTCTCATTCAAGTGGTCGGCCTCACATTGACCGTGATCGACCGTGAGGTGCCTGCCTTGTCGGATGTCGACAGTGAAGCATGGACTGCTGCCATGCTTGTCGGCTTGGAAAGGGTAAGCGGACGTAGTTGCATTACGCTCACAGCAGGCACACTCTTTTGCCGTTGTGGAAGCACTTGTGGATGTTGCCCTCAAGGCCAGCAGATCGCCATTGTTTGACCCTCCGGTGGACATAACCTCTGACCGTGTCATCTCCGTGGTTCTGGATTCCGTAGGTGGAAGATCAGACTGTTCTCTGACCTTAGCTTTTCCACTATCTTCGCGCCGACACTGCCGCTTACCACGCCCGTGCAGTGGAGCTCCTGTGGGAGTTTAACCAACTTGCCGAGATCCATGTGCTTGAGAGCGTCATTTCTCGTCGCATGAACTCAGTCGTCAACCGTATGGAAGCGTTTGACGCATTTGGTGTCCTGTGGAGGCAGTCTGGTGAGGTATGAAAGATACTGCGTATGCTAACAGCACAGATGACTCGATGCTGCCCGGCGAGATTTTCCATGTCCCGATGTTTATGGTTCTGGATGGCCTGAAAAGCGATGACCCTCAGATTTTGCGTGCGTCTGAGACATGGATGCGGTGTAACCTTCGGTCATACTTCCGCATGATCGATCCACTCCTTCGGAGAGTGATGGAGATCATGAGTCAAAGCAAAAAGAGCCCCAAGTTCCGGGACATGGCCATGATACACTACTACCTCTCCAGTGGAACTGGTCTGTTTCGCTTTGGCGGACAAGGGTTGAGCAAGGCCTGCAGTGCTGGCGATATTCGGAAATCACACAACACGATGTTTGTTGCCCGTGCGGAAGAGCTTTTCCCAGACTCGGTCTCGTATTTAGACCTCATCACTCAAATTCTTACCACGTAAGCTGAGCAGCTTGTTTGACGGAAACCAGCTTACATTTGCAGACTTTTGCAAGACGACGGGAACGACCAACTCACGCTCCGTGTTCAATCGTCCGCGCTGGAGTTGTTGCTTTTCCTTGTCAGCCGGGGAGATCTCGGTACCCACAATTTGTCTCATCTCAAGGGCGTCCTCGTAGAGAAGCTCACCGCGTGTACGCAGCACCGGCGATTGACCCTTCAAAACACGATGCTCCATCTCCTCCATTCTACGCTTTCAGCTTCTGAGAGACGACCTAAAACGCATCGGTCTGCCTCGTCCACCTTTTCTATTCCTGAGAAGTCTGCCCCTGTTGACGAGGCTGCTGTGGCATTCGAGCAAGCTCTCATCGGCATGATCATCGTCGGTGTGTCTTCCCCGGGAAACCGCCCAATTCTCCAGCATTGGGTCGACTTTGTGCTTATGACTATCCCTCATCTTGAGCACAAGTCGCCTCAACTGCGGGCACTTTGCGACACCTTCTGTGAGCAGCTCCGCATGACAATGCTGCAGCTGCGGAATACGTTTTCGCTCGCAGAAGTGACCGACACCGCAGCCACCATCACCGAGTCGGAACCTATCATGCTTATCGGCGTACTTGAACGTCTGGCTGCCGCCCTGAGTCTTAGACACGGCGGGCGACCTAGCGAGGACAAAGAAAAGCAGAACGGCGAGGGAGGAGGGCTACTCGGATATCTTCCTATATTCTCCATTGAGGCTCCCCAGGAGGCTTCTGTTCGTGTCTTTAGCACTGCTCTCTAACTAACGACAGTCCAAATCGGAGACCTACGGGTATCTCGACGATATTATCGATTCCCTTCTCGTGACCTGGTCTGTAACCGAGCTACACCACTCGCCAGAGCCGGACATGCCGACTGCCATACCTAACCCATGCCGAGCATCGCGGATACAGATCATGTCTCGCACCCGGACGCGTGCACAGAAGGCCCTGGAGAAGATGTTCAAAGCTCATCCTTCTGAGCTTATGAGCAGTTGTGTGCAAGTTTGGTCGACAAACGGGGGCGATGTGACGGTAAGCCCCTGGGCTAGAGCTCGACTGATGGCAGGACTTCGCGATTTTCGATTGTATTGACCATCTCACCCCGAGTGCGCAGAAAGCGGTCGATCTCATTACCGAGCATATGAGCGGAAAGGGCCGTGGTTCAATATCTGAACAGTGTGTGAAGGTCCGGTTCATTGCTGACGTCAAGGTCCAATCTCGCTCTCACCGCCTTCCTTGAAACGTACATAAGCCGTCTCGAGGGGCCCATCGCCGTGCAGGTTTGGACCTCACAGTACGCGTACGCGCGCGACACACTTGCACAGTCGAATTCCCCCACATCCCGGATGCTTCTCTTCCCTCTGTTCAGGTGTCTGACAGTCCTCGGCAAAATTGTGTCCACAACGAGTGCACTCGAGGACCGCCGTCTGCGCCGCGACTTACAGGAGACATACATGAAGCTCTTCGACGCTGTTCTCTCCAACGTTACCAAGCTGGCAGACAGTGCGACGTGGGAGCGGGGGCATGGGCGAGAGGTTGTGGAAGCAGAAAGTGCGTGTTTGTACAACCACTGTGCTGACTTATCAGCTGAGAAGACGGGTCATACCGAGCGCGGCCTGCGCAACATTTACACATTCATCGGCACATCCGTCATTGGAAGTCTGCGGACGTTCCTCGTCGACAATGATCGAGTGGCGAGTGCTTGTGGTAGCGTGTCGTCGAACATCATTGTTCCTGCCTTTAAGCAACGAAAGTGAGTAACATTATCAACCGTGACTGACAGCCAGGGTTGATAACACTACTCTGGGCATCTTGCAAGAGATGACCAAGATTCCTGCGGCAGTGAAATCCTGGCGCCTGCCCGTTGCTGATGCGTTCAACGACACGCGGTTCTTCAAGATGTCGCCGGAGGAGTCGGCACAGTGGAAGCCACTCGTCTGTGCCTTGATGGACAGTGACAGGGAAAGGATAACAGATCTCCTTGGTGAGTCGGTTTGCTATGTTGTTGCCTAACTCTCAGGTCGCATTGCGGCAGCGCCATCCGCCAACATCTTCACCAACCGCGAGTTGGAGATGATATCGCGGTCATACAATCTGCGCCGGCTTTCATTCGTTCTTCTGGCAGCGGAGCGCAACCACCACCTGAACAGCCTGCCCAGCATCCAGGAAAAGCTGGTCGAGATACTGCGGACCACGGTTGTCTCCCCGCGTGTCCACAGCGAAGTATACGTGTGTCTGCGGGTGTTGATGTGCCGCATCAGCCCGCAGCACCTTGCAAACTTCTGGCCTGTCATCCTCGCCGAGCTTCTCCGCGTCTTTGAGGCGACGATGGATAACCCTCCTGCTGATGACTCGGAGGATTTGTTGCTCGTGCTTGCGGCGTGCAAGTTCCTCGACTTGCTCTTGGTGATCCAGACGGAGGACTTCCAAATGTGGGTAGAACAATCCGATGCCGGTGCTGACCCATCAGCCACCAGTGGATCTTTGTCACCGACACGACAGACGCGGCGTACCCGCCAGAAGCGTACAGTCCTGAGGCGCTCATGGATCGCTTGGCCGAGATTCTTTTGGAGCACACTGGATCCCAAGTGAGTCTCTCGTTGGACCGCCACTGACTCTCAGGCTGTATCGCATGTCGATCCACTGTCGCCCCGAGACCGGGTAACACCACGCCGCCCGCAGCTGACCAAGCTGCACACACTCACATCCCTCAAGCAGCTCCAGCCATTCTTCTCGCGCGCGAGCATAGAGACGTTTGAGGGCGTGTATGCGGATGCTGGGGTAGACTGGGAGGCGATCGAGGACGGCCTTGTGGCAGAGCTGTTTGAGGGAGACAGCTCTTAATCACTATCTAAACAAATAGACTACTGCATGAGATATTATTGCCATTCTCATCGTTGCCGTGGTCTAGACTGTGCGGAGAGGATCGGCGTCCGTCTTGCTGACGAGAACCTCCCAACCCTGCTCGTCTGCGTTGAGCTCCTTCTTGAGCCAAGACTGCAGAACAGCGGAGAGATACGGCCGCTCCGTGTTGGAGTGGTTGGCGAGGAGGACTGATTGGCCCTCGGCGACGAACGCAAGTACCTCGTGCTGTACGGTCAGCTCAAGCAGTTCGTCCAACCTACGTGAGACATTTCTCCTGTGATGAGCATGTCAGCCTTGGCATTCCGCAAGACGCTGCCACCGGAGCCAGCACAGACAGCGATGGAGCCAATCGGTTTCTCCATGGCAGGAGTCGCGAGCTGCACTGCAGGTCAGCAAAAGTGGATGCAGACTCTCACGATGCTGAAGCCCCAGGTGCGCCTTCATTTTCGTAACCACGTCCGCGGCAGAGATCTTTTCCTTGAGGTTCACGAGGTATCCCATGCCGGCGCCCTCGAAGCCCTCTGGCGGGTTAGCCGTCGGATCCAGTACGGCAGCAGACGCGGAGAGGTCCCGGAAGGGCTCGACAAGCCTGTGGTCAGCTAAGAAGCTGGGCACACGTAGCAGACAGGCCGTCTGAGACGTACCAGTTGTTGATGCCGTTCGGGGTCGCGTCCAGGCTGGTGTGCGGCGCGAAAACGCTGATGCCGCGCGCGGACAACTTGAGCAACGACGCCTGGAGCGGGTTGCCGAGCGTGAGGGACTTGAGGCCGCGGAAAATCTAGTGTCAGTACGGGGTAGGGAGAGGGACGTACTGGTGGATGGTACGCGATCACGACAGAGCACTCGGACGCAAGCGCTTCGGCGCAGACCGCGGGCGTGAGACTGCTGTTAGAACTGCTTGGAAGTGGAACATACTCAATGGTGAGCAAAACCTTCTTCGCCTCTGACGGGAACGGCGCCTCTGGATGTCAGCGATGCCCGGATCCTATGGCAGACAAACCCATGATCACGCCAACCTGTGAAGTTAGACCACGTCGCGGCGCTGAATGCTGAATTCCGAACGCTAAAACTCACGTTATCCCAGCTCGTCTCGGCGAGCTGGAGAGGCGCGATGCGCTCCCAGACGCGCTTGATCACGGAAATGGGGGTGCGGGCTGCCATTTTTTGAGATACCGAGAGAAAGTCAACGTAGGACGTAAGGGAGGTGAAGAATGTGGTCGAAAGGTGAATCTTGGTTGCGCGAGTCTTTCACACCACTGAAAGTGTCGTCATTCTGGATTGGGATTTGAACCCCCCCAAGCTCCTTGCAGTGACGGGCTGCTGTTGTTCATCGTCAAATGATCAAGTAGGGTACGTAGGGTGGATTGCCCTGCATGCCCATGCAGAATTCACGCGATCTGGGGTCCCCGTATTATTTTTCGAGATGACAGTTGGTGCTAGAACCTGATGAAGATGAAGATGGGAAAGGATGAGAAAGCACTACGAGCACCACAAACCACAAAAGTCAATGCACCCCGATCTCCCATCTTACCATTGCTCTGTATCAACCCCCACTAGACCAGGAATCATGAGCGCACCACCAGCAGCCCCACCTCCCGCGGAGGGCCGGACGCAAGCCGACGAGGACGCGGAGGACGCATTCTTCGAGAAGATTGCTGCCGCCGCGCGCGGATCGGGCGGCAAGGCCGAGTACACGTACGCCGACTTTGAGAAGATGATCAATTCGACGCCGCTGTTTATGCGCGAGACGCCGGAGCAGATTACCGAGGAGAACAGCTACGTCCTTGAGGGATTGAGGAGTCTGCAGATGGAGGGCGACGGCGATGGTGGGTGATCATGCCGGGGACGGTTGCTGATCTTCCAGAGGTGCCGCTCAACTTCAAGAACCACGGAAATACCCTCTACGCGCAAAAGTCGTACAAGGACGCAATCAAGGCGTACACGGACGGCATTGAGTCCGGGCCAAAGGAGATGTCTCTGCGGGTAATGCTGTTCAACAACCGCGCGGCGGCGCACCTCGCACTGAAAAACTACCGGTCGGCGCTCAAGGACACGTCGGCTGTGATTGCGCTGCACGCGGCGAACACGGATCCGGCTAAGCGGGATCCCCCGGCAAAGGCGCTGTATCGTGCTGGACAGGCGCTGATCGGGCTCGAGAAGTGGGACGAAGCGCAGGACGCCATCGACCGCGGCCGCAACCTCCCCAACGAGGCGGACTCCAAGTGGTGGCCGGCACTCGAGGAGGAGTTTAAGAAGGGACGTGCGGCGGCCGAGGAGCGGAAAGAGCGGCTGCGGCGCAAGACCGAGATGGAGGAGGCGCGCAAACGTGCTGTCGCTGCCCACGGCCTCATTGTGCTCGACACCCCAAACCCACCAGACAACCCGCATCCCCTCGACTTTGACCCGCAGTACATCACCGACGTGCCGCTCGCTCCGCCAGAAAAGGCTGCGGAGTGGGAGCCGCCACTGCCGCATGTTCCGCTCATCTTCCCCGTTGTGCTCCTCTACCCGCAGCACCACACAAGCGACCTCATCACGCACTTCCACGAGGACACGACGTTTGAGCAGCAGCTTGAGCCCATCTTCCCCGCCACGCCGACGTCCACCTCCCCGCCGTGGTCTGACTGGGACACGAAGCACGAGTACTACACCGCCAATCTCGTCGTGTACGCCGAAACGGCCCAGCAGCGTCTCCTGAAGATTGGCAAGGAGATTACTCTCCGCGAGGTCATCACCAAGGCACGCCGCAACCCCAGCGACGGCAAGCCCCGCGACGGCATCCCACTTCGCGATGGCCTGCTCAGCTTCATCGTCCTCGTCCGCGGCAAGGAGGAGCGCGAGTGGATCGACAACTTCAAGGAGGTGCGCGATGGGAAGTAGGCGGCAGGGATGCATTACTAGATTATTTCCCAGATCCGAGATCAAAAGATCCACACGCAGCAACTAACAATCACCCCACGCCTCGCGCACGACAAACCCGCAATAGCTGCACTTGACCTTTTGGTCGAAACAGATCCTTCCGTCAGCCCACTCAATCGTCTACTCACGCAATGAGCCCAATCGGGCAGAAGAATACCCCGAGCAGGATGCCAATCACGCCGGGCCGCGAGGTCGTGACGTGCTCGCCACCCGTGGCGGGGCAGAACCGGGCGGTTGGGACCGCATATGCTGGAGGAGGGGGCAGGAGTGGCCGGGTAGCGTCGCCGTCCCCGGGAAAGGGGCGAGAGTAGGTCCAGGCTGGGCTCGGGGGTGGAGTCTGGCTGGGGTTTTTGGGAGTCTGGCTGGGCTGCGGGGTACCCGGCATTGGGGACGGCAGTGGCGAGGGCAATGGCGAGGGCTGGAGTGGCGCGTCCGCCCGGAGTATCGCTACTGGGTGTTCCATTGCTTTTGGTTGTTTGTTCCCCGAGTGGGTGTGTTCCGGGGAGTAAGTGATGAGCGGGGTATTTATCGTTCTCATGTTGCTTCCAGAACGCTCCCAGCATGCCTCTCTGGTCAAGAGACATCGTCCATAAAAGGGAGGCAGCATTGATTCACCGTTGATTCACCGCGTCCGCCACATACCGCCGTGAAGATTAGTAGACGCCGCTGAGATCTACCCCGTCCACAGTCACTGACATCACTGATCCACTGCTTCCCACATGCTCGAACACCGGGCAGGCCATCTACATTCCTTGGGGCCGAATCCAGCCAATGTACTCCCCTCTTCCAAGTCAAAAATGCAGGACGTAATACTCTATGACCGTACATGGAGCCAACACCGCTTCTCGAACATTTGATTAGATAGCGCAGATCGCCGCGCCTGAACCTTACTTGTCCTTCTTGGACTCGAGCTTGTCGCCCTCCTTGGCCTTCTCCTCGGCCTTGGCCTTGTCGTCCTCGTCCGCGACCTGGCCGTACTCGTTGACACGGCTGTAGTCGACGCGGTAGATCCAGCGCTGGTACTGGGGGTGAGCGGGATCTTCAACTGGACGTACCAGAAGGATAACGAAGACGACATCGTCGCGGAAACACGCCAGGCGGTGCAGCCACGGCATCTTGATGCAGAAAGCTGGGATTAGAAGGACACAACGGGTTGATCATTAGACGCGGTAACATACCACTGTAGTTGTCAGTAGCCGGACTCAGTTTTGTCACTCACAAGAAGTCATCAACAACAGTCGAAAGGGTCTTGTACACCATGGCCTTCATGCTGAATGTCAGCTTCAGTTACAGAGAGAACAGTATGGGTCAAAGAGCAAAGCGTCCTCATACTCCATTGTTTTTCAACTCACGGCATGTGCGCCACGCTCTTGAGCTTATAGTTGATAATAAGCTGGGGAATCATCTGGCAGAAGCCAAACATGTAGATGGCCTGAGCCAGAGTCGAGATGATGAAAGAGTACCAGCTACGGTGCTTGGAGTACTTGAGAGAGTAGCCAGCGTAGGCAAGAAGGATCGGGATAGCAAAGTACGAGACGATGCGGAACGCGAGGCGGTCATACTCCTGAGTCTTCTTCTCATCCTCAGAGAGCACGTGCTTGTCCTCGACGGAAACCCTGTATCCGAAGATTGAGGTCGGCTCGGGAACAAGACGGATGTTGACAATCTTCGTAATCTTCCATGCCTCAATGAGCAGCCCAATACCCTGAGAGAAGAGGATCATCCACGAGGTCTCCTCTGAGGAGTCGTGGAGGTAGAGCAGGATAACGAGCTGGACAAAGCAGTTGGTGAGAATAGTGCGGAGCGAGACACCGACGAGGTTGTTCTCCTTGTCCTTGGACTTCCAGTGCTTGACATCGGAGCTGAACGCGAGGAACTCAAACACCATGTGCAGGATCGACACCAGCGCAGTCGTGATGAGCAGAATCGGGTTGGTCTCTGTGAGCATGCGCTTGATCTCGTCAAACTCCGCACTGGAACCCTGCTGCTGAGCCGCCTGGTCAAACGAGACAGTCATTGTCGCCATAGCCTGGAACTTCCAGTTGGAGATGGGTTTGTAAGTGATGTGGAGCGGCAGCTTCCGTGTCGTGTCGTTGATCGGCATCATGTTCTCCTTGAGCAGCCAAAAGTCGTTCGGGAAGATCGGCGGGTAGAACCTCAGCGAGCCGTCCTCGGCACTGGGCGCCAGGTGGTAGTACGGCGCAATCTGAGGCTGTAGCTGGGCAGTGTCCAGGTTCTTGTGGTCGCTGAGAACGGTAAGAGTGAGGTTGCGGGACCAGAACGAGGTGATGATCTTGGCCTGGGGGTCCTCGGGCTCCTCCTCTGGCTCTTCCTCCTCGGGCTCGTCGTCGCTGGAGAGCAGAGACTTTTCCTTGCGAATACGACGCTTAGGCATCCAGCGAGTAAGTTCTGTTGTCAGTCATGCTATGCACTCCTTCCCTACCCTTGCGGTGGTGAGCAACATCGAGCCTCGGCCGCCCAACGAGGCTGCCGCCGTCCTTGACAAGGAAAATATCCGCGTACCACGATCCGTTCTCCTTGCGCACGCTCTCGGGCACATCGAGGAGAAGGTGCTCCTCGCGCGCGTCATCCCAGTTACCGTACGTGAGGTTGTCCCACACGACGGTCGGCTCGGCCGGGTTGATGTGGTGGACATCCGGCGCCGTGTTGACATACACGAACATTGACATGGGCGTGCCGAGCGGCCACACGGGCTTGGCAACGGCGATCGGACGAGGGGCTGCAGCGCCGCCGGTTGCCGAGTCGGCAGAGATTGGGGCCTGTGCGCCATCACCAGCGGGAGCCAGCGGCGTCGTCTCCGGTGCCGGGGCAGTCCCGGCCTGAGGGCCGATACCGAACTGCTGTCAGCGCCATCGGATGCGGAATTCGAGCGTGTCCCCTCGGGAAGTATCCTGTACTTACATATTTCATGCCATAGTTGGTCGCTGCCCATCAGCACTTATTCTTCACAGGGACTCGGGCCGTACACATGACCAACGTGCAGCCCAAGTGACTCACCATACTGGACGGCCATGAAGATGACCAGCGGGCGCGCGATGGCCATAAGCTTCTTCTCCCATCCCTCGGGCTCGGCCGGCGCCGGCGCCGCGGCAGCAGCGGGCTGCGCTGGAGCGGGCATGGTGGGTAGTGGTGTTGAGTGAGTGGTGGGATGAGTGGAATGAATGTAGATCCAACGTTTTCTCGCCGCCGTTTTTCTGTAAGTGTGGTCTCGGCGTACGCGGCGCGCCGCGCGGTGTTCATTGGAGTGAGCAACGTGCCATCCCGGACTGCCGGATCTGGATCCATTCCAGGCCCGTGCGGATCGCATGCGGGGCTCCATGGCACCCACAATCCCACGAGGTTCCCCACGTGGCTGGCAGGATTAGAATATTAGAATGGTATTGAATTCAAAGCTAGCTGGAAATGCCTGGTTCTAATTAGGAATATAAGGTTGGGTAGTGACGTATGACTGGCTGGCTCTGGCTGGCTGGAAGAGAAGAGAGGATTGTATGGTCGCTCGCTCTTGTCCGTAATGTCCGTGGCCGAAATCAATGAGCAGTCGGCGGAATGGGGATGGCCAAAAGTCGGCGGAATGGGCTCCAACAACAGTCGATCGAAGACTCTTTCAGTGACGCAGCAGCTGCATCCACAGTTTCTATTCACTTTCAACTCTTCCATCGTCCTCAACCAGCGTTCGTGCGGCACACTCACACTCGTTCAAAGCGCATGGTACAGTAGATGGAGACACCAAGAACATTGTAATTCCCGGTACTTCTGTGAGTCTGGTTTATTGTACGTCCTGCGCTGCGCAAGCTAACAGTCCAGATTGTTTGTGTTGAACCCAAGTCTACGTCCCGAGTCGAGTTCGTTATGGCCGAGTCCAACCAGCAGGGCACAGTGCTGCCCGTCGCGCGGCGCGTGGCATCGCGCTGGATCTCCCAGCTGTCGAGGCCAGCATTGGCGCTGCTCCTCCTCGCCTATGTCTTCTTCATCCACGTTGTCGGCCTCGGGGTGTTCACCCACGGATTCTTGTTGACGCGGTTGACAATCCCGACCGTGTCGCCGCCATACTCGGTTGACAACCCCGCACCGCTGGCGCCAACGCATTCCAAGGCTATTCTTATTATCATCGACGCGCTCCGTACAGACTTTATCTCGCCGCACCATCCCGACCCCGCCAGCCCGTTCCACCATGGTGTTCTCAGTCTGCCCGCCGAATTGTCGGCCAGCCGCCCCGCTCACTCGCTCATCTTCAACTCTTTCTCCGATCCCCCGACGACCACGATGCAGCGCATCAAGGGCATCACGACCGGCTCGCTCCCGACCTTTATCGACGCGGGTGCCAACTTTGCATCCACCGCCATCGAGGAGGACAGCCTCATCTCGCAGCTGGTCGCTGCTAACCGGTCTGTCGTGTTCATGGGCGACGACACGTGGATGAACCTGTTCCCCGGCTCGTTCGCCGCCGCGTACCCTTACGACTCGTTTAATGTCGAGGACCTGCACACTGTGGACGAGGGCGTGATCGAGCATCTCTTCCCGATCCTCGAGGGCAAGGACAAGCAGGAGTGGGATCTTCTCATCGGTCACTTCCTTGGTGTTGACCACGTCGGACACCGCGTCGGCCCTGACCGCGATACGATGCGTCAGAAGCTCAAGCAGATGGACGAGGTTCTGCGGTCCGTGGTTGACGAAATGGACGACGACACTCTTCTTGTCGTTCTCGGTGACCATGGTATGAACCCCAAGGGCGACCACGGTGGTGACTCTGATCTTGAAACGGCGGCAGCGCTCTGGCTCTATTCCAAGTCGAAGCCGCTTGCCGGCACAGCGGGGGGCGAGTTTAACTGGCCGACGTACACCTTCCCCGGATCCGCCAAGCCTATCCGCCATGTCAACCAGATCGATCTCGTCCCGACGCTGGCGCTCATGCTCGGCGTCCCCATCCCATTCAACTCGCTTGGTGCCGTTATCCCCGAGTGTTTCTCTTCGAGCGCAGCGACTCTTGAGACTGCCACTGGCGTAAATGCCGAGCAGATCTCGCGCTACGTCAAGGAGTACGGCAACCGTGATGTTGCAGAGGCCATCCGTCGCGTGGACATCTTGGGCGGCCAGGAGCAGAAGAATGATGTTTCATTCAACCGCAGCGTTGCCGACGTTGCCCTCGCAAAGCTGCGCGCACTTTGGGCACAGTTCTCCGTGCCCCACATCGTGATCGGCATCGTTGCCTTGGCTGCCGGCTTCCTTGCCACCATCGCCCTCTACCTAGGAGTCCGCAACAGTGGTCCCGCATGGGACGTGTATGTCCGTATGGCTGTTGACACCGCAGCTACCACAGGCGTCGGTGTTGGCAGCGTCATCGGCACTGTGGCTGGCGCGTACACACGTACCCCCGCAACTGGCCTGTTGGTCTTTGCCGTCTCGTCAGGTATCATCTCCGCGGTCGTGATTGCTGCACCTCTGTTTGTGGGCCGCACCTGGCGTGGCGCGTCGTGGAACCTCTCCCGCAGCATTGGTCCCATCATACTTACCCTTCACATGATCATGTTCGCCTCCAACAGCTTTATTATGTGGGAGGACCGCATCGTGGTGTACTTCTTGGTCACAATCGCCCTCGTCCACTTTGGCATGGCGCTCAACGCTCCTACCGCAAACATGCGCCTCCGCCTCCTCGGCTTCACCTTCGGATTCGCTGCTCTTGTCCGCTTCATGGGCATGTCAACCGTGTGCCGTGAGGAGCAGCAGCCTTACTGCTCGGTCACCTTCTATTCGAACTCAGCCGCTCCCCCCAACTGGTCCGTATACCTCATTGCGATTGTCGCGTGGGGTGTGCTTCCGCGCATCGTCGTCACCGCGTTCCATCAGTCCAAGTCGTACGCCGGCCCCGCACCACTGTTCCTCGCCGCTGCTTGGCGTGGTGTCATCGCTGCGAATGCCATCTACTGGACCTTTGAGTGGATGGAGACCTGGGACGGCCTCAATGCCGACCGCATTCCTCTTGTGCAGCTCACCAAGATGTGGATTGCACGCATATCGCTCGGAGTGACCCTCGGCGCGCTGCCGTACATCTGGGGAACGTCGGGCCTGTGCATCAAGGTTGTGCGTGAGCCGGATCAGACGGGCAGCCGCAAGGACGAGGTCGAGGTGTACGGCTTCGGCAACGCGTTCGGCACGTCGTACCTACTCTTCGTCCTCATCGGCTTTGCCCTTGTGCACCTCGTCTCTACACCCGTCGCGCAGATTGTTCTTACGGGCATTGTTACCGCAATGCTTGTCCACCTTGAGACTATCGACACGCAGCGCGACGCAACCCTCATGATTCGCAGCTTTGCTGCCAACTCTGCAAACCCCGGCGCTTTTGAGCCTGGACAGAGTGACGCACTGGTCCGCCCCACCTTTACTGATGTCGTGCCGTTCGCCCTCCTCGGCCTGCTTGCATTCTTTGCAACTGGCCACCAGGCGGTGCTGGCCACCATTCAGTGGCGGTCTGCCTTTATCGGCTTCCGCACAGTGACCTACCCGTGGTCACCCCTGCTCGTGATCATCAACACTTGGGGTCCTATTGCTCTTGCCGCGCTCGCCGTCCCGCTCATCGCGCTGTGGAACGTCTCGCCAAAGCCCAACGGCGCCACCCCGGTCCTCGCCCACTCGCTCCAGGCCGCACTGGCGTTTATCACCTACTTTACGGGTCTCACCCTCGCCTCGGCCGTGACCGCGGCTTGGCTCCGTCGCCACCTCATGGTATGGAAGGTCTTTGCCCCGCGCTTCATGCTCGCGGGCGTCACCCTCCTCATCATCGACGCCGTACTCATCGTTGCCATTGCAGTCGGCGTGCGCGTGACGAGCTACAAGGTCAAGCGGACGTTCAAGTGCGAGTCGATCTAGACGAGCCATCTGTGCTGTAGTCAGAAAATCCTCCCATAGAAATAGCTGCAGGCATGGCTCGCAGCTGGCCGGAATCTCACCGCAACATACCATACCATAATGTCAACAGCCCTGATGACATGCATACCATTCCATCAATGATCAATGACCAATGACCAATCCCGCCCTTGGCTGCCCAAACGTAGAGAACAAGGCCCGCCGAGCGGGGCGCCGCCCAGGCGTCGTGGTATTCAGGCGTTCAGGTCTTCAGGTCACTGCGAGGTCTGGACCACGACGGAAATGGCCACCGGTGGGCACGGGATGGCATCCCTGTGGCGGCGGCCCTTACTCGGGCCCAAAGTCCAGTCCTCGGAGCCTCGGCGCCGGGCTCAGAGAGGAGCAACAGACTCTGTCCTCGACTCTGACCACCGCGGCCACCGGTCGCCGGGCCACTTACTACAACTTGCGCACTATCGATCGAGATCAGGCGGCCATGTGGTCCCAGTTCAGGTTGAACGCTCGCACTTCGTAGTGGGGGGTTCGTGGTGCTGCGAAGCCCACAAGTTGGCAGTAATTGCATGGTTTTGGCTCGCGTGGCGTGTGCTTCCCATACAACCATAACTCTCGACAGCAGCTCCAGCTCCATTGTGCCCCCCGACCTTCCAGTAGAGTCCGGATGATGCCCGCTTCTGGTCCTGCTTGGCGATCGGCGGCGGATCGCCGGATCCGGGTGGTGACCGCGTGACAGGATCTCCGGGCTCTGATCCGCCGATCACGGGGATCGCCATGTTGATCCTCCATCCTTCATCTCCGATCTGCGATCTGCGATTTCGGAGCTGTGTCATGTGCCATCTGGATATCTGGATTCCTTCTGACGATCCAGATCTCCAGGATCGGCTGGGATCGGCGCATTGTATGCCTTGGCCTCATGCACGATGGACCGCCTGGCCGCCTCGGGGCGTCTCGTGTCGTCTCGGCTGGGACCGGGTGGCCGGGTGGCCCGAGTGGTCCGAGTGGTCCGTCCGCCACGCGCCACGATCTTGGCGCCCGCCGGGCGTCCACTTGCAACCCATGGGCAACTGTGCTCCAATGTCCTAGTCGGAAACAGAAAGGCCCAATATGCATAACAAAGAGGGAGACAAGGCTGAGATGGGAGGGAACAAAACACACGCGGGGGGAGATCCAATACGGAAAACGGGGAACAAACGGTGATTGGGATCGGTGGGGGGACACCGGAACAAAACTGGATCGAAGGCGTGGGGGAGGTCTAGGGTGCTGTATTGTTAATGTACTAATGTATCATATTGTCCTGGTATAGCGGCGCAGCGGCGCTGGCTGTGGGGATGGGAGTAGCTGCCTCGGTGGCTACAGGTCGACAGGTTTCCTCGAGAAGCGAAAGCGATATCTACTCGTCCATTTCGTCGCCCGTCCTCTGCGGGAACGTAAAGTCGTGGAACATGGACTCGTACGGGTCCTCGGACGATTCATATTTTGCGCCAAAGATGCCGGGGAGCTCGGTGGGCCGTGGCGGAGGGTAGCGCTGAAAGTTTTGTGAGTCGCCTGTAGATGTCAGTACGCAATGCCCTGCAACAAATTTCCTTGATTGTGGCGAGACCGATGATCGGGATCGACCGGGAGTGCCTTGGTGATCACGCGTCACCAATCCTCAACCCGTCGATCGCGGAATCATAGAACAAGCAAAAAAACTTACTCATGCTCCCCACGCGGGGTACTATTGGTGCACCAATCTCCTTGCGCTCGAGCGATCCCCAGTCGACGCCGGCAAACCAAGCGTGGTTCATCACATCGCGCGCTCCCCCGCGCAGATTGCCGAGACGCTTGGACCTGTCGGCCGTGAGGAGGCCGCGTATTAGGTCCTTTGCGTACGGGTCAATGTGTGACGGGAACGCCACCTCGTTACGGAGGATCTTTTCATAGATACCCAGGGGGTGATCGTCAAAGAACGGCGGGTAACCTGCGAGCATCTCAAAGGCAAGGATGCCAAGGGCCCACCAGTCGACGGCCTTACCATGCCCCTGGGATAAGACAATCTCAGGCGCAAGGTATTCGGGCGTACCACACAGTGTAAATGTGCGGTCCTCGACGACCTTGGCAAATCCAAAGTCTGCAATACGAAGATACCCTGTGCGGTCAAGAAGCAGGTTCTCGGGCTTGAGGTCACGGTAGATGATGTTATTGGAATGCAGGTAGTCGATCGCAAGCACGATGGAGGCCAGATAGAACCGGGTAACGTCTGGTGAGAAGCGGCCGGCTCTACGCAGATGTGAAAACAACTCGCCGCCCGGAATGTAAGACAACAACATGTAGACATTGAGGTTGTCCTGGTATGTGGCGTAAAGCTCAACGATGAACGGATGCCGCACGCGCTCGAGGATACGTCGCTCCGAGTTGATGTGTTCAACCTGTTTCAGGCGGACAATCTCTGATTTGCGCAGCACCTTCATCGCAAAGTGCGCCAACTGGCCGTCGGATTGTTGTGTGGCCGCTGGGGAGGGTGATAGGGAGTCCAACGCCTGGTAGAGATGCGGGAAAATAGGGTGGTAGGACGACTGGCGGTAGGACGGACGCTGGCGGACGAGGAGCACGCGGCCAAAGGTACCGGTGCCAAGAGTCTCGACAATCTCCCAATCCTCCAGTCTAGCACGCCGGGGATGATGCACAACGGGTTGGTATATTCCCAGGCTTCCGTCGCTTTGCCGGGGAGGGAATCGTCCGTGCCAGGACGACGACGACGGCGCCTCTCCATCATGTGGGCCGTCCATCCCACCCCATGACGACGCAGATGCGTCCCAGGTCGATGGCGGCGTCGACATCAGCGAAGCGGGCGGGCTAAGCGGCGCTGCCTGTCCCGGAGGTACAGCTACATAGTCTGGTGACGTTAGTAACGATGCGCAACCGCGTGCACAAGGGCCGTAACAGAATCACGCTCCCACAAACAACCTGACGCGCGAGGGGTTGAATCCCACTATCCACAGATTCATGGACCACCAGAACCTCGAGGCGCCCACACGCATCCTATTGGGGGTCACGTCACACTCACGCGTTGTCGATGTTGCCTGGCCGGACGGGTGCGTCTGCGTCGATGGTTGCGGGCGGTACATTGCGTTGAAGCTGTCTGCTCCGGCGGATGGAGCTTTGGCAGCCGGGACGGGCGGTGGGGGCATCATGGCTGCGCGCTCGTGAGGGAGGAGAAGAGACAAGGGGTCCAGCTTGAACTTGGATGCACCCGCTTTTGAAGAGTCCATGATGGGTGCGTCGTGTGCCATAGTCCGTTCCGCTCCAGATATGGGTGGCGGGTTGATCGGGCTCGGTTGACGCAGGATGGCGAGTTGCTGGGAGGCAAGACGCGGCCGAGCAGGGAGAGGGGGGGAGTTGGAAGTGGGGGGGCGGTGTGGAATGGAACGAGCACTGCGCGTTCTTGTGCGATCGATCGAGAAACGGATGGGAATGGGAGAAAATAAAGTGATGTCAATGTCGATGGACGAGACTTGTGAAGAGAGATCCCAGACTGCCCAGCGAGATGGCAGCGCGAAGGAACAGTTATTTGCGCGGTGGTGGGTTTATGGTGGTTTATGGACAATGGCGGAAGATGGGTAAATTGGGTGGAAGAGGGAGGCACAAGAGCAGAGGAAATATGAGGTACAAAGACTCGGTCGGGCAAGAGCCCCCGATCCCGAGGCCCTATTTTCCCTCTGGGTCTCTTGCTCGCTTGCCTGCTTGCCCCTTTCCCTTTTTGCCTCCCAGCTCCCCGACTGCCTCCCCTTCTCTCCCCTTTCTCTCCCCTTCTTCATACCCGCTACCGTACCGTAATTGTAACCGCGTAACGCATGGATTAGTGGACTTTTTAGTCTGCGTTCCTAGTTTCAGCATTACATGCCACTAGAGCCTCGTTTGATTCCGGGGGCTAATTGATTACAGAAGAATCGTAATTAGAAACGTCGTGGCTGGGCAGGGGCAAACGACTAGAGTGGACAGACTAGATCAGGCTTAACTGTTATAATGGTACGTTTCCAAACGCGCCGAGTAGCTGACCCACGTACCCACGTACTGTAGCTCTCATCCCTCTTTGATCCTTTTTTCTCTGCCCATCCACAAAAGACCAATGAAAACCCAGTAGTGGGATCTTAGCACAGATGCTTAAGGTTACTTTTAAGCTCGGTCAGCACTGCGTATCGCCTCGTCATATCATCATTACACCGCAGTAATGACAATGAGCCAGAGGAGACAAACAAGCAGGCCCCATCAAGTAATAGAGCTGCATGAGTCGACTTCGCATCACCAACATCGTCACGGCCAAGACAAGGGCCACGCAGCTGCGCAAAACAGTGTCCATATCTGTCCAAATGAGCGGCACGACACGTAGAGATGGGGGATCAAGGAGCGCTCCACAGTGGCCACCGTGTCAGAGGCGTTAGAAGCTCCTATGTTCCGCTCGAGTCCTTGAATCCAGTAGCGAATCGCAGTTTTTTTGACACGCATGCCCTCCTGATTGACTGCTCCCATCGCGCTCCTGGCGAGCAAGTCGGTCAGGAAAGAGTCGCGCTGTCGGCCCGTTGGTGGTACACACGGCCCAGGGACGAGGTTCCAGCCAGCCGCCACCGACGACCGCCACGCCGCCACCAGCAATGCCCAGGTAGTGCCCAGTTAGTGCCTCTGCTGTTCTCCGTCCATCTCGATGAGCTGGCGTGCGCATCGACAAAAGGCACCACCAAGGCCACCAAACCAAACTGCCTCGGCAGCTCGGCATCCATGGCCGGCCGGCTCATTTATGAATTTTTCTGTAGACCATTTTCCTTTTTTTCCATGTTTTCCTCGGTCGGTTCTTTCCAGGGCCGCATGGGCAGCCAGGCACCATGGCGCAATCGATCCCCCTGGAGATCCTGGAGATCCTGGAAAGCTCCTGATATCCCTGCGCAATTTGAGGAACAGAGTACTGTGCGGTCAACACGCTCAGTTGAAAAAGAGCAGAGACCGTCGCTCGCCGCGTAACAGGTGACAGAGCACTAGCCTGCAACTAGCGGCGCACTATCAGGTATAGCAGCAGCTAACAACGCTCACATGCACATATTGGCGCGGTAGATTTCCCGGTACACCCTGCGCGCCGCTCTGGCACAAGTGGATAGAGTACGCCGTCCACTATTTCACAGTCTGGCGCGTATCGTAGCCATTGCTCTCCAGATTTCGGGGCCTTGACCGCCAGCCGAGTGAGATAAGAAGAGGAGCCGCGGCAGAAGGCGATGTGCTGGAGACTCGATGTGGCTCGTGGCTCGTGGCTCCAACATTGCGGTATTGTGGCCTCGTGATATTGCGGCCCTGCAACATTGCGGCATTGCGGTTGGACATTTCTCGCGGATGCCGATATGAGCGTGACTAACTAGTTGATCGGGGCGGGCGGGGTATAGGGGCAACGATCGCGACGACCCTCCGAAGCAACGGCATTGGCCATCGGCCTTCGGAGCAACTCTGGACATGGGATATGAACTCTGTTGGGGACGGGGAATGGAGAAATACGGGGCCTCCATCGCGGAACTGGATACTGGAACCGCCTGGGCACTGTCATTCAGCGTTCTGCGCGGCGTGTACGGCGAGATACTCAAGTTATTCGAGTTGCCATCTGTAGAGTCGCGAGGGCCCGTCCAGCTCCGAACATATGAGCACAGCGCACAGGACACGGTGCGCGTGCCACATACCCGCACCATGAGGGCGCGAGGGCGCGAGCATGCGCGAGCACCTATCGCACATGTATTCATCAGGGCCATCCCTGCCACGACCTGGTCATCAAGTCCAGCTCCGCGATATCAGCCAATTCTATCAGTTCCACTGCGCCACGACCTCGCACGCATCGCTTTGATACCTCGTGTACGCGTCATTTGTACTGTTTATAGTACGAGCAGTGTGCTCTTTCTCAAAATATCAAAACGGCCGAAGTTGCACATGGCGCAGCGTCTCGCACGGTGTCAATCCGATGGGGTTTGTCGGCTAGCCATGCGGGCCATGCGGGTACATCGTAGACAGAGGAACTTGTAATGTCAAGGTAGTTCGGCGGTTCGGCGCCGAACTCCACGCGAGCTCCGCACCGCCGAGTCGCGGAACAATGGTACAACAGAGTTAGTCGCTGCCACTGGGCACAGTCGGGTCCACAGCATGGGAATCGGCGCGAGTGCACAAGCTTTCCGCAGCGTTAAGCTTCGCAGCACTGTAGGGCGTTCCCCTAATGACTATGACCTGATTGTGGCCATGTGGCCCCGTTCTCTCACATCTGCGCTTCATTTTGATATCCAGCAGTGAAAACAGTGCAATGCGCAGACCCTTCAACTTGCAACTGGTCGGATGGGCGCTGAACACTCGGCAGCTGTTATGTAAACCAGGCGTTTGGATGGTGGATCGCAGACCGGTGATCGGCGTTGATCGTCAAGGGAAGCGAGTTGATGCGCAGGCACGCATAGTCTGTGCCAACCGGATGCACTAAGAGTGTCGATTTTCAGTAGACCAGTGTGCACAGACCACTCTGGCCACTTGGGTACATCGCACATGCGCACATGATTGCACAGGGCCACAGGGCCACAGATGAGAGAGCAGCGGCCGATCGCGTCAACGTGTCAGATCATGTCAAACGCACTTGCTGTTCGAGATGAAGATTACAATTCGTCACTTGTGACTAGTGCATACTGATGGCCGATAGTCGTAGGTCAAGTCGTTGTCAGGCTCGTGGTCCCGCGATAGCTGCCTCAACTCGCGATTAGCCGGCAGACGAGGCATGTCAGACGTCGTGCACTCAGCCCTTTGGAAGACATGACTCGGCTCTGGTGAGGCCCCATATTCTTTCCGTACATCCTTCGATGCAGCTCACCAACTTTTGTAGACTGCCAAACTGACACGCGGACCCGCGTGCAAGTACCGCGTGCAAGTACCCAAACAAGGCAACCAGTAAGCATCTTTTGTCCTCTGCACATGCTTCATCAGTTACCGCACTCACGCCATACCTTGCACAACACGACCTGTGTCTATCTCTATCCGATCTGCCTCGTCCACTACAGACTGTTGATCTGCTGAACTCTCTCGATCGATTGGCTCGAGGACGTAACCTGAAAGGATAGAAGGAGTGGGCAGCGGAAAGGACCTCCCAACGGCGGTTGGTGGACATTGCCTTGCGACTCCGTGGTACCGTGTTTCACAATGTGGGAAGACCATGTCTGCCCTGGTGCTGGCTGTCTGCGACCAATTACGCGTGTGCAGGTCCCTTTTCTTTATTGGTGCTGTTTTTGACACTCCCGATACTCACTCGTTCCGTGCTAGAGGACGGTTTGGCGCGGGTTGTGACGTCAAGGACGCCCACATGACGACCCTCACTTTCAGGCTCACGGTTTGTTGCCAGCTTGCCAGCCAGTCGATTCGTTGTGAGAAAGGTCTGATGCCGAGAGCTAACGAGAGCGCGAGTGTCGGCAGTCGTGATGAGCGGAGCGGGGCCAGCGGCCAGTAGTAATGAGAGACTCTGCTCCGCCGATGCCTAGACCACTTCGGCCACTTCTTGCAGATGGCATAGGTCCCCCAGATGTGCCTGGATGAGCCCAGGTGCCAGCGGAAGACTGCCATTGTACACAAACCCGCAGAGGAGCAGAAGGCACCAACACATGAACCGAGGCTTACAGTTTGCTCTACGCTATGATGCTCCCTGTGGAACTCGAATGATCCTTAATGTTGTGTGGTGTCCACCTGGCCGACTCCTGACCTACCTGTTGTCATCGCCGTTGAGCTCGCTGCTCGACGCTCCATCTACTCTCCTCACCATCTACACCACCTTCATCACCGCCGCTGCACCGAGGCCACCAACATGAGCAGCACCGATCCCGCGCAGCCTCTGGCTGCCGCACAGCAAGCTCTCAGTAACGGCACGGGAAACGGCATCAGCGATAGTTTAGACGAGGGTGGGAAAGGCCAGAAACACCGCCAGGGCGACGGGGACGACCTGGGCAACCGGGACGCCGAAGTACCCACGGCGGAAACAGCTACTGCAGCGGAACCAGCTGATACCGCGGATACGGCCAAGCAACACCACCACCACGACACGCTCGCAGCGTTGCTGGGGAGTGGCAGCGAAAGCGCCAGCGCAAGTCCAAGCGCAAACGCAGGCGGGAGAACCGACACGCAGCATCCATATGGCACGACCCGCGACGACCTGCAGGCCCGCCGCGACACGGAGCACTGGCGCCAGCGGGGCCGCGCGAGTCTAGAACTCGGTACGTTCTCATCTCCGTGTTCTGTTTTCTGTGTTGTGATTTGTGAACACTCTGTGTCGTCCTCATCGCTTAACGCTGTCCTACGCAACACGACACCAGATCACATCCACATATAACTGCCCTATACCCCCTCCCCTACGTCGGGCTCTGACATGCTCGCAGAACGCGCCGTCGCCGCGCAGCTCGGCGTGCCGGACAAGGAGCACAAGCGCAGCTCCTTCTCCATCGCGATGGGAAACGCCTTTGACAATATCGGCGCAGCTGTCAGGCAGCCGGATCCCCCATCGGCGTACGCGTACAACAAGAGTGCCCCGGCTCAGGGCACAGCTACGGCTTCCTCCCCTTCTCAAGCCCCACCGCCAACATCGAACACCGGCAGCCCACCAGTTCCCTACGCGGGAGGTATCCCACCCTCGCCATATTCTTCGCCGGCGGCATACGGCACCCCGCCGCAACAGCCGTACCAACTCGGCATCTCCCCCGGCGGCGGGTACGCCTCACCATCGTCCGCATCCAGCACCCCAACCGGTACACCAGGTGTGCGGGCCAAGAAGCGCCGGCTGCCGGTGCCCCCACGGCCGCGGCCGGACAGCAGCGAGGACTGGCTGATCCCGGGCAATACAGATACGAAGCCGGACACCAACACCGATACAAAGCCTGGCAGCAATCCCGACACCAAATCCCTCACGAGCAGCACCACCGAGACTAATGGCAAGCGCGAACCATCCCCGCCCCCGGCCAAGGAGGCCTTACCGCCCTCGCCGGCCACCAAGCCGCTTCTCAACGTAAATGTCGCGTCGCTCGATGACGACACGACCGTCTTCTTTATCGACGACAACATGCTACTCCCGTATGAAGAGGAGGAGGAGCCGCGCACGCCGATTCCCGTCCTACCGGACCCAGACGCGCCGGACGCGCTAGAAGACACGCCAATGGAGAGGGATGTCTCACCGGACCCCGACTCGCGCGCGGCGCGCGGCGCGTCCTTCTCCGCAGTCGGACACAGCGGCACGGCCCTCTCTCCAGTCGCGCGCTTCTTTACTCCAGAACCCGGACCCGGAACTGACGATACCCACTCCCACGGGCATGATCATTCCGCGGGGCACACGCGGTCGCGTGCCTCGTCGTCCTCGTCGTCGTCCTCTCTGTTCGAGGATCTCGGGGCCCCGGCCCCTGAGACCCCGATGGGAGGACCAGTCGTGGACGCAGCGCACGCGCCGACGACAGCGACCTCGCTCGCTGCCTCGGCTGACGGATCCACGTTCCGACCCTCGAGCTTTGGCCCAGGCACGCTCGGCTCGAACGGCGTGCCGCCTTCGGTGGACGAACGCGCGAACGGCGACGAGAGCGGGGACAAGCACATTGGCTCGCTTGGCGCGGTGGGCGGCGCGGCAGCGCTCGCGGCGCTCAAGACCGCACCCGAGACGCGCATGGGCGGCGAAAAGGCAGACTGGAACTCGTCCATGACCGCCATCCACGGCGGCAGCGAGGGCCACCATCTTGTCATACCTCCCCTGCTCCGGGGCAACTCGGAGTTTACGGTCGACTCCTCGCTCACCGGCGCTAGTGGTCCTGACGGTATTGCGGCTGCGACTGGTGCAGCTGCCGGCGCGACGGCGCTCCATGCCCCCGAAGGATTTCTCGGTGTGCCCCAGCACGATCCCTCACCCTCGCCGCTCGCCTCCCCCGGCCTGGATTCGGTGCTCCGCATGCCGGGCACGCCGGGCATGCACCTCGACCCAACGGATACGGCGTACGGCGCTGATCCTGCAGCATCGACCGCGAGCATCACTGCCATCCGCGCTGGCCAGGAGGGCCATATGCCCCTCGTGCACGCGCGCCCGCGGGTGGATCCGTCGCGCACCCCGTCGTCCCTCACCACCTCCAGCCTCCAGACCCCGGCGACGGTCGGCTCGACCCCTCTCGCCCAGCCGCCGCTCACGGCCGCTGCAATCGAGGATCTTGATGGTACCGAGAACCACGTTTCCCCCGAGGGATCAGAGACCAAGGTCAGCGAGATGACACAGCGTACCGCCCCAGAGGTTCAGAAATCTGAGACGGAAGTCGAACCCGGAACGGAACGCCGAGTGCAAGGTCTTGGGATTGAACATGCGTCTCTGGACCGTGGGGCGACCGTCACGTCGGACGAACGCTCCCTAATCGGTGGTGGGGCCACTCTCGCGGCAGCGGGCGCAGGAGCAGGCCTGGCAGGCGCAACAGCAATGCACGCCAGCTCCCTCAGCCGCTCACCAGCGAGTCTCTCGCCAGCAAACCGCTCGCCGGCAACCCACTCTCCGAAGCATTCACCGGCGAACGGCTCAGCGGCGAGTTCGATCCCCAGCTCTTCACCGCCGCTCGGTTCGCCGCGCGAAGGGGACAAGCCGCTGCCGGCCTCGACGCCGCGCGCGAAGAGCCGCCGCGTCCCCGTCCCGAAGATGGATTATATCGCGCCTGTCGAGTCGCTTTCTCCCGGCAACGTTGAGCAGGCAGTCGGCCACCCGGCCACAAGAGGCGTGGCGGGTGCCGCGCGGGAGCCCGCCACATATCCCCCGCCCAAGTGGGATGGACCGGCCGAGCACGAACACATCCACCACAAGCACCTGCTGCATAATAAGAGTCCGGCCATGCAGGAGGACGTGGCGCTCCCTCGTGAGGAGAAAGCCCTCCCGGTTCCCCAGGGGGAGAAGGACTTGCCGGTACCGCAAGACACGCGGGGTGAACCGGAGAGTGCGCGCGACGCAGCTCAGACGCGTGATGTACCCGAGCAAATGGCGACAGCCACGCGCCACCCGCAGACGGCTGCCCACCCAGAGCAGCTAGCCACAACGACACGCCAGCACTATTCCGAGCAGATTCCGCCAACCGGGCAGCACCCCGCGTCTCCCCAGCCCGAGGCGATGGAGGAGATGATCCACACCGCGGGGCCACAAGACCACGAGCAGTTGGAGAGCCCGCAGAGCCCTTCGGACAACTCCCCTCGGCGGCGCCACAGTCTGTCCGGTTCGCGTCGCGCGGCAGGCAATCTGGTGGGCAGCCTGTTCCGCACTGACGGCTCGCGCCCCAAGACCGAGGTTCAGACAGACACGGACGAGGAGCCGTGGCGCCCCGAGCCGGGATACCAGGGCGTGTCGGGGCTGGGAATCGAAAACCGCCCTGTGCGCTCGAGGTCACGCTCGGGATCCATGTTTGGCGCGGCCAAGGCGGTCGTCTCCAGCGCCGGTTCGGCGATCACGAACGGTGTGCGCAACGTCAGCTCGCCGTCCTCGTCGCGTGCCAATGCCAGTGCGAACCCCATGAGCCCGGGATCCCCGACTGTCTCGCACCACCACAGCACGTTCAGCACGGACGCGTCCGACCCGCCCTCGCCGACTGCCGCCCGGCCGCACACTGACGACATGCGGGATGCTCGCGATCCACAGACATCGCAGACACACTCGCGCAACGTTTCGTCGTCGAGCTCGAGGCGCAAGATGGGTGGAATGGGGATGGGCGGGAGCAGCATCTTCACAAAGCTCAAGAGCGACATGAAGGCGCTTGGTGCGGAGGCAAAGGCCAAGACGTCCAAGACCAAGCTGAGAAAGTGAGAAGGAAAACAAAGAGGATTGGACCCGGGTGGAGACGTGAATATCTAGTGAGCAGAGGACAGGGCGGGCGCACTGGGCTATAATCCATGAGTACTCGGTCCCCGCGTCGCCGTAATCGTACCGCAGCTCTGTAATGTATGCTAGACGGATGCGCAGTACTGTAGTGTGGGGACAACTGGGGATGATGGTATCGGGTTGCATAGGATGGGAAGTGAGACGGGAGCAGGTATTGCTGAGAGACTACGCATGATGGACATTATAAACATGATTGGTCGTGAACTATCTACTGTATTGGCCGCACGGCATCCATCTGCCGGCGTTCTCATATGGAAAGGCACTGAGGCGGTGATATTGATGGGGCAGGACCCCTAGGTATGACTGTAAAGATGAGCTGTATGAGGCTCGAAGGCCATCAGGTATAACTCGAGGACGGAGGGCAGAGGAGCGGGCAAAGACGTTGCGGCCAGTCGTTACCAGAACCACTTTGCCATTGCGCTGCGGTCAGCTCCAGGTGAAACTTTGAGCTGGAACCCACTTTGGCACGCCCGCAATCTCGCTACCGGACGCCAGCGTCTGCTCGTACGCCTCGCGGACAGAAAGGAAGAGCGCCATGGTCGTCCTAGCGTCCTCGATCTGATGTCAGCTCTTACCATAGATAACAGCTCACGGGACAGTGCTCCCCACACTGGATATCTTTCCCAAGCACCTCCTTGGCGAGGAGCTTGAGGCTCGGAAAGCAGCCCTCCTTCGTGATCCCCATGCGCTCGCGGAGTGGGTAGAACAGCGCCGTGTCCCGCATCTGGTGGTAGTCGTGCCGGTGCTTGATTGCAGCAAGGTCATGGAACAGCGTGTGTCCCACCACAATCTTGTGTGCAAGAAGGGGGATAACCTCCGCCCGCACTTTTTCGTACGTCGGCGCTGCCATCAGTCGTGAAGCAAGGTAGAGACGTACCGCCCTCCAAATCTTCGGGACGGATGCCGCTTGCTGTCGTGAGTTGCATTAGATTGACATGTAACTCACCATGCGTGAGGTAGTTGATTACATTGGCCGGGTGCACGAACGAGTACGAGTGGTACACGACCGCTCCCGTGTAATCAACAATCGCAATCCTGTTGTGAGTTGAAATTGACGGGGGAGATCAACTCACCGTGCCAGCTCGTGGCGGCCGGTACACATGACCATTTCGCAGTCTGTGTATAAGCTTCTATTCGAGACGGTGCTCACCGATAGCGACGTAGCGCTCGAGGGGGATGGGCGTCGCCATGGTGGTGGAGGAGATGATGAGAGAGGGGAAGGAAACAAAATGTTGTGATCAGTTGAAGGGACTCCCCTCCGCCAAAGGCCAGTGGACATCAAAAGTGGAGGCTGGGCCGGACACATTCCTCCCGCAACCGTACGAAAGTTGGAACCGGTAACTCGTACTCGTATCGTCGCTCTCTCCTTGACACCCGCCCCGCTCTCGAGAACGGGCTGCATACATCTCGGAACGCTCTGCTCTCCACATCGCCAGCATGCTCCCAAGTCCCGGCAGCCCCGACTTTACGCCCGCGCTGTTTGCGGCTCTCGCCGCCGACCCGTCTCTCCTGAACTGGCCGCTCGACGGAGAGCTCTTGGCTGCTTTCCTCCTTGCGTTCATCGTGAGGGACGGCGGAATAATCATTGATGTCCCGTCTGCGCGGCGCGCTTCTGGGATCTTGCGCTCGGCACATATCGCTTCTGCGGTGAGTCCGACGATGGCTCCTGGTGTGTACCGACAGTGCCGCAGCTTACACGCAGTATCTGACCAGCATCTTCGGCCTCGAGACGCACCTCCTTCAACTCACGGCGGAGAGCATGACCTCCGATGTGCATGTTCTCGGACAGGCAATGGTCGTTACGGGGTTAGAGGACGCGCCGCCACCGGTGCTCATCAAGGTGCGGCAGGAGATGCGCAGGCCCGAAGCGCCGTTCTTGGTCTGGGTCCGCGACGAGGACCGCGACGATGCGCCGCTGTGGCTCGTAAGTGCAAGGGTTGTAACCCGGCTAACATCCAGCTCGATCTCTTCGCCTGTTCGGCGGCCATTTACGAGCACGAGCTTCCTCCAGAGGGTCTCACGCGCAACGCCCTGATTCCGCCAGAATACATTGACGATCTCCATGCCCTCCTCCGTCTCTCACATATCCACCCTCCCCTCGAACTCCACATCTCAAATCTCATTGCGGCGGCAGAGCTACATCCCCAGTTGATAGCGAGTATTAGCCAGACGGGGTCGCGTACGCTCACCGACATGGTCCGCGCCCACCGCCTCCTCTCGTCCCCGTTCACAATACCCGAAGGATGGCGAGCCTCCCTCAACGCCTGGCATGCCGTCCACGGGGATTCCTCGGGGATCCCTCCTCACGGTTCTCACCACCAAGGGTTTGCAGGCGGGCCTGGTGGCGTGTCAACGTGGGGGGAGCGTGCCGGCGAGGCCGCACGGGCAGAAGCCATGCTCGGCACAGGGGCCGAGGACTGGTTCTGTACCCCCGAGAATGTGAACGGTGCGCTCGACCTCGTGATACGTCACCGTCTGCGCGTCCGCGACCCGGGAGAGGGTGCGCTGTGTGCGCTCGACTCGACCGCCCTCAAGCGCACAGAACATCTACGCAGGGACCTCACGCCGCGGAACAAGAGGGACATGGCACGCCGCAAGCGCGCGGTCATAGATGAGGCTCTCGAGCAGATGATCCGCACAGTCTAGGCGCGTGCTCGGGCTGGCGCATCACGTTGGCGTCGCGATGGAGACGCGTCGTGTGTATGCAGGTGCGTATGTGCGCCACCGCAATTGAAACGACCTGGATGTTCAGGTGCAGAGTTGTTGTTAGTGTCTATTTGTCTCAATTGAAGTTGAGCTCTAAAAGTAGCGTCTCGCGTCGAAGGGTCGGGGTGTGTTGTTTACACGCCGAAATGGCGCGCGTTCTCCGTCCACCCGTCCCTATGCCTTTGCTTGCTGGCCTTCCTTTGGATCGACGCGCGACGGACATGTAGGACCCGAGTGCACGAGTCGCGTCTCTGGGATTCCGGGATTTCTAGGATTCTCTATTTGTACTCCTGGGATTCTACTGTCCTTTCCCCTCTCTCTCTCTTTGTCATTCATCTCTTTCCTCCTCTTCTCATTCTTCATTCTCTTTCTTCTTCTTTATTCCCTTTCTTCACTTCTTCTCTTCATTCGATACATTATACCCTCCTCATTCCCTTTGACACCATAGACTCGTTTCCCCGCCTTCATTGTGTATTATTCCCTCGTCTCGGACATACATTCTCCTTCTCAGCGACACCTCTTTCCCTTCTCTCCAATGCGTCTTCCTTCCATCGATCTCGGCGGCAGGAAGGACCGTCCTTCGGGACGTCCGTTTCTTCAAACCTCGAGTAGTAACCGCAGCCTGGCATCCGTGTTCCGTCCCCGACTGGATTCGGGAGCGTCGTGCAACAGCGTGCCGCCCCCGCAACCAACACCTGTCCGCTCGGCATCGACGCGTTCACTTGCAAACAGGCTCACTCGCGCCTTTGGCTCGCTCGGTGGCAAACCGGCGGCGAGCACGTTTGAGATTTCCGCTCCCATCAGCTCAACGGTCAAGCACCCTGGCATTGCCCTGTCCGAGTTTGGCACACCTGTTCGCACTGTCGACGGATGGGATGAAGTTGTCCGTGTCAACTGTGGCGCCGGAGAAGAACCAAACAGTGAGTGGCAGCTTCACATGTGAACGAGCACTGACCTTAGCACCATCTGTCCCTCTCCGCCCGCCTTACTTACCAAGTATCCGGTCGACTTCTCCTTTGATATCTTTCGACACGACTCCCAAATCGGCGACATCCCACGCTGACCGTGCGCCATGCTGCCAGGCTCCACTTCGTCACAGAGGAATGAGCGACGCGATTCCACCGCTTTGGCAAGAGCCACCGCTTCGCGCACATGCCCGTCATATATCCTTACCAGCCTCAGGGGCACTGACGCCTCGCAACTGTGAGCCGATCACACCCATGCGCCACTCTGCGCACCCAGTTATACCTGGGTCAGTGCAGCTCACGCCCACGCGCCCTCGGAACAGTTTCAAGCGCGGGGCATTCTACGAGCGTACGTCGCAACCAGTGTCACTTGTCGCGGAGCCCATCCCAGACCTGACCGGCACCTCACCATCGTCTCCCACGTCCTCGTCCACTTCGTCTGCCGTGTCGCAGCAGTTCAAGATTCGTCGCAAACCTGTCCCCAAGCTATACATCGATACCCACATCATCGACCCAACGGACGTCACCCCAACGCCTAGTTCGTTTCCCTCGGCCTTCTCTCTCCCACTGGAACCTCCGATCTCGGCCCGTTCCACATCTATTGACTCGTGCTCGACTCACAATGCACGCCCAGGGTTTTCGAGCTACTTCTCATCGTCGGATTCTCTCTCAAGGATGTCGTCGTCGGTTGAAGACGTTTCTCCCACGATAGCGATTCCTGTCAACTTATCCTCGAGTCCAGCGGGATTCGACTCATTCCAGAACGAGATCGACACCATATTCAACGATTTACTCGAGCAGTGCGACACATCACCTCGTTCCAGACCTGCACACAAGCACCAGCGTGCCCAGTCGTTGCAGCCTGCTAAATCGACGTCTAACGGGCCACTCACCTCTGCGCGTATGATCAAGCTCCCCGAGGGTGGCCTCCCGCGCAACTTTTGCGTCCGCGACTTTAAGCACCTGGACTCCGTCGACGAACAGGGCTCGGAGGAATCGGACGAAGAGAACCGGAACAGATTGGCGAGCACCACGCCTCCGAAACATCGTCGCGTATCGGACCTCCCGCCATTCTTCCCTTCGGGACGCAGCTTTGAGATTATTCGGTCGCCCTCAATGTCCGCGCCTCCTCCGGTCGAGACCCAGACGCCTGCCAAAACATTCGGGGGTCACGTCAAGAATTCTGCTCTGGGATTGGAAAATGCAGTAAGTTGATGACGCCCTTATGAATTCAAACTTACCGTCAGGTCGCCAACGATACCTCCTCCGCCAATGTTACCCCTGTCAGCAGTGCGTTCCTCCTTACACCTACCAGCTAATGAGCAGAGCTTGGCGCCCTGCTGAATCAAAGGTCCATGGTGGACTCCGACGAGCTGACCCTCGAGTCGAAACGAATGAGTATGTCAATGGCTGTATCGCGATCTGATAGCAGTGGAGCAAGCCCGCCGTCGCCGGGCACACACCCTCAAGTAACGGAAACCTTTACACAACGGAATACCCAACAGCAACAATCCTCATGCCCGCCCTTAATGTAATCATCCTAGTTGTCAATGTCCCCCTCCGATCCACTTCACGTTCCATGACGAGGTATGCATTCTGGCGCGATGCCGAATGCACTGTATTTCGACAGGATGCTGAGTTGCCATGGGCGCCGTGGGCGACAGCTTGATCTGTTCTGTTATCGTCTGCTCCGTGTGGCAGCGCCACAAACACACCACGAAACCACTGACATTCCACCCGCTGGGGTATGCTTCTTACAGGACTTACCGGTTTGGCAACAGGCTGTCGCCTCACCGATGGAATATCATGAGTGGTGCACCTGCGTCTTATTCTCGCTGTACATGTGAGTGATGACCAGAACCTAGAGGAAGAGGGACCTACCTCGCTCGAGATTGGACGAACCGATATGGCCATTTCGAGACGTACTACATCATCTTATCTGCTCACTCGTTCTCGCTCTGCTTCAGTTGCACGGAAAGAGCTGCGCACTATGATGAATCGCATGAATTGCATGATGGGAGTTGATTGAGATTATGCTAGGGTGGTATACACACACTTTGAGTATGACTCGTCTAAAAAACGGCTGTCTCGGTCTACACAAAGTACAGGGGCCACGATCCGAAGGGAAAACAGGGGTTGGGGGTTGGGGGAAACGGAAAAAAAGAAAAGAGGAGATGGAAACTGTAAATTGGAATCTAATCCGCCTTAGGCGCGGACGGCAGCGACGCCCTGGGCGAGGTCGCGCTCGAGGTCGCGAATGTCCTCGACGCCGACGGAGAGACGGATGAGCTCGTCGTCAATGCCGAGGATGCGGCGGTCCTCCTCGGAGACGCTCGCGTGGGTCATGAGCGAGGGCAGCTCGGCGAGCGACTCGACGCCGCCAAGCGACTCGGCAAGCGTAAAGAGCTTGAGCGCCGAGAGGAATTTGGAGCTGACTTCGGCGGCAGGCGTGCCCGGCGCAATCTGCTGCGTGTCGAGGCGGAACGACACCATGCCGCCGTACGGGAACCCGCCGTCGGCCGTGTATCCCTGGTCGACAATCTTCTCCTTTGCGTTGGGCGAGAGCTGCGCCCACGCGAGGTTGCGGACCGCGCGGCGGTCATCGCCCTCGAGACCAGGGTACATGACGTGCTTGACCCACGGCTGGGCCTGGAGCCAGCGCGCGATCGTGAGCGCGTTGGTGCCGTGGCGCTCCATGCGGAGACCGAGGGTCTTGGCGCCGCGCTGCGCGAGCCACGCGTCGTGCGAGCCCGGGACGGCACCGCCGGCGTTCTGGTAGAAACGGAGCTTCTCGAGGGCCTCGGCGTTGTTCGAGACGAGGACGCCCATGATGACGCTGTGGGTCAGTATTGGTAGACATCGGGTGGGGAGCGACGGATTTCCAAGAAATCTGCCATGACACCGCCGACGCTTGGGCCGCTGGCGCAGAGGTGCCAGTGCGGAGGCACCAGTGGCGCTGCAGTGATTTGTCGTGCCGCTGTGATCGGGTCACGGTGGCCCGAGCAGCTTGACAAATACTGTGATGACGACTGGTAGGACCCCGGCGTTGCATCGCGAGCGCGCCATCTGGCTTGGAATCTCCAAATTCTTTACTCACTCAGAGTGGCCGTTGAGGTACTTGGTGACCGAGTGGGTGACAATGTCGGCACCGAGGCGGAGCGGCTGCTGGTAGTAGGGGCTCATGAAGGTGTTGTCGACGACGACAATGGCGCCGTGGCGGTGGGCGACGCGGACGACGGTCTCAATGTCGATCATCGAGAGGGTGGGGTTGGTGGGGGTCTCGACCCAGACGAGCTTTGTGCGGTCGTTGAACGCGGCCTCGAGGTCGGCCTCAATCTTGGCCGTGTCGGCGACCTGGACGCCGTCGGGGATCGAAATGTGCACAAACGACGTCTTGATGCCCTGCGTGCTGGCCACCTTGGTGAAATAGCGGTAGGTGCCGCCGTAGACGTCGCCGACGGACACAATGTGGCCGCCGGTGGGGACGAGCGACGAGACAATGGCCTGGGTGACGGCCGAACCCGAGGCAAAGGCCAGCGCGGGGGGAAGCTTGTCCTCGGACGCCGAGATGTGGCCGAGCTCGCTCGGAAGCTCGAGCGACGCGACGAGCGTCTCAAACGCCAGACGGTTCGGGTTCAGCGAGCGGGTGTACTCGAAGCCCTGGGTGTGAGCATTCTGCGAAGAAAGGACAATAGCGGAGTTGGAAAGCAAGTAGCTTGCGGGAGGGGTGGTGGAGGTAGGCACAGCTGTGGTCATGTCGTCACGCCGTCGCGATATGCATGCGCGATTGCGAACTGCACGCCGAGCACGACATCGACTCCACGCAACATGCAAATGTTCGCGGCGCCGAAGCGAGCCGCCGCCGAAGCGATGCGTCGGCCCTGCATCCCTCAACCTTTCGGAAGCCACAGGACATGGCTATGGGGAATCCGAAAAAAGTGAGATTTGTGCACGCCACAATGCAGACGGCTATGGCCGAACGAGCAATCCCCACTCCCCACTCTGCGTGGTCGGTGTGCTCGAGACGAGGCGACAGATGAGACATGCGCAAGACATGGGGTTGCCGCGCAACACAGTATGCGGCTTTGGGGCGCTGTATATACAGCTGGCATGCCTTTCACACTGGTACTGGCCGCACTGCTCGTGGAACTGGGGCCAACGTTCGTGACCGCGCCGAGCACAGGACACATGTGCGTCCCATGATCCCACGCCCCACAGCTATACAGCAGTACAGCTGTACAGTTGTGTATGAGCAGCAGGGTGGTTACGCGTCACGTCTCCCCATAACAGCTGCCCTCTCATTCGAGGGCTGCATCTCATCGGAACACCGAGCCGCGAGAGGCACGCCTCGGCCACCTTGACCACCCTTCACACACCCAGAGTGGATCTCACTCCGACTCCCAGCTCCCATACTCACCTTGTGCACGCCGACCGCAGACTGCTTGTACGTCGTGGAGAGGTTGATGGCCGGGATGACGGCGCCAGTGTCCTCGGTCGCCTCCGAGCCGGCGTGGATGAGCCGCGTGCCAAAGTGGTGCTCGTGGCCCGCAGTCGTCGGCGTCGCTGCGCCGTTGCCGTTGCCGTTGCCGTTACGGGTGCCGTTGGAGACAGTCATGATTGTATAGTGGTGAGAGAGGGGGATATGCATGCGGATAACACACCCAGACGTCTTATATACATATCATGGGTATGTATGCAGTCATGCTGTATTCTGACTTTTTGCCTCTGGCATCTCGCCTCTCTCTGTCATGGTCACTCAAAAATGAGTAAACAAATTTCTGGCGTTTGTCATTCCACCTCGGAGTTGGCCCCCGGCGCCTCCGCCGTTGCGCCTCCCCCCCTTCCTCCTCTCGCCCCCTGAGAGCTGCCTGAAAGTGAGCACGCAATGCGATTCTGAATCATCCACCGAAAAATGTGACCCCAACCACCTACCAACCGCTGGCCTCTGCCCTGCTGTCTCTACCAATGTGTCAGCCAGAGAATTTTCGAGCAATGCAAGACCCATACCGAGCACTCTGCCGAGCAACGTCCACGCTGGCCGCACTCTGCGTGCGCCGCACATGTCCCGCCTACCCAGTTCCATTATACCACATGCACATCGCCGAGCGAGGCCCCCCGCCGCGCCGAACATGGGACTTTTGGGGTTCGCCCGCCTGCCGCGCTGCCGTCGCTTGCGCCCTGCTATGTGCTATGTGTGACTACCACGGTACCACGGTGTCGCCGCTGCAGTGCCGCATACACATGGGGTGTTGCTCCAAGCTCCGCCCGTGCTCGGTTTCGAAAGCGAAACCGATGGTGTGACCGTCACTACTTGTCACTTGTCGTCCCTGCTCGGTGGCGAGATCTGATGCGGTATGCTCACATGCTCATTATTATTGTCTACAACTCATATCGCAATGTAATGTGGAGCTGATTCATCGTGCTTCTGCTGATCAATGATCAACCATCATTTTCGCTGATCGCTGATCTGCCCATCGCTTATCAACCCCTGTGTTTCAACGCCGATCAGCAATGATCAACCCCGGACGCGTGATGATCTGATGATCTCTGATTGTGCAATCTCGCGACCCACTCGCAGTTATCCATCCCACTATCTCGTCTCCGGCTCTCTTATCGCTCCGGGAATGCATCCTCGAAATTGGAATGCAGCCACTGCGGGGGTGTATTGGTGCCGGCCTGGCTCATCTCTTTCTCACCGCCACTCGCCACCCACTGCACCACAATCTCCGTATAATCAAAATGTTCATCGCTATAGATAGATAGAATATAAGAGCAGATTATGCAACACGCACGGCAGCGCCGCACAAATACACTGTCTGTATGCTTCTGTACAGTGCCGCAGAGGGCATATCGTTTGTCGTCACAGGTCGTCATGGCCAATGGCCAGAATAGATGGGTGTCGCCCAGCAGGCAGTTTGATGCCTACCAGACGTGACCCTTTGATTTTTGTTGATCACCCCCAATCCCCTGCCGGATCCCTTCTTCCCCTCATTCCTCGTAGTGTTCCCCCATCTAGATCGCTATACCCGGCACGCCGGACGCTATGTCCTCCTCGGCGCGCGTGCGCTCCAGATACTCTTGGTGGCGCCTGCGGCCGAGCTCGAGCTTCTCCTCAAGCGACAGCTCCTGGAGTGCGCCGATCGCGGAGAAGTCCAGGTCGGGCATGACGGCGACGTTGGCGTCGACCGGCGTGCGCGGAGACATCTCGTAGCGGCTGAACGGCGATGAGACGGAGGACGGCATCATCTGCGTATCTGGCGACTGAAGGATAGAGCCCACGGACGAGTCGTCCGCGACGCCTGGCGACCGTGGTGAAAGCGTGGGCGGCGACACAGGGCGGCCAAATGTCGCCTGAAACGAGAGCGAGTCGCCAAAGACGCGACGCAGCTCCGCCTCGCGCACCTCAGGCTGCTTGTAGGCCTCAACACCAATGAGCTCGTCGCCATCGCGGTACACCGAGAAGGGGTCGAATTCACAGTCGTGCTCAAAGGCCAGATCGCTCGGCGCTGGGATAGCGTCGCCCCTAGCTGTCAGTTTGAATTCAGAACAAAAAGAACTTACCATAGCGCCTCCTCCAGGTCATTCAATAGCCGCGGCATGTTGCCCGCAGATCCATCAGGGGCAAAGACGTTGGCAGGAACAATGTCGCCGTACGCGCCGCGAATAACAACCTCGCCAAAGGCCCACCCTAGATCCTTTCGGCGGTTGACAGCCTCGTCAATGTCGCGCAGGCCATACCGGATCTCCATACCCCAGAATTCAACATCGACCTGGGTGGGCGGGTTGGGTATGGCATTGCGCCGTTTCGCCTCGCGAATGGCAGTCAGGGTCCACGAGTGCCAGGCCTTCTGCTGGGTCGGAGATATGGGCGACACGGGTGAGAGGGCTGATGCGCGACGCACAGCAGCCGGGAGCGGTACGCCAGCCCAAGGGTTGGGAACGGAAGGGTTGGCGGTCGCCCACACCGCGTCGATGAATACGCCCAAGGCGTAGACAAGCTCGAGGACGAGTGGACGTATTCCCCTACGGCAGATCAAAGAGTCGATAGCCGCAAACGGGTTCTCCTTCTCCGAGACACGGGGGTGTGTGGATAACCGACGCGTACGCGGCACAGACGAGACGTGCTCGGCCCCAAAGTACGAAGGATCAATGGCCAGCTCGACATCCCGCAGAACACGGACTGATTCTGTGGTGTATATATCCTGCGCGCCCGGGACTATTGACGCGGGTCCCAGTGAGTGAAAGCCGGCGCTCTGCGGGGTGTTTGAGCGAAGCACATGGTGGTCGGACGAGGAGGATGCATTGTTGTCACCGCTCCAGTAGTGGTGTCCCGACGAGCTGATCGAACCGAACGCACCCGCAGCGATGCGGGCCTGGGCTGGGGGATTGGGTAAACCCGGCAAGTTGTTCGCGTTGTACAGTGATGGCCCAGCCAGCGCAGGGGCAGAATGTGATGATGTTTCGGTCAGAAACGGGGGCGACATCGGTGCGTCGAGTGATCGGATCGAGTGATTCTCAAACGAGCCGGCGTTTGGCAGACTCCCAGCAAAGGAGAGCGTGTTACCGGCGGGGTAAAGCGGGTTGGCTTCGGCTTCCTGAGGCGCCTGCTCGACGATCCATCTCTGCACGGGTCAGCATTTCGAGCACAACAACCCACCCACCCTCCATTTTGCCAGAGCTGCATCTGCCTTGGCTCTGTCCACGCGCTTCTCGATGTCTTCCACCATGCGTTTCTTCTTGTTGCGGGACATGGACGACATTTCGTACGCCTCTGATGATGTAAGGTCGTCGTGCATCGCCGATGACGAGCGGTTCGAGCTTACGCTCTTCGCCCTACGTCCCGTTGTGGTGCTTCCTCTCCGACCAAAAATGGCCCCCAGCACGCGCTCACGCGAGTTTGTGCTCGTCGACCGTATACTGCCGGAATCGGAAGTATTCGTCGACGCCGCTGCGGAGCGTAACCGCTGTCCCGCTGCGACGCCGACGGTGCCCGTGCCACCGAAGTGATACGAAGTCGGCGGCAACCCAGCAACGGTCCCGTCATCGTGAAGAGCCGCAAAGGCTGCCGACGGTGTCGGTGGCTGGTGGGGTGAGGGAAGGTGCTCCATTGTCTGTGACGGTTAGTAGCCATCTAGTTGGGGCGGGGAAGCATGAGACCATGCAGCGCAGTCGTGCAATGCAACATGTGCAGCTGGTACAAACGCATCTCGGCGACGCGACATCAAGGGCACGCGATCACAACACGCGTGCCAAGGGCGCGATGCGCGTATCGCTGGCGAAGGCATGCAAGCCGTTCCGGAACACGTCTGTGTGTGCGGGTACCAAGTTGTTGGTACCAGCGGCATCTGCGGAATGAACGAGGAAGCGTGACTCACCCCACTATCCGCGAGGGCCTCGAGGCGCGAGGGCCCTGCCGCGGAGAGGGCCATCGTTGCGAGGATGGTCTGGGACTTGGGTTGCTATCGAGAGTGCGACCAGCGTGATTAGATGACTGTTGTAGTAGGATGTAAGAAAGATGATGGGAAAGATGGAGTGTCTGCCAGCCCGTCGAGAGTGTTGATGCCTCGACCCAGGGCGCTATGTTGGTCGTTGGGGGGAAAAGACAGTTGATTCGCGTAATAGGGACAGCTCAGCGACGGGGCTATCCAGGCCGTAATGGGGAGAGCTCGTGGGTGATGCCGTTGATGATGCTGGTAGGGTGTTCGCGGACGATGTTGAGTTGTAGAGGCTACTGCTATCCTTGTCGAGTGAGGATGTAGCAAGCTGGCGTTGAAAAAACAATGACCAAGGGCTGGAAGGGGGCGACGGAGATGGCGCAGGGCAGGGGCGACGGCGCAAACGGTCCTTTGCGAGTTTGGTGATATTTTTGCCTCGAGTGGGTGCTCTGTGCGTTGGAAATGAGAGTGACAACCAGCAGGAAAGAATGAAGCCGTGTTGGGGCAAGTCCGAGGTACCTACCACACACGACGTGTGCGGGAGTGTGAGGCGGGGTTGGGAGGATTAGGTTGGGAAGATTAGGATGATGGCAAGAGCCAAAGAGTGTGCGATATCGACTGCGGGGAGAGGCGAGTAAGCGATGGCGCGGTTATGATCCGAGCATTGCACGCTAGAGTGAGGGATGGTGGGGGTGGTGGGAGTGAGTGACGGCAGTGGTGACGACGTCGGGGAGCAGCGCGGCGATGGTCGTGAGTGTGAGAGAGCTGGCGACGACGCAGCGGCGGATAGCCAAGCAAGAGACTGTGTGGAGGGAGATACAGCACTGAATTGGGAACTGGGAATGAGTAGTAGTGCAAAGATGACTGACTAGCTGCACAAGAGATCCAGAGACCATACGAGACTGCACGAGAGAAATGGTTGTCTCTGCAGCGGTCCGACGGTCCGACGAGCACAGCAGAGTTGCAATGAGGTACTGTAGTAGTAGCATGCGCGCATGCGGCGAGAGGGGTCTTTTGGGATGCGGGCCTGCGGGACATGGAAATCGCGGCATGAATCCAGGACATGGGATGCACAAGCGTGCTACTAGCGTCAGTCTAGAGCCTCTGCTCGTCTTCCTATCCTCTCTGGTCCGGGCCCGCCGTTGTTCGATTCTTGTCGATCGATCGGGAAAGGGGGAAAAGCATACAATACGGACAAACGAGGGTCGCCTGGGGGGGGGGGGGGAGGGGCAGCACGCCAGAGGCCACAAACCAGCGACCAGTTCCATAAGCTTTGTGACACACCTCCGCACCCATTCATTAACATGATACACAAACCTTGCTGCTTTTGTTGGGGGAGAAACAGAAAAGCAAACTCTCGTTACAAGGCGTATTAATGCATGGCCAGGTAGTGCTAATGATGGCGTATGAGGGTAATAGCGTCCTTGGCTGCCAATAATGTTCAGCGCACCAGCACGCATGGAATATTTAGATTTGATGTTTTCCGGAAGCATGACAGACCCTGAGGGATGCAGCCCTGAGAGAGGGACAGGGGGGGAAGGCCATCGAGCAGCGCGAGCAGCAGGCCGGCAGGGGGGGTTGATCGGCGACGCGGGCTCCTGCTAGCACGCTGCTCGGGTCGTCCAACGACGTGCCTGGGACCTAACTAAATGCGCCACACCGTTGATCGATCGTTATCCCAGGAGTCGAGAGCACAAGAGCACTTGTTTTCCTTATTTATCCGTGTCCTCTGCTCTTCCGCCTTTGCCTCCCCCCTCTTCCTCCGCCAATTTACTGTACTTTTCCATTTTTTACACTGGCATGCAGGCAAAATAGAGTGTGGCAGCCAGCGCCTTCGAGTTGCATCCCTTGCCAAACCCCCAACGGCAGCCCCATGTGTCCCATTCACATCTCACCTCGATCCTCACACGTCCTGCCGGATGCAGTGGCATTGCAGTGACGCAAAAGGGTGTTGTGTCCTGTTTGACAGGAGTAAGAAGAAACGTAATAAGGAAGAAACAGGTAGACACACGACTGAAACTAGCCCTCAAGTAGCAGAGTGGTATTGAGGAAAAATCACCGCGTCGCGCTCGCATTGAATTACACCCAGCTCTCCCGTCCTCCCCGCCGCTCCTCGGTAACATAGTTGGATCTGTGATACTACGTATACTACGATCTAACGTCAACAGAGATCTACGGTCAGGTCCCGGAACGATGGGACAAGGACAGAGGAAAGCGTCTTTCTGATCGTCGGAACCATCACCATGCATCATACAGGACTGAGGCTTGTCGTGCGGAAGCAACGAGGACGCCAGTGTTCGCGCGTTCGCGGTGCTTAGCGAATACGACACGTGATGGTCCCGACCAGTGGACAGTGGACTGCCATTCTCAGTACAGCGCACGGGAACTCCTTCTCACAGGTGGGTGAACGACAACGCGCACACGGTGGACGGAAAGTACATCGACCGCAGGGCGGACGCCAAGTCGCGAGCCCGCTACCAATCCCCCGATTACTCGCACAGCTGCACAGATTACCTCTGGCGCCGCGTCATATCGTGGCATGCAATAAACCTGCCGAGGGAGCGAAATCATGTGTTCAGCTGCGCTAGCTCAGCGAGCTCAGCATGCCGCCGTCGTATTACCCAGGTTGTCGCAGATTACAGCCATAGCGACGCCTGTGCGGTGCAGGCGGTGCACTACTTCAGCCACGCGCCATTCACAGACATGGCGTCCGTCCTCATTCCCCTCCATGCGTCCATCCTCATTCCTCCCGTTCCACATTCTCTCATTCGCAGCTCTTCGAAACGGGCCGGATCTGATCCCGTCCACTGACCCACGGAACACTGACCTCGTCGGAAGCAGGAAGCAGGATTGCTGGAGCCCGACCAGACCGAAGTGTAAGATGGGACATCGCGGGCATAGCGGTGCGGAGTCCAGTGATGCGGCCCGCAGGCCCAGAGCTGATGGAGCATATGGACGCCACTATGGCCAGAAGGGCCGGTACCATAGGCGTGCTTGATAACATTCCTCTGTTGCGGGCGCGAGCAGACGCGAACAGACGCGACTCTATGGCTGCGCCCCCCCGATCTGCGATCCTCGAGAACCCAGGTTCGCAGGAAGTCCAGCCTTGACATCACCAACAGCTCCGCTGGAAATCATGATACGAAGCTGCCACGCACAGGTAGCCGTGCGGAAGTAACTGCATCTTATCACGGATCACAGCTCTACAGGAAATGCAGGACAGGCAGGAATTGGGGAACCGGGGGCCAGTCGGGTGTCGCGGGCCAGCGGGGAGCGCGTCTTCATCGGTGGTACATGGTCTTTATCTTGTGCGCCTGCTTTGCGGCCTGCGGACGTATTGATCCTTGCTCTGGTGTGATATTGGATTAGGAACCCGACCGGCTGCGGCGCTCCGGACCGGCTCCGCCACGTATCGCGATGCTTGCAAGCGAGTGGCCGCTATGGGCGCCAGGAGGCGGTGCGGCATAGCTGTTGCACCCTCATCTGACATGAGTCCGCCAGTGGCCAGTGGCCTGTGCAAGGGCACAACAAAGACCGGTTCAGCGTGTCGCGCCCAGTGCGCCATTCCATCAGGAGGCTACCGGAAGGTGATTCGCAGTCCTTAAGTCCGTCGGGAGAAACATCGTTGGAATCGGGCATCGGGGTGGCTCTTATGGGAGTATCGCGTCGAGGCGGAGTCTTGTGGGGGCTCCTCCATGCTCAGGAATGGGTGAGACGGTGGTCTGTGTTGGGGTGCTGGATTCCAGTGTCCAGCCTTGTTTCTGCAGATGTATCACAAGCACAGGAACCGAAAGATAGGGACAAGTCCGGCCTCGAAAGCTTTAGGCGTCCACTATTCCCCAGGTCGCACTCGCACACTCCCTGGCGGAGCGTTGTTCCAGACCAGTGCCAAACGCATGCCTGAGCTTGAACCCGCAAACCTGCCCGTTCAACCTCAGCGATCAGTATGAGCAGCCGCACTAGAGTCCTCAACAATGAAGACCGCATATCCGCAATCCGCCAGGTTCGTGCCGCGTGCCTTGATGAATTGATGAATTGGCGGTGTCGTCTGCCGATGTCGTGTGAGCAACTGCGATGCCACTTCACGGTGGGACTATGACCTGCAACGACATGACGAGCGCGGACAGCGAAGTGAAGTAACTGCCTGCGTGGGTCGAGATGGAAGTAAAGTCCAGTGATTTCATTGCGGTAGTTGATCTCACTGCTGCAGTCATCGCATTGCTTGTCATTGTTGACACAGTCCCAGATATGCAGGTCCGAGATTCCGAGATATGACAGCATACATACAAGCAACGAGTGCCACACTCTGCCCGCCACAACGCCGATCTCTCTCGCTCTCGTGTGCCACATGGCTTTGCAATATGAAGCCATCTCACCCAGAATGTTCCTATGACATTTGCGGGGCTCCGTTGTGACGGAACCAAAATCAATCACAACCTGCAGTTTGGTGCATGCACCAACTTGTGCTTTTTTGTGACGAGCACATATCGAGCTCGAGCTCAAAGGTCTGCATTGTACATCTCACAACAACACCTCTCCCTACCCCTCCTTATCTCTCCCACCCCCCCGTTCCCACACGCACCCGCCGCCATGTCCGCGCCCGCCCTCGACCTCAAGAAGCCCGCTCCCGCCGAGGAGAAGAAGGAGGAGCAGAAGGGTCTCTCCAACGACGTGTGAGTTGGATTGCGATTCACGTGATCGGATGAGAGCGACAAGAGAGGACAAGAAGACCATGTTTTCTTTCTGCTGTATGAGGGGTCATAACGGAAATCTCACTCTCGCACCGTTTGCAAACACTAATGGGCACTGACGCGCAGCATCACAAAGTACACCACCGCCGGCCAGGCGCTCGGCGAGGCCATCAAGAACCTCGTGCCCCAGGTCACTGCTGGCAAGAAGGTCCTCGAGCTCTGCATTGCGTACGTCATGTCCAGCAGCTCCAAGACCCACAGTGCTAACAGCAGTGGTGACAAGTCGGTCGCGGACGCCGTCGCGCCCCTTTACAACAAGGCCAAGGCCGGCGTCAAGGTTCCCAAGGGTAGGTACTCGACACATCTCTGCCACCTATTGTGCACGGCCGAAGCTCACCATTCCAGGTTCCGCGTTCCCCACCTGCGTGTCGGTGAACAACGTTGTCTCGCACGTCTCGCCGATGCCCGCCGACCCTGAGGTTGTCCTCAAGGACGGCGATGTCGTCAAGATCCAGCTCGGTGTCCACATTGACGGCTACCCCGTCGTCCACGCCGAGACGATCCACATCGGTGCCAAGACCGAGGGTGTCGCTGCCGACGCCATCAAGGCCGCCTACGAGGCTGCCCAGGCCGCTATGCGCACCCTCAAGGCTGGCAACAAGAACTGGGACGTGACCGAGGTTGTCGACAAGGTCGCTAAGGAGTACGACTGCGTCCCTGTCCAGGGCATGCTCTCGTGCCAGCACGAGCAGAACGTCACCGACGGCACCAAGCGCATCCTCCTCAACCCCTCGCCCGAGCTCAAGCGCGAGCACGACACCGTCACCTTCGAGGAGGGCGAGGTCTACGGTGTTGACGTTCTTATTGTCACCGGCGCCGACGGCAAGGTGGGGAGATGTTTGGCTCACTAAAACTAACATTACAGACCCGTTCCGAGGACTCGCGTACCACCGTGTACAAGCGCGCCAACGACGTTTCCTACCAGCTCAAGATGAAGACGTCGCGCACCACCTTCTCCGAGGTCCAGAAGAAGGCCGGCGCGTTCCCCTTCACTCTCCGTGTTCTCGACGACGAGAAGCGTGCCCGCATGGGTGTCCAGGAGGCTGTCGCTCACGGCCTTCTCAAGCCTTACGATGTCACCCAGACCGCCGCCGGCTCCATCGTCTCCCAGTTCTTCTTCACCCTTGCTCTCCTCCCCGCCGGCCCGCTCCAGCTCTCGCCCGAGCCCGTCTGGTACTCTGCGTAAGTGTGGCTAAAGTGGAGGGTGGAGGCGTTTCGTTTTCGGATCCGAATCAGTTGACTGACTCGCAGTGACAAGGTCTCTTCGTCCAAGTCGATCAAGGACGAGGAGCTTTCCAAGCTCATCGCCGCCCCGCTCCGTGCGCCCAAGAAGAAGGTCAAGAAGGCCGCCGCCCCTGCCGCCTAAGTCGCTGGCGGCTAGGCCATCAGTGGCAGGCTGGAACGGACTGGAATGAAGTGGTATGGAAAACAGGGTACGGGGAACAGAGCGAAAACGAAACGAGAACGGAGCAGAATGGATGGAGCGAGCGGAGCTAGCGGAGCGACCGGCCGTGTCACGCGTGACGCGGTCCGTCCACATCTCACTGGGAGTAGCAAGTCAGCAGCCTTTTGCACCTTTTTATTCTTTTTTTGCTTTTGTTTTCTCCCTCCCCTTCGTTCCTTTTCCCCATCCCCTCTTTCTTGCAGCGACGAACAGACACAGCAGTAGAATAGCACGCAGTAGCACCTACAATGAACAGTGGCGCGTTGCCTGGCCTGGAATGGGGTGGTGTGCGATGATGAGATGCTGGCACTAATACAAATACGTTGTCTGACGCTGACCTTGAACAATAATGCGACACCATGTCTTCTCCTGTCCAATCGCCGATTTCTAGCTTTCCAGACTGGCCAAGCTGGCCGTCTGCGCGTCTGCGTGTCTCTATTCCCATCAACCTCCCATCGTATTCCCAAAAAGCTCTCGCTCGCTGTTCCCAGCTAGCAGGTCACGACGGGGATCGAACCCGCGATCTCCTGATTACTCATCGTAGTCAGACGCCGTACCATTTGGCCACGCGACCGGACACGAGCTAAATTTGTGCCGCTCCGCCGCCGCCGAGGCGAAGACGAAGAGGACAACTTTCCGAAGCTTGCACCGGTAGTGAGGGACTTGGACGAGGCTTGGACTAGCGGATCAGGTGCTGGGAATCATGGCGCACGGAGCCAGGAGCGGAGATTAGACTATAACGTGTGACCAGTTGTGAGGCGGACTTGTAAGTGCTCGCCTATAGTGCCTTGCTTCCAGACAATATATTCCACGCACATGCATGGTGAACAGAGGTACAACACGTATCTATGAAATATCCAAACTGATCAAAGACCATTACGCCCGGCGGTAGTGGGAGAGTATTAGGTGTCGTCGAGCCGCGGCTTCTTGGCGTCAGGTTCGGCGGGGGTCGCTGCTGGTGCGGCGGGGGTGGGGATTGGGTTGGGAGTAGGGTTGGAATTGGGTATGGGAGGAGGGGCTGGGTCGTCATCGAGCTTGCGCTTGAGGATATTGGGTGCGGCAGGTGGTGCGGGTGCAGCTGGAGCTGGAGGAGCCGCAGCAGGAGCTGCCGCTGGAGGTGCTGGAGGTGGAGCCGCCGGCGGTGCTGTAGGAGCCGCAGCAGGTGCTGAAGGAGGAGCCGCTGGAGGTGCTGTAGTCGGAGTCACAGGCGCAGCAGTGGGGGGACGGGCGACTGCGGGAACTGCAGGAGATGGGGTAGGAGCACCTGCAGGAGCTGCAGGAGCCGGAGCCGCAGGAGCTGGTGGTGGAGGGGCATTTGTTGGAGCGGGAGGGCGAGAGACCGCTACTGCAGGCGGAGCTGGAGGTCTTGGTGCAGCAGCTGCAGCTGCAGGGACGGGAGGTCGCGCGGGCGCAGCGACAGGTGCAGGCGCGGCGGCTGGCGGGGCGTTCGGGACGGTCGCCGGGGGACGAGGAGCTGCGACAGGTGCGGTGGCTGGCGGCGCAGCCGCGGGAGTCGATGTCGGGGCTGGCGGCCGGGCAGGAACTGCGGCAGGGACGGGACGCGCGACTGTCGGCGACGCTGCCGCTGGGGTGGCTGCCCCCGGGGTAAGGGATGCAGCTGGAGGTCGGACGCCCGGAACAGCTGTGGCAGGAGGAGTGGGTCGCACGGCTGGAGATGTAGTGGCTGACGCTGGCGGAGCCGCATTAGGAGATGCGCTCGCTGTTGCCGGCGATGCGGCCGGAGCCGAAGCTGTGGAAGGGGCGGCAGGGGCCGCTGGCGCACCGGTAGGGGGTGCGGCAGGAGGAGCTGCAGGCGGAGCTGCGGCGGCAGGAGCAGCTGCAGATGGAGCTGTCGTTGCAGAGGCCGCTGCAGGAGGAGCCGCCACAGGAGCCCCGGTAGGAGCTGCTACAGGAGCCGCGGCAGGCGCTGCCGGTGCGAGGGCTGTCGTTGCTGGGGCGGCCGCAGGCGCCGTCGTCCCGGGAGGACGCGCGGCTGGAACACCGGCGGGGGAAGCCGCCGTAGCCGCCGTCGGCGGCCGGGGAGCCGGTGCACCAGCCGCCGTGGTCGCCGTTGGGGGTCTAGCAGCGGGTACACCCGCCGGGGCGCCGGGCGGCGGCGGCCGCACAGCTCCGGCAACACCTGGTGGCCTGACTGGCGGACGCACAGCTGCACCTGGCGGCGGGGGGCGGACTCCGGGGCCAGCGACTGGGGGATGTACGCCTGGAGCCGGGGGGCGGACGCCAGGGACTCCCGGCGCGCCTGGCGCTCCGGGACGGACCGCGCCCGGCGCACCCGGCGCACCTGGTGCTGGCGGGCGGCCATTCGCGATCGGCACGCCTGGCTTGCCGTTGAGGACGACGCCCGGAATCGGCGGCTTGCCCGGCGGGAGCGTGCCGTGTGCCCAGATATGCTCGGCGACGCGGAGATCCATCTTCTGTCCCACGACGCGAATGTACCGTAGGAGGGCGCCCGCGTGCGGGCCGACCGTGTTGACGTCGCCGCGCGCCTTGGCGACTTCGGCGATCATTGAGATGACCGTCGTGAGGTTCGCGCCGGGCGGTGCGGGGCCCGGAAGCTTCTTTGCGCCTGGTGGGAGGGGCGGCTTGGCGGCGGCGGCTGCCGCTGGCGTTGCGGGACCGGGGACGCCGGGCTTGGCTACGCCAGGAGCGCCGGGAGCACCGGGTGCAGCTGGGGGTCGTACTGGAGGACGAACCGGCGGCCGCACACCGGGGGCACCTGGCATACCTGGCTTAGCGCCTGCGGCGGCGGCAGCTTTGGCGGCGGCAGCCTTCTGTGCCTGCTGTTTATTCTTATTCACGACCCACGCGGAGAGGACGTCAACGGCACCGGCGGCGCCGAGAAGCTGCAGCTTGTCGACTATATCCGTTGTCAAGTGGCCAAAGGTCTGCTGATCGAGGACGAGTGTCGTGCCGTCGCACACGAATGGGAGTGGATTGCCAGACACGTCCGTCTTGTCGATAATGGACTTCTGGCGGAGGAGCGGCGTGACGGGCTGGATGACGACAACAATCTTCTGCTTGGGGCCGAGCACACCACGGTTGGCAGAGGGGACGGCGTTGGACATGGGCCGCGCGACGGGACGCGCCTGCATGCGGCCAATCATCTGCTGTTGCTTGACCTGCTCGGCGACCTGGAGCTCGCGCTCGCGCATCTTCTTGGCGCGCTCCTCGGCCTTCATCCGCTCCTTCATCCGCTTCTCCTCGGCGTTCTTAGCCTTTCCTTCCGACTTGAGGGCGTCGCGGCGCTGCTTCTCCTCGAACAGCGGCCCTTCCTCGGGATCCAGAATCCAGACCGAGCCTTTACTCTCGGGGTCGTCCTCGGGGATACGGGGCACCTTGAGGAACGCCTTGTTGAGTGACAAGTTGTGGCGGATGGAATTCTGCCAGCCAGCCTCGGGATTGAGGCGGAACCACTCCCACTCGCCGGCAACCCAGTTACACACTTCACCTAGTGTACCGCGTCCGCGGGGCAGGTGGACAAGTGCGCGATGGATTATTGTCGCAAAGGTGGCAGTGGGCTTCAGCGGTGCAGGGCCGATGAACGGCTGACCGTCCAGACCAAGAATCTGCGTCAGCGGCGGACGAGGCCCCGCACCCGACGGGGGGATAGGGACCGAGCACAGAATATGCCCAGGGCGATCTGGGTTCTCCTTGAGTTCCGAGATGTAGTACGGCTTCGGCGGCCCATCGAGCTGGTGTGGCGGATTTCCGCGCACCTGGTTTATCGGCTGCGGACGGGCAGGGCCGGTACTGGTAGGACGGACCGGGGGAGGACGATAGTTTTGCGCGGAAGCCGCCGCCTGGGCAAACATGGAGGCAGGGAAGGCAAGAAGGGCATCAGGAATGCCGTTTGCGCCGGCTCCTGCAGCGCCTTGTGCCGCGGCCTGCGCCTGTGCTTGTACCTGCGCCTGTGCTTGCGCCGGGGTCGTGGCCGCGACTGTTGGTGGCATCTGCGGTCGCACGGCGGGGGTGGCAGTCGCGGCACCAGTAGCTGGAACGCCGGTGGCGCCGGGCGGAGGAGCAGCCGGAGTACCAGCAGGGGTGGTTGCAGCACCAGCTGGAGGGGCGGTAGGAGGGCGGACTTGGGCAGCGGTAGCTGCGGTCGGAGCGGGAGGGGTAGGCGCGGCCCCTGTGGGAGTTGGTACGGGCTTCGTCTCGGGAGCAGCAACAGGTGGTGCAGCGGGCTGAGTAGTCGGAGCGGGAGTCGTCGTGGCCGAAGTAGGAGACCCAGGAGCCGAGGCGGCGACAGCAGCAGCAAGAGTTGCGGGTCCGGCGGGATCCGCAGGCGTCTTCGCCTTCTCCTTTGCCTTCTTCTTGGTCTCCTTCTTGGGCTCCTTCTTCGTGTCGCCCTTAGCCTTGGCCTTTTCGGTCTTGGTTTTCGCGTCGGCTTTGCTCTTGTCCTTGGATTCCTTGGACTCCTTCGACTCCTTGGAATCTTTGGAATCCTTGTCCTTCGAGTCCTTGTCCTTGTCCTTGGAGTCGGTCTTCGCCTTGGCCTTGTCCTTGTCCTTCTCCTTTTCCTTCTCCTTCTCCTTGTCCTTGGATTTCTCTTTCTTGTCCTTGGCCTTGTCCGCCTTGGACTTGGAGTCGGTCTTGGACTTGGTGTCGGCCTTGTCCTCGGATTTTGCCGGCGACGCAGCGGCAGATGCGGCCGCTTCAATCTCCGCGAGAGTGGTCGGTCCCGTCGGCTTGTCCTCCTTCTTGTCCTTGTCCTTGTCCTTCGCCTTGGGTTTGGCCTTTTTCTTGGGCTTCTCCTTCGGCTCGTCCTTGACCTTTTCCTTGTCCTTGTCCTTCTCCTTGTCCTTATCCTTGGACTTTGTCTTGTCCTTGGACTTGGCCTTGTCCTCCCCCTTCTTCTCCTTCTCCTTCTCCTTTTCCTTCTCCGCCTTCTCCTTCTCCGCCTTCTCCTTCTCCACCCGCTCCCGCTCCTCCTTCTCCACCCGCTCCTTCTCCTCCTTCTCCTTCCGCTCTTTCTCCTCCCGCTCCTTCGCCTCCGCCTCCATCCTCGCCCTCTCCGCCTCCTCCCTCTCCCGCGCCTCCGCCTCTTCCCGCTCGCGCCGCTCGCGCTCCTCCCGCTCCTTCTTCTTCTTCTTCTCCTTCTTCGGCTTGTCGTCCTTGAGCTCCTTCTTCTTCTTCTTCGGCGTAACCGGAACAGGAGGCGGCGGGAGAACGACCTCCACTGGCGGCGGCGGCGGCGCGGGAGCCTCCTCCTCCTCCTCGGACGACGACTCGTCCTCTGCCCCATCGACGTCCATGGCAGTGACGCTCTGTGCGCGCAGCAGCTTCTTCTTGGCCGACTTGGATACAGTCTTGCCCGCCGTGCTCGTCTTTTTCATCGCCAGTGCTGGGCTCTTGACGCTCTTCACGGCCGTAACCTCCGCAGAGGCGCCAGAGCTCGAAACATGCTTCACGCCCTTGACGCCCTTGACAGCCTTGACCGCCTTGATGCTCTTGACACCCTTGACGCTCTTGCCCGCCATGACCGTCTCGACGCTCTTGCCTGCCATGTGTGGATTCTTGAACGGCGCCTTGCCACCTAATCCTGGTGTCCCGGGTGTTAATGCGCGTTCGCGGTCGCGATCCAAAGGCTCGGACTTGATCGTGATGGATATCGGTCTTGGAGTCGTCTCCGCCTCCTTGCCCTTCTTCTTCTTGGGCGACACGACCTTTGGCGGGGGTTCTGGCTCGTCCTCGGACGACAAGGACGAGAGCTCCGAGTCGTCGTCCAAGATCTTGCGCGGGCGAATTTTGAGGATTGTGGGTTTGCGTGCCGGGACGTCGTACTCGTCGTCGTCCTCATCGTCCTCATCATCGTCGTCGTCGCTGCTACTACTGCTGGAGCTTTCCTCGCTGCCAGAGTTCCACTCGTCGTCATCCATCCACTCGTGGTCTGCGAACCCGTTGCCGCTGTCCGCCATGCCGTAGTCCGAGTGCGCGAACGCGTTGAACGCAGGGACGCGGGCGGCCATCGCGGCGGCCGAGGTGGGACCCGGGCCAGGCTGTCCATAGAACTCGTCGTAGCCAACCTGCTCTGGCGGCAGATTGTAAGGATACGGCAGCGTGTCGTAGTTGTACGACGTGTCGAGCTCGAGCATTGTGTTGTCCATAGGAGACGAGTCGGCGGATGGGGGAAGGATGAAGGAGAAGATACGCGTCGCGATCTGGATGCTCGATCTGAAGACATTAGTACCCCAGCTGAAATGGTCACTCACCCTTGGTGGAGGGGCACGATGGTGCCCTTGACATAGTACCTGTCGTCGACCCACGCGCCGTTCCGCCCAAAGATCTCGAGACAGAACTGGCCGAGGTCGGTGCGGTACTCAATCTTGGCGTGGTTACGGGACACCGACTTGAGAGGTCCGAGGTCGACGTCCACATGCTGCAGATGGAGATTCGCCTTGGGCGGCGGCGGAGGTGGAGGCGGAACGGATCCGGAGGCCTGCGAGCCAGGTCCAGACCCAGGCGCTGAGCCTGGTGCTGAGCCTTCTGCCGAGCCTGGTACTGAGCCCAGCGCTGGGGGTGGGGAGACGGATGGGGGAGCAGAGGGCGCGGAAGAGGGAAGGGCGGAGGGGGGAACGGAGGGCATGGCGGAGGGCAGTTCAGAGTTCACTGCGGAGGACATGTCGACGTCGCCAGAAGCGCCAGAGGCCGGCACGTCTGCGGACAGAGCTTCGGCGTCGAGAGCCTCCGCACCAGCCACATCTGGAATATCGGGCTTGACATCCTCAACTGGGGGTGTGGGTGTGGGGAGCGCTTCGATCGAGGCGATAGCGCCTTCAGCGAGGGCACCTTCAGCGAGAGCGCCTTCAGCGAGAGCGCCTTCAGCGAGAGCGCCCTCACCAGACTGTATCGCTGCAAGATCGATATCCAGCCCCTTTGCGAGCGCGTCCAGGTCTGGCTTGACGTCCTCTTCTATTGGCGGGGACACTGATGGCTGGGGAATAGCGGGCGAAGCAGCAGCCGAGAACTCGGGGCTGATGTGTGTGGCCTGGAGCTGCTCGACAAACTCGGCGGGCACGTCTATCGTCTCGCCCATGAGCGACATGTCGAATCCGCCGGGTGCTGCTGGTCTTGCGCCGTCCGCCTCGGGGTCGACGAGCGGCGGCGTCGGGAGGAAGCCGAGCGGAAGCGCGCCGTACGCGTCGCCAAACTCGAATGCGAGGGGCGGCACCTCGGGCACCGGCGGGGGCGGGGCTCCTGGGCGTTCCTACATGTCAGCGCTGAGAAGCGATATTGATCGAGTGGAGGCCAAGCAGTGTTCCTTTGGTGGCAACAACGCAACAACCGACAGCGCGTCATTCCACACACGGAACCGCAGAACGAGCCCAGGTCCCTCTCCACATCTCCCCCCACCCCACATCTCCAACTCACCACATTACGCCCGATAACAACACTGAGCGTGCGGACATAATACGAAAAGCCCGTAATGTCGTCTCCAAACTGAAGCTTGTAATATGCCGGTTTCGGTTCGGTCTTGGAGCTGTCGACGGGGAGGGCGGCAAGAGAGGGCGCCGGGGGCTGCCACGGCCCCGACGCGGAGGGTATTGTTGGCGGGAGGGGCGGGCCTGCGCCTGGCGTCGACGGGCCGATGGCATTGCCGCCAGCGCTGGCGTTGGCGAACGGCGAGCCGAGCGCGTCAAAGTGCCCGCCGCCGGGGAGGGGCAGCGGCGTGCCCGCGCCGCCCGGTATCCCCGTCATGCCGGACATGGCGGACAGCCCCGCCATTCGAGGGGCGGCCAGCCTGCGGAAGAGGGGTCAGGCGCTGGCGCGGGCGCGGGATGTTGGCGCCGAGGCGGCGAGGGGGGAGAATGAGCGCGCCGCGGTGGGGGAGTTCGAGATGGAGTGTTGCTGGCGCGCGGTCTTGGTTGCTGGTTTTTTGGATGCTGTTCGGCTGTGGTGATGCCGATGCGATGCGAAGTGTGGTATGCTGCGAGTGGGCGTTGGATGCTGTTGATGTGTGGGATGTAGAGAGAGAGAGATGGATGGATGGATGGATGTTGGCGCAACGCGAGGCGACGAGAAGGAGGAGGGTGGTGAATTCCTGAAGATCAAAGCCAATAATGGCTGGCTGGTGGGGGAGGAAAGGAGCCGAAAGGAGGGAAGCAACACGGCATAAAGTCAACACAGTCAATATTTGCAGGGCCCCAGGACATGACGACGTTCTAATTGAAAAATATTTGCATCGGAAAAATCTGCATTCAAGCTGCATTCAAGCTCTTTCAAGTCTAGACTCGACAAACGTGCACACCATGAGGATACCATGCACCGTGCCTCGGTAAAGTCATTTCCGAGATCAGGATCAATGTCCATGCACAAACAAAGTGGGGATCGAGGTGGAGAACAAGTGTTGGCATCATGAGAGTGGCGATCCCACAACTCACAGCTCTCAGTTTGCTCACACCACGACATGTACAGTAATATCATCTTCTGAGCGTGGAGCCTGGCTCCCTATGCTACTTGCTACAATCTGTCTCTACATGGACTCACTGCTCTACACGCCCCTATCGTACTTGTCAAACTGTGCCAGCGCCTCGCCCGTAAACCCGTCGTCCCATGGCTCGCCATACGCGGATGACTTTGACTCGTAGCGCGCAAACGGCTTGGCTTTGGGAGTGGCCCCGCCATCATCCGTACCGCGCTTCGACCGGTCAAGTAGTGTTGTAATTGGCGGCGAGCGTTTCTCGCCCTGCGTGCTGATAGTCGCGACGGCCTCTATCCAGAATCCGTCATCGTCGTCACCGCCGTACTCGCTCGCATCGCGTGAGCCGCCATCGCTGCTGCTTGCAATTTCCACGGGATCATCGGCATTCCGCCCCACCATGCGAGCGGCGGCGGCGGCCGCACGGCGGTCACGCTTCGCCTTGTCCTTTGCATGGTCGCGAAGGACACGCTGGCGCTTCTCCTCGACCCGCTCCTCGGCCTCGATCTTGGCCATCACACGCTGGCCATACACGCTGTCCGGGCGGAACTGCCATTGGCCATACTCTGCACTTCGCTTCCGCAGGTCTAACGCCTCGCTTCTCGCGGCATTCCACGCCGAGCCGGTGCACTTCGTGCTCGTCCATCCATTGTCCTCCATGATGAGTAGAGTGACTGCCTCGGGAATCAGCACCAGAACGAGAAAGTCGGAAGGCGCGAGCGGATGAATGGTCGGACTGGACAGAACGGGCAGGAGACCCCATTGCATGAGTTGATAGAAATGGTGCGTGATAATCTCCTTCCCGAGGGGCCCGTAGCTATGTGGTCAGAAGAAGCGAAAAGCCTCGGATCACATCTACTCACTATCCTGGGGTTGCCATCTCCTGCGCGCCGCTCTGCGCTGCAAGGCCGCGCCACGCGACGTTGCCCTTGCGCCTGATCTGCTTGGCGAAGAAGCGGAAAAATTTGGAGAGATCGGGTTCCTCGGTGACACGGCGAAGGCGGGTGCGCACAAAACCCCTTTCCAAGCGGTCCTCGAGCTGTTCAAAGTTGATTCTCTTCGGAAAGTTGCTCCGCCACCCAAGCGGCAAAATCTCCGACTCTGCGACGTGCAGTGCGCAAAACTGATCGACCAGGAGAAGGTCCGGACGCGTTACCTGGACTTTGGCGCGCAATGCTGTTAGGTCTACAGACGGATGCTTCGGAAGCGGCTGATTACAGTGCCGGCAGCGATCGCTGGGGTTGGAGAATGGCGCTGAACGTTAGCTGGGGACACGGAGGAGATCTCACCGAGGTAATCTCTCTCGTCCCTCTCCCGCCTCGACAGCGGACTTGGGGCCACGGGGCTCAGCGTGATTGATCTGTTGGTGAGTTCGAGGCATGCCGACTACAACTCACATTAGATCGCTCGCTTTCGGAGTATCGCATATGATAGACGAGAGAAGGCGGCTGTCCTCACAATGTGTGCCGGGCTTGACCTGAGACTTCGGGGCCTGCGCGAAGAATGCTTTTGCCTCATTAACGACAGCATCGTGTTCCGCTTGCTGCCGATTACGCTCCTGTGCTTCGAGCTCATCCACCTCCTCATCCTCTATCCGTTTCCGGCGCATCTCCTCTTCGAGGCGGGCCGCCTCAAATGGGTCAACCAGCTGATTAAGCGGTATTTTCGAGTAGTCGCCTGTCGGGAGCTTGGCAAACGCTTCGTCCCGCTGGCGAGCCCTTGCCGAGGTCTCAAACTCCTCGGCGCTGTAAGCCGACTGAGACTTCTTCTTGAACACGGGTATCTTCTTGCGCGGCTCCCCCCATAACGGTTTCTTGTCGGGACTAGTTGGGGGATCGAGAGTGAGACTTGCGGTAGATCTAGGCAGATTCTGGCCACTTGACCGGCTCTTCGTGGGAGATATGGGTTCGCTTTTGAACGAGACAGTCGGATATCGCCGTGATGCGTCTCCTGGTTTTGGCCGTGCTTTGATCCCAAAACGGCTCGGATTTGGGGTCGCCTCCGAGTCCGAGCCCGACGAGTAGAAATACGGCTTCTTGCTCGGACCCTTGCCTTCCCTCTTCCCAGTATCTGGAGACCGCACGCGCGGCTTCTTGAGCTGCGCACCCGCGTCGACATCCATAATGTTGCGGAGTATCGGCCGCGACCCAGACACAGAGCTGGTAGATTTCGAGGAGGAGGGGACTGCGTTTCTTGCATTTCCTGCGTTTCCTGCGTTTCCTGCGTTTCCTGCGTTTCTTGTCGGCTCGCTCGGTTGGCCCCGCTTCGTCCGCCCGGCGAGGTGGGAGGAAGGTACCATGCCCCGCTTGGTGGTGTGCGTAGGGGACCTCGCGCGTGCGCGGTTATGCCGCGGTGGGGAGGGGGAGTGCACGGCGTGTTCCTCCATCGTAGGGTTGATGATGGAGTTGCGGGAGATGTGCGGAGAGGTGGAGAGAGATGGTGGTGATGAAAACAAGCGATTTGTTGTTGTTGTTGTTGGTTGATCTAAGGTGGCCATCACACTGGCAGACAAAGTACCAAAGGTCTGTCCGAGGACCCCAGGTTGTACGCATTCCTTCCCTCCACTGGCCACCGTGGTACCGTGGTTCAGGTACGCGAAACGCGTCAAAACGCGTCATCTCCAGTCAGCTGCGGGAGCAAAAGAAGGGCATTCTACCACCGTACTACTGTAGGCTCGGTCGCGACTACGATGCAGGTGTTGGGCTACGATCTACGAAGCATCTTGTAGTCCGCCCATCAGGCAAAGCCAACTTGTAACGCAGGTGGCAGATCAGACGAGCCAATATAGGGGATAAAGGGATAGGCTGATCACTGATCAGCGTCCTTAGCGTCCTCTGGGCCCCATAGCCCAGATTGCGCAGCCCATCAGGCCATGGGCGATTAGGTCGTGGGCCTCTAGAGGATCCGGGCCTCGGGGGACATGGGAGGACGGATTCTGATATTTTTGGATCGAATGATCATCGCAGATAAGTATGCGCAGATGGGGCCGCGGATCATACTTAGCAGCTCGCTAGCGCTAGCTTGTCGACTGGGGATTGATCGCCGTACACACGTGTGGCATCATGGCGGCGGCGGCCCGGCCGTGCAGCTCGTACAGTTCCAGGCCTCGAGGCTCCAGGGCATCGAGGCCTCGAGGCGTCCAGGACCGTGGCGCACGCCGTGCGCAATGATAATACCAAATACTTTACAATCCATGCACGCATGTGCTTGAGAGCTTGAGATACTTTGGAGCCTTTCCATCTGGAATACATCCAAGCTCATGCTCAAGAGCATGAACATGAGCACCGAGCTTGTATTCTGTGGCGACCCAGAACGATGGATGTTGAAGGAACTCCAAGCTTCGGACCCACTTTTGCTGCGCCAAAGTGATTGACCAGCGGTTACGTCAACATGAACATCCGGTCATCCGGGTTATCAGCGCCTCCAAAAGGTCATGTCTGCCCACTCGAGCAGAGCGCGACCCTTCACAATCAGCAACCCTCCCCCATCCGCAATGGCATACGCGAGCGTAATCTCCCAGCCCGGTAGGTCTCTCCCAACCCGCGCCTCTGACCACAGGCTCGGCGGCGCGCAACGCCGCTCCGGTGCTCGACGCCCTCGCGCCCCTCGTCGACAGCAGTGGACGCGTGCTCGAGCTCGCCAGCTTTCCGTACGAGCATATCCGGCATTATGCCCGGCGGTGGCCGGAGGTGGTGTTTGATGGGACGGTGCGGGACGGCGGGGAGATGGAGTGAGTTTTTGGGCGAGGGGAGAGCGAGAGGGAGCGAGACGAAGGCCAGGTGTTGGGCGTCCTGCCGTCTTTGACATCTGTGACACCTCCTCCCTTCCTTGACAGTCCTCGAGCGACTGAGAACTAACCGCAGATCAACTCGGACCGACAGCCTCCCCCCCAACGTCGGCGCGCCGGTACAGCTTGACATTGCCGTAGACGCGGACTGGACGGCCTTGAGGGCGCGGACAAAGGAGCCCTACGATGGGGTCATCATGAGTGCGTATCGTGGCTCTTCTGATATCCATGTCCAGAATTGCGCGTCTCTCTTCCATCTGCCACACCCCGCGCTTGCACTTCGAATACTCAACGGTCCCCCGTTGTTTGTTCGAGCTGCTCCTGGGCGGCGTCACCACTCGAGTGGTGTAATGTATCACGCCTCCCTCCCGCTCTCTTCCTCTCCTCAACACGCTGACACCCAGTCAATCTCGTCCACTGCACACCAGAGGGCCTCCCAGAGCACGTCTTCCGCAGCCTCTCCCCCAAAACGTCCGAGGGCCGTACGCTCCTTGCCAAGCGCGGCTGGATCGCGGCGTACGGCGCCTATCTCAACGACGACGGGACGTTCCGCTCGCCAGGAGACGAAAAGGTGAGTCGAGAGAGTGGGAGCTGACCATTGAGTTTACTGTATGTCTGACACCCCAGTTCGACCGGGAATACATAAAAGGCGTGGACCCGTCGCTCGGCTTGCGGACACCAGTGTCTATCACGCATATGGCGGAGAAATGGGGGTTTGTAGAGGAGGTGCGGCGCGATATGCCCAAGGGTAACCTGTGGATGGTATGGCGCGCGGTGGATTCTGGCGACGGAGCGTGATGCATGGGGGGGCTGTGGTCGCGCGGTCGCTGTCGTCGTCGATGATGATGGGGGTGAGATGCGAAAGACAACAAACGTCCCCCCTCCCCCTTTCTTCTTCCCAATAGGCATGACGCACATCGACGTCTCTTGCTGCGCATGCATGCGCCACTACGAGCAAATACAATGCATGGCGTGGATGGCGCTACACGCGATGTTCGTTTACAGTCGTTATGCTTCCGCTTGATCAAAAAGGGGAGAGAGGATGCCGGACGGCCGGAAGTGTGTGTGTGTGGTTTCGCACGTTTATGAACCCCTTTCCTTTTGCAGCCGGAAGCGGCGGCGGCGGCGGCGAGGCGCGACAATGAGCCAATCTGGCTGGTCGCAGACATCAGACACCACAGCGTACAGCCAATATCCCATTCCACATCCCACCTAGCTGCTAGCTGCTGGCTGTTTGCACACGCTTCCATCCATCCATCAAACACTTTCTTTCACTACCACCACCACTCCTCCTTATCACCACCACACTCGATACATCAACGTTTCTCCTCTCTTCTCCCCTCTCGCTCCGTCTCCACGGCACGACATTCTTACACTGTATCAACTACTCATCACAGCAACACCGCATCACCCAGCATCACTCCACAACACATAACACAACAGCCGCGGCATCCGCATCCGCATCCGCATCTGCATCAACATCCCCGTGTGCCTCCTCACATCCACCTTCTCTCCACACGGTACATACACCCATCCCCACTCCAGCCTGCCGAGACCCATTGGTAGACTCCCATCCGCTCCCAAGCTTCTCATCACCGTTTTGTCCACCGAGCATCGCCTCGGCTACATCCTCCCACTCTCATGGCAGTAGCTCCCGACCAGGTGCCGGGGCCCAGCCGACCGGATGCGGTAATTGCTCCGCAGGCCACCACCGCGATCCACAGCAACGGCGGCGAGGGGGACGCGGGGCCGAGCCGGCGCCGCTCACGGGCAGACACCGACGAACACGCCAGCAGCAGTAACACGCCGCGGCGGGCCACCTCGCCGCAGGCCGCGCTATCCCGACACGCGTCGCCAGTTCGCGAGTCGACGCCACACCTCGACCTTGCAAACTACTCGACACCGACTTTATTGCGCATGCTTGCGAGTTTGCTGCAGCAAATTGCATCCGCGAATGACCAGCTACGGGCGGAACAGGACGAGGAAGCAGCAGCAGGAGGACAGGAGGTCATGCAGCAGGACACACCGCCCGCCGACTGTGCGAGCGCCACCGGCAGTACGCGTTCGTCCCTCACCCACCCGTCGCCGACGACCGAGCTGTTCCACAACGACCCGCCGCAGCACGATCTCGCCGCCGGCGACCACCTCTTCACCGCCTCCAAGATATCCCTCTCCCATCCGTCGTCGATACTCTCCTTTCACGCCCGCCACGTCCCGTCCATCTCCATAGAGGCATACCTCCTCCGCATCCTCAAGTACTGCCCGACTACCAACGAGGTGTTTCTCGGTCTGCTCGTCTACTTTGACCGCATGAGCAAGCTGGGCACGCCGGCAGGAGTGGGCGGGACAAAGGCGGCCGTCGGGCCGCGCGGCTTCGCGATCGACTCGTACAATGTACATCGGTTGATCATTGCGGGCGTCACGGTGGCGAGCAAGTTTTTCTCTGGTGTGTGATGATGGGCCGGTGGCGGGCAGCTCTCTCTCTCTCTCTCTCTCTCTCTCTCTCCCCCTCTCCCTCTCTGACACTCCAGACGTGTTCTACACCAACTCGCGATACGCAAAGGTCGGAGGCTTGCCGCCCAACGAGCTGAACCAGCTTGAGCTGCAGTTCCTGCTGCTCAACAACTTTACGCTCATGATCCCGCCCGAGGAGATGCAAAAGTACGGCGACCGGCTGCTATCGTACTGGCAGTCGCGGGAGCAGGACGTGCTCACCGACATTCCGGAGGGGAAGCAGAGACGCGAGGTGCGCGAACGCGACGCACGTGGGACCGCCGCTGAGTCTCGGCAGCCCTCGAACCCCGCCACTCCGGCAGGAAGCGCACATGCGACTCAATCCTCATCGACCACTCCCCACGCTTCACACGCACACGGCACACCGGTCGCGCAGGCCTCGGCCACTGCGCCCGCCACGCCGACCGCCTCGTCGGCGCCCCTCGCCCGCTCCGCTTCTCTCCCACGGCATCCAACCGAGACCTCCGGATGGCGCGACCGCGAGCGCCCGGCTGTTACGTTTGCGCATTCGGGCAACGGCATCGCACAGGCAGCGCCGGTCGCGTCGGGATTCTAGAATTGGAGTTGGGTGGATTGGGCGGCATGGAAGCGAGGTGTGCTAGACGGGCTTTGTACCAGGTGGGACAGGGCGTCGGGGCATCAGCGACGGCAGCCGCATATCGATTATATTGATCTCGCCGATATCTCCCTCGTCGCCGACAGCGACTCTCGCTTCCCCCCGCTTCCTCCCGCTTTCTCTCGCTTCCTCTCATTCTCTCACGGCTGGGACCATGCCCGCCGGTAGATTGTGCAGTACAGTAGACATTTGACAGTGGACTTGTCACGGGCATCCAGACTGATGCATCTTACGTTTATACCTGGGCTGGTGGAGATACTGTGTCGGTGCATTCGAAGCTAGGGAGATGGGTAGTGCAAATCGTGGACCCGCGCGGTCGCAGTCTTGGCAGCCCGGACTGGAGCCCTCCCGAAGGCCCAAGACCCGAAGACCTGAAAGCCGTAGGGCAGCTCAGATGATAATCTGCGCAGCCACAGCCCACAGATAACCCCAGATAACCCCAGATATCCCAGATGGCGCCTATCTCTTATCTGTGTATCTGTCCCGGTTCCGCGGTACCGAACCCACAGGACCGGAGGCCTGGAGGCTGCTTCTTGGCTTTTCCTCGTTTCTTATCAGTTACACTTTCTGCCCGTACCACTCTTAGCTGCACTCCTTTCCAGAGCCTTGGGTCGGATACATCTCTCTGCCGTCTGCCAGTCTGCAGGACGAGATGGGGTGATCCGCAGTAGCGATTTCCGTCTCAATCCTAAAGCCTCAGTCCTCAGTCCTCAGTTCCCCAATCCCCAATCATCGAACACCGCACACACCGCACCGCACACCACGCACCACGCACAACCTTGGTAGAACAAGAACATTATTTGCGTCGTTGATTTCACCATCAGGGCTGCGGGATCTCGGACAACTCTAATAGATTATCTTCGCCCCCGAGATCTCCAAGCCGGACCAGGAACGACCCTGGGTATATGGAACTGGGACTCGGGACTGGGAGACATCGGAGATGACATGCCAATTTCGTTGGATATTAAGAACATTCCGGGATGTCCACTCGTCCCCTTGTAACTCCTCGATTACGGGTGAGGCAGAATAATAATAATAAAATGTTACCGGCGAGTGTGGTGGATATCTGTCGGGTATCGCTTCGGTCTCGCGATTCTGGGTGATAAGGTTCGCTAGATCATCCTCGTGGGGGTCAGGTATGCTCAATAAAAAGATCAGTCAGTTGGGAAGCCAGAGCTGTGGATATCGTAGATTGGGAGGTGGTGCAACTCGCAGCTCTTCAAGATGGATGGGCAATTTTGGAAAAGAAATGATCAGAGAAGAACCCCGCAGGAAAAAAACAATCAACAAAAATCCAACCTGGACCCACTGTGCACTGGAATGCTTTTCTACCCACCTTGTACTTGGCCACTGGCGACTGAACCCACTCAGCATCCACAGCAAAGAAGAACAGGCAGCCAGCGACATGCATAATAAAAAAACGCTCAGTACAGTACGCATACTAGCCGCCGGAGTCACTGGTCACGGGGTCACGAGCTCGGGCCTTTAGGCGACGCGTTTGCCGTTGCCGTTACCGTCTCAGTTGTTACAGACGATAACCACTGTCTTGTCTCTCAACAACGACAAAGTCTGTGCACAGTCGTGTCCAAGATCCGGCAGGAAGATGTTACAGATACCGATACACCATTCGTCTCCACGGCCTACGGCCGGCGTACCTGGCTCATCGTCCAGCGCCTCAGTCACGACCAGTCACGACGCTGGAGCCACCACGGTCCGCTCCCCCACTCTCCACTGCTCTCGCACCCACTCCCACCCACTCAAACTCGCACTCTTGCACACCCGCCAAGCCGGGTCGGAAAGACAGTCGCCATTGGCGCCGTTACAACCTCCCATCCTCCACTTCCTGGCGCGGGCTCGCGTCGCCGACCGCGAAACTTCGAGAACAGGCCCAGACACCACAACAATCACCATGGCCGTCCCCGAGGCCCCCGAGGCCCCCAAGGCCCCGAGTTCCCGAGCAGGTCCTACCCTGCCGCTGCCGGGGCCGAAACCCGAAACAGCCGGCGTCCTCTCCTGCAGGGGAAATGTTGATGTTGCTTGGATTCTTTCACTTCCGCTTCCTCCATTCCTCCTTGTTTTGGAACCTCTGTTGGGGGGATTGAGAATTGGCTAAAATCATGGTTTGGAGACCCACTTTCTCTCGGGCCCTGGGAGTGGAGGCCCCGGTCTGAGTTGTCTGGGGACCCGCTAGAATGCTGGCCACGAGCAAACAGAGTTTGCGGTGGACGCTACGGCCGGGAGTACAAAGAATAGAGTGGAGTGGAGTGGAGGGGAGTGGACGAATGCGGATTGCGTGCCCTCTTCCACTGCTGCGCTGCGGCTAGCTGCCGCCACAGGACGCTAGCGGCTAGCACTCTCTGTACATCGTGTTCCAAGTACCTGCTTCGTCGTCATCAGGTCCAGCGAGCACAGATCGCGACTAGTCATCATCGTCCTTGTCTTTATTGTCAAGCCGTGTCTTCTTCGCATTGCGTGATTGCAATGACAACGGACATGAGCATATGCGCATCCTCATCCTGTATGTATGGCAGTACGGCCTGAGTAAGGTTCAATCAACAGGAACATCAGACGACTCTCCGCTCTATCGGATACCGGCGACTTTGTTGACGGCCGGCGATATGTCGGCGACCATCATCCTCACCGTCGTATTGTACCCTAGACCGCTCCTCGGCGTCGGATGCGATTCCGCAATTCCGCTCTGGCCCTGGCGGCTTGCGATTTGCGTTTTGCCCTGCGGCCTGCGGCAACTGCTGCCCCGCACCCTGCCTCCTGCCTCCTGAGTCATACGATGCCGAGGACAAGATTGCATTTGGCCGTGCCTGCACATTATGACTGCGGCAGGGAGTGAGGGGTGGGAGGTACACGAAAGGGCTGCCCTATGTACTCCCTGTCCTGGCTGCTCGCAATCTCTTGTCTGGTGCCTGGTCACACCTCGATGCTCGTGCGAGGTATGGTTTGGCCAACGTCTCCGCGGCCGGCGCCCTCTTGCTCGCTCGATCACTACTCTGTATATTCTCATTCTCATCTATTTTCCCCCCTCGCTCAGGAGACCAGGAGGCCAGGAGTCCAAGAGGCGTACAGGGCGTGGAGAGGGCCGCGCCATGGCAGGGCTCGGCGGGGTTGGCGCGACGCCGCGAGCCGCCACCTGGAACCTCGCCCAACATCAGACACACCGACACAAGACATACCAAGGATATACGCCAGGACCTGCGCACTGGGCACTGGGCACTGGGCACCTGGTGACCTGGTGACCTGGCTGCATTCCGCCGGAGCTTGTTGGACATATCTCGTTGTTGGTAAAGTGTGTGAAGGGCGCGGGGGAGCATTGTTTATTTTGTAATCGATGAGCGATGGATCTCAAAAACACTCTGACAGAGAGCTCCCAGATCCACACCAGGAGAGGCACTGCATTAGGCACAGACAAGTTCGTCACATCCGCTTGCGAGCTGTGGGACGACCACTTGTCTCTACATTCCATTCAGATATGGAATGTCGGCGTGCCGCTCTCTTGGCAGCCAGCGCGTCCATGGGAGAGGACGACGAGGGTGCGAAGTAGAAGGTGGGGGGAACAAGAACAAGAACGACAGCAAGCAAGATTGGAAGTAAGGGGATGCCGAGAGCGTAGGTGGCTCGGTGATAGCATGTTTGGACTGTATGTATGCACCAACTGGCGCTGTTTGTTATCTCTGCAGCGCTGAGCCCAGAGCCCAGAGCCAGCTAGCAACTAGCAGCCTTAGGATCCTAGGAAATGGAGGGTGGGCGGACAATGTACAAATGTCTCGGCATTGGCTTGGCTCGAAGGTTAGACTGGAAGACACTCTCTCCTGTCCGTCGAGCTCGGCGTAGTTGGCGCAGGTCGCAGTCGATGTGCAGGGCACTGCGGAGGGTCAAGGGAAAGAAAGTTTGGGACCGAACGCCGCGAGAGCCGAGGTGTACAAAGGACAGCAAGGGGAGTGGAATGGGGGATTCACTTGGTCAGCATCGCCTTGTCGGCGCCGAGCACGGACAAGACGAGGACATTTCTGTACTGTACACCATCCGGCAGTCAATCCCACACACACCCTTTACTGCTCCCTCCCTCTCCCATTCACGGCTTTGCTGCATCCCGTCTTATCTCTCTCTCTCCCTCGCGTCCATCCATCTCCTCTCTCTCTCTCTCTCTCTCTCTGTGCATCACTCTCCCCACGCCGCTCGCTTGATACCGCACAACACCACTCGCACACGCGCACACCCCCCGCCCAAACCGCACTTTTCATCTCTTCGCGATCGGTCCTGTATAACGCCATCTCGTACCTCATTGTCGCCACTCACCAACCTCGCCTCCCCTTCCCGTCCTCCGTCTTCCGTCCTCGTGTCTTTCTGTTCCTCGCTTTTGCTTTTGCCGATAAACCCAAGCAAGCAGCATCGTTATTTGAATCGATCGACCATCCTCAACCCTCTACAACTCGCCGTTTGCAGATTCCCAACATCCCATTCCTCCACCCCCCACTCTCCCCCATCTTCGCACTAGCGGATATCACTTACCCATTACCCATATCGGACTCCACAACACCCTTTCTGTCGCACTCGAGCGAGCGCACTTATCATCCGGATCTTGGCACTTCTCCCCCTTCGTGCACTTGCCGCCTAGTTTATCCTCATTTTTCCACTTCTGGTCACTCCATTACCGCGTCCCTCTGACGTTGACTTCGGCCGGGGTTGCATTCGAAACATTCCTCCCCACTCTCCCACACCCTCTCTCGCACTTTCTCTCTTAACAGAGCCGCAGTTCCACACTCGCCGTATCCCACTCGTCTCCCCAACTCGATGTCCACATAGTCTGTCTGGGACACCCAGCCTACCATGCCCTCGACACCCCCTCTCCCGCCGCCGACACCACCGGCTGGCGGGCCCGACGCGCCTGACGCGGCAGGCCTTCACTCTATGCCTGCCGGCGGCCCTGGCGCCGCTTTAGGATCCATGCAGTCGGCCAGTCGGGGGAGCCGCAGCGCGCCGCGACGACGGCGAGGATCCAGCTCGGCTTCGGGGTCGTCTGTCGCGTCGCTCGGAGATGCACTTCACAGGACATCCCGGGACGACATTGAGGATGACCTCGAGTCGTACGACGGGCCAGAGGAATCGGACTTTGATGTCGACGACGACGACGACGACGATGTGGACCTCAGCTCGAGTAGCAGCTCCACAGCAAGCAGACCCATCCTGGATAGCTCGATAGCGGCCGGCGCACCAACACCGTTCAACACCATGTTCGACGAGTATGCCTTTGCGGCCGATGCGGCGCCGGATGCGTCGTTTATCTCGCAGAATCAGGCCGACGAGGGCGCTATCAGCAGCCACAACCGGAGCACTGCTTCACGGCCCAGTGTCACCTCGTACCACACATACAGGTCCACCGCCGACGACTACATCCCCCCATCCACCCGCCCCGTCCCCGCACCACCACAGCGTCGAAGTGTCACTGAAGAAAACCATCTGTCGCCCATACACTCGTCTTCAGTGGATTCCGGGACGCAAGAGTCTAAAGAAGGCACCAAGCGTTTTACTAAGCGCTTCAGGCGTCGGCCGCCCACTCAGATTGACCGCGACACGGCTCGTCTCCAGCAACTGGGCTATGATGCTGTCTTGGGTCGAGATTACACATTTTGGTCCAGTCTATCAATCGCCCTAATGAACTGTGGCTTCATTCAGGTAAGCATTCCCAGGCAACAGATGCATACAAACACGAGAGCTAACCAGCAGGGTACCGTGTTTGCTGTGCCAGGTTCTTTCAAGTATGGCGGACCAACATTGATGGTGAGAACTTGCTAGCAGCCGCTCGGAATACTCACCATTGCAGCTTGTCGCCTGGCCTATATCAGGCATCCTCTCAATGGCCCTCGTTTGCACGCTCTCGGAGCTGGCATCTGCATACCCAGTCGCAGGCGGCATGGCGTCCTGGGCATGGAAATGTGCCCGATCTGGCATTGGTGGTGAGCGATATTGGGGCTGGATCATGGGCGCCATTGTCCTTGGTGGCCATATTGGAAATGTGAGTCCAGGACACTGTATGGCTGATGGTGAAACTAACGTCCAGCTAATCCTGGTGGCCTGGCAGGCGGTCAGTGTTATCACAGGCACCATGATGCTCGGCTTCGAGTACGAGGTGCAGCGCTACCAGATGGTGCTCTTCTTCCTCGCCATTGTCGTGTTTGTGGGAACGCTGGGCAGCACAAAATTTGCGTCCAGCTCGCGATACTGGGTCTGTGCGGGGTCGTTTGGATTGATGGTGTGGCTCGCATTGTGCATCTCGCTGCTCGCCACGGGTGTTCGCCACCGCGACTTTTCCACCTCGCAGGCCATTTCCACGCACTACACGTCGACCACAGGCTGGCCGTCCAAGGGATACAACTATATTCTCGGATGGCAGTACTGCACCATCGCGGTTGGTGCCGATGTGTGCGCTCACATGTCGGAGGAGACGCAGAACCCGTCACGCAACGTGCCAAAGGCGATGACATGGGCGGTTCTGTTGACATATGTGCTGGCGTACATCTCCATCATCATCCTCTTCCTCTCCGTGTCCCCAGGCGATGCCGAGTTCCTCGCCACGCAGTCGTTTCCCGTTGGACACATTCTCGCCAAGGCCCTGTCACAAAAAGGGGCTATCGCCATTTGTGTCATTATTGTCTTTGTCCTCTGCATCCAGCTCCAGGCGCAGCTTCAGGCCGCCTCGCGTTTCATGTTCGCCATGGCTCGCGACCGCGCCCTCCCCTTCTCCGACACGATCAAGCGTACCGACCGCAACAAGCAGCCGTACGTGGCGACATTCCTCTGCGTGCTGCTCTGGGCACCATTTGCGTGTCTCCTCATCGGCTCGGCAGGTGTCATCTACTCGGTCGCAACAGCCGGCACGGCGAGTCTGTCCATGCTGGGTTACCTGATCCCCTGTGCGCTCTACTTGACTTCAAAGTTGGACCTACAGGTTGAAGGCCGCTCTGCATGGTCTATGCGTGGGTGGAGTCGGCCAATTGCAGCAGTCGCGTCCGTGTTCTGCCTTGTCGTCGTCGTTGTGCAAATCCTGCCCAGCCACCGGCCTGTCACTGTCGAGAACGTGTCATGGTCGCCCGTCGTCGTCGCTTGCACAATGCTCATTTCCTTCATCACCTGGAAACTTTATGGCGCAAAGCACTACTCTGGCCCAATCCGTGCCCTTACCAAGTGGGAGACAGGCATGGAGATTGATCTCGACTCGACGCTCCAGGCCTCGTCGGCTCGCGGCCGCGGCGCGGGCGGCTCCGGCACCACGAGCCTCAAACTTGCAGTCACCCCGTGCTACCCGGAAACAGTTCCAACCGTGCAGGTCGCGTCGGCCCACACGGTCGAGAGCAATATGTCGATGGGCGAATGGCAGCAGGCGTCATTCACGACGACCGAGCAGACGGACACCACCACTTCTCAGACACAGACCCTGTCTGGGGGCCTCTCATCTGGAGCCAGCCGGCGGCGACGAGGCACGACGACGACAATGGGCCGCGTCGACGAGGAGGGCGAGGACATTGACCTCGACGTGCGTCACGGCGACAGCGTGCATGTCGGCGCGCCCGCCGACATTGACCTCGAGCTGGGCGAGACGAGCTTGCACAGCTGGCATGACGAGCGGCGGTAGAAGAAGGGCAAGGGGGTGGTGATGCGCAGGTTATTGGGCGTAATGGTACTTATGGTACTTGGGCTTGGGGCTTTGTAGTTCGTGGCGAGATTGTTGTACTGCCTCAGTCATGTACCCCTCACGATTCCTGATATTGTGGTCGAGCGAGAGCAGCGAGATTTGATACACTCCGGCCTGTCCGGTGGAAGGTGGACTGTTTATCTGGCTGGCACCCCCAAACCATCTCCATCCGTGTATTCGGAGAGTGCCCCTCACAGCTCCGAAGAGCGAGCCGGATACCACATATCTGTCAGTCGGGCCGTAAGGAGCACCAGGCCTCGAAACCGCACTCCAATCCGCAAGATGCAACACTAACATGAATATGAACAACACTCTCATCCGGTACATACCCGTGGGGCTACACACTGCAGACGCCGGCGTCGCGCAGGCGCTCGCGGAGCCACGCGGCCTCGGCCTCCATCTCGTCCACGGAGCGGGGCACGCGGTCCTCGTCCTTGGGCACCTGCCATGCCTTGGGCGGCGCAGCGTGTCGCAGGGTACCGTTCCCGTTGACTGTCGGATTTCCTGCCCCATTCACTGCCCCATTGACTGTCCCATTCACCGCCCCATCCCCATTCCCACTCCCGTTCCCGGTTCTCATCTCCTTGCGCTCACTCGCCTCGAGATCCCCAGCCAGATCGCGCTCACTTGCCTCGAGCGCCGGGTACACATTGTCCGTCACGCCGCCAAAGTCGCTCACGAGGCGCGGGATGACGTGCACGTGTACGTGCGGCACCGACTGGCCGGCCGATACGCCGTCCTGTGTGATAAGCTCAAATATCGGGGTTGACTCCACACTCACCTGGAGGGCAATGTTCAGCGCCTCGGCAGCATATACCTTTTCGATGACGGTGCCGACGCGCTGGACGCTCTGGAAGAGGTCGGAGACTTCCCATGGCTCGAGGTCTGCTAGTCGCGGGACATTGCGTTTCGAGATTATGAGTACGTCTGGGAGAAGTTAGTTTCGGGGTGATGTGGTGCGGAAATATGGTGTGCACGGTTTGTACGCACGTCCTGGCCGGAGCGGCTTGAGGTTTACGATGCCGAGCGAGCTGGCCGACTCGAAGAAGACTGCTGTCAGCGAGGAATGGGAGAGTGCGTACCCTGCCGTGTTACGTCAAAGACGCTGAACAGATGCCGGGCGACCATGCTCTATTTGTCTATGTGTCTAGGCGAGAGTTGATGGAGAGGAGTACCAAACAGTGCAGGATGCATTTGTTGTCGTTTGTGTTACGAGGGTGTGGTGGTGTGGAGAAAAGGGGGAAGGGCGGAGATTGGATCCAACTCCGAGAGAAGCAATCCCCTTTCCGGATGCACCATATCCGGTGGAATGGGGGATCCAGGGCGATTCAGGATGCAGGAATGGCGGGTTTCGAGGTGTTCTCGACGAACGCGTCTTTTCTGTCCTCGCATTCAATCGTCTCGACCACCTCAGAGTGTGTCGCTACAGACTACTTAATCCGTCGCTTACGCCCACATCCCACCTCTCTTCCATCCACTTCTTCTCACGCGGAGGAAAACCAGCCTTGGCCTTAGGAGCTATCAGCTTGTTGCCACCGCACTCCTCAGACACCACCACCAACACCCTCTTAAACCCAGGCTTCCAAGCTCGTAAACAAACCTAACACCCGGCGGCGTCACCCGCCGCCCGTCGTCCGCCGCTCGCCGCCCCCTCTCCACATCCGCCACCATGCGCACATTCTCAGACTCGGACCGCCCAACGTCCCCCGCCAGCTCGGCCGACTCGGACTTTTTCCTCGTTTCCCTCGACGCCGTGTCCCTCCCCTCCCAGCAGTCCTCGCACGCCGGAGAGTCACTCATCAGCCTGTCCTCTGACGAGGAGGACTCGGACGAAGAGGAGACCGAGACCGAGTCGGAGGACGACTACGAGATTATACTCGTCGCTGCGCCCGTGGCCTCGAGCGCGCACGTCGCTGCGTCCCCTTCCCCGCGCGCCATTGTCCCAGTCCCGATTTTGGCTCCGAGCTCTGTTGTGCCCGTGGGAAGCGACATTAGTGCCGATAGTGAAAGCGCCCGCCGCGATGTGGCCCGTCTCCGCCGTCAGCAGTACCGTCGTCGTCGCGCCGAGCGCCGCCGTGCCGAAGCTGAGGCTGCTGCTGTGAAGTCGAACAACCGCCAGGGAACATTGTCCTCGTCGGCCGCTAGGAGTCTGATCGATGCCTCAGACTCGGAGAGCGACGAGGAGAAACGCAATCGTGACGCGGCCCGTGTCCGTCGTCAACAGTACCGCCGTCGTCGCGCGGAGCGCCGCCGTGCGGAGGCTGCCGATGCGGATGCCGCCGATGCCGCTCCTGATGGGACAAACAACTACCCGGGGACCACCGCCTCTGTTTCCGCCAAGAGCCTGATTGACGCCTCTGACTCGGACAGCAGTGATGACCTAGCAGCCAAAATGGATGCTCTCCGTCTTGACCGTCAACGTCGTCGTCATCGTCGCGCAGCCCGCCGTGCAGCTGAGCGTGCCGCACTCGAGCTCATCAAGAAGGAAGTGAAAGCCGTCCCCACCTCGACTGACCTGGTGGATGTTGAGAACAATGTCGACACCAACACCACCCGCACTGGCCGCCAAATCCGCCGTGCTCGCTATCGTCGGCGTCGCGCTGAACGCATCAAGGCGGCCGTAGCTCTCGAGGACGCAAGCAGCGACTCGGAGGACACCAGTAACAGTGACTCAGACGACGCCAGCAGCAGTGCATCAGACGTCACTCAACGCCCCTCGCACCCCTCTTCCCATCAAGTTGTCCCTGGCCGGGCCACCCCCGCGCCCCACGCCCAGACCTCCAACTCATCAGGTTCAGTCATGAGCGCGTCGGACGCCAAGACGTCGATTGACAGGTACGATCAATTGTGCATGGCATCACTCGCTGGGAATCAACACCACTCACACCAGTTTCTTTGCCGATTCAGAGGCGTTCATGGCGGACAAGGAAAACAAGCTGCGCTTATGGCAGTCGCTGTGCATTGAGGTGCGTGTCAATGTTTGTCCTCTTCTCATTTCAGTTTGGCGTCGTGGATCTTGAGCGCTCGTCCCTCCCCGATCTGCCCGTCGCGTCTTCTCCTTCGTCCGTGTTGTCGCCTAGCTCATCACGCTCGGCGACCCCCCGCCCCACACTTCCTCCATTCCCCACGAGTCTTACGCAGGCGCGCCTCGTGCTCAAGACCTATGCGCATGTCAATCTGTGCGAGTATGTCGCTGCGCGTGACGATCCTGCGCGCCATGAAGAGCCCGGGCCTGCCGATATTGGCAAGTACGCCGACCTCTTATACCCGTCCGCCGCGGCCGTGATGCGCGCGACGCGCCGCGCGGGCACGTTTTATCCCCTTGCGGAGACCAAGATGCAGTGGCTGGAACCCCTGCTCAAGGACTTTGGCTTCCACCGCCGCCGCTAGAATTCTGGCGCTAGAGGCTGCGAGACTGGATCTCGCTGTTGCGCATCCATTCCATCACCACGAACGACGCCATGTGTGGCTGTATGTATGTAGGGCCTGTAGGGAGTACCCCATCGTGTTAGTAGTGTTCATCGTTGTCTGTGTTGTGGTCATCATTATGTGCTCGTCGTCATTGTCACCCTTCCCCTCCGTATGCCCTTGTGTGCTATGAATGCCGTTTTTACTTCTCTGCTACATTTAGACATATCGCAGTCTGGCGACACTCTTACAGAAACCACCTCCCAACTCGGATGTCAGACATTTCCGACCTGTCTGGCGCGCCGAACTGCTCCGTCGACAGGTTGGCTGGAGCGGCATATGGAGCGCGACCATCCGACGAGCATCAGAAACGCCCTGGGCGCCCGTTCCTCATTTGGAGCATGGGCGTTGCAGTGATGATATCTGCGGCATGGGAAGTGGAGTGAGTCAAGAGAAGTTTTACGATCATTTCAGAATGATGTACACTGCTCGCTATACGACGACGATGAGGACGAGGCTGATGGTGGTGGTGGATGTAGCCGATGTCGGAGAGTGTAGCAATTGCGTCATTGCCGCCGAGTTTATGGTTTGTTTCAAGGCCCACCTTTTTGGATTGCTGACCATTCCTTTGAGCTTTGGGCATCTTGCTCGTGCATTGGACAGGACACATTGGACAGCAGCCTCTCTGCTCTCGCCACCAGTTTCCGTGTTCTGCCCATCACACCGTCCTCCCTCTCTCCCCTTTGCCACCCACTCCGGACCCTCAATCTACGGCCCGCGCGCAAGGTCTGTGAGAGCGCACAGCACGCACCCAGAGACTGCGGAGAGAGGTGTGGTGTAAAGGGATCCCATCCCATCTCTCGTCGGACACCACCGCCCGCCACCAGATCACCAGATCTCGCTCGTTGTTGGACCACTGCGCACACGACCCATTCGCATCGCCCACATTTCAAAGGTCAAAGTCTTCCATTCTCCATCACCCACATACACTACTCTTCCCCCGCCTCGGGTTCCAAACTACGGCCCCGCCGCTCTCGCCCACGATGGCGACGGCATTACAGCTCCTGCAGATCATCACGCCGAGCGTGCTCGCGCTCCTCGTCCTCCTTCTCGCGCTCCCATCGCGCGCGGCCCCGCCACCAATCCCGGGCATTCGCGCCATCACAATCAAGACAGTCACCCCGCGCCGGGGACACATCCTCCTCGCGCTTGTCCTCCTCGCCGCGACATGTGCCGCCGAAGCAGTCATCCTCATCGCCGACGTGCTCTCTGCACGATACCGCTCCGAGCCGGGCCGCCACTCGCATACCGCGTGGCATGTCGCTGCCGGGACGGTGCACGCGCTGGGCGGACTCTGCATCTATTCCCTCGCAGCCATCTTTGCAGAGTACCGCGCACGATGGGGCGACAAGACGCTCGTCCTCCTTGCGCTCGTCGCGTTCGGCCTCGAAGTGCCCTACCTCGTCCTGAGCGTCATTCACGAGGTCCATGCTAGTGAGTCCCGCTCGCACTACAGTGCTATCGCGTGGAGATCGGGTGTGCGCGCCGCGGGTCGCACTCCAAGAACCCATGCGACGGGCTCACGCTTCCGCTCCCCCTTATCTTTTTTGCTGACTCGCACAGGCCCGCACGACCGCATCTTTGCGATCCTCAGCATCCCCCCGTCCTGTCTTCGCCTGATTATCCTGCCCGTCCTCGCGCTTCTCGTCCTCAACCCCATCGTCCGCTTCCAGCCCGCAGATGAGCGTACCGGTCTCTTGGCCGATACCGAGGAGGATGCCGAGACGAACGACGCCGAGAGCTCGCATGCCGCAGAGAGCAGTCGTGGCCGCCAACTCACCCCAGGGTACGGCACGTTTAACGGCGGCGGCTCGCGCGACACTTCCGCGACGGGAACGACCCGCGCCACCGAGGGTCTGCCCCATGAGAATGGGAAGAAGGGCAAGATTGTCATTCCCAAGAAACTCGGCGAGAAGAAGGACGAGGTACAGGGTATAACCTGGAAGGCCTTCTCTGCACGTCTGTGGAAGCTTTGGCCCCACCTCTGGCCGTCGACCAGCTGGAAGCTCCAGATATGCTGCGTCTGCTGCGTTCTGCTCATTGTCGTCGGGCGCGCAGTGAACGCCGCGGTGCCCCAGCTGATCGGAAACTTTGTCCGCGCTCTCACTGCCAACGAGCACGGCGGCGTTGGGCCCTCGCCGTGGCCCCCGCTGTTCGTCTACATCCTCCTCCGCTCCATGCAGTCTGGCGGAGTGCTCGCCTTCTTGCAGAACGTCCTCTGGGTCCCTGTCCAGCAGTATGCCGACCGCGAGATGCAGCTCCTCTGCTTCAACCACCTTCTCGACCTCTCTCTCGCGTTCCACACCAAGCGCAACACTGGTGAGGTGCTGCGCATCATCGACCGCGGCTCCGCCATCAACAACCTCTTCCAAATCCTCCTCTTCTCCGCCTCCCCGACGGTCCTCGACATTCTCATCTACTCGACCATCTTCTTCCAGCTCTACGGATCCTTCCTCTCCGCATTCATGGTCCTCACTATGGCCGCCTACGTCACGTTCTCCATCGTCTTCACCGGCTACCGCACCAAGCTCAGGCGCGAGATGGTCGAGCGCGACGTCAAGACGCGCGGTATTGCCTCGGATGTGCTCACAAACTGGGAGAGCGTAAAGTACTTCACCGCCGAGCACCGCGAGACCGCGCGCTTCACCGAGGCCATCCGCGCGTTCCAGGTCACCGAGGCCAAGGTCAGCATAAGCTTCAACCTCTTGAACCTCATCCAGAGCTTTATCATCACCCTCGGCCTCCTCATGGGCTCTATCATCATCTCGTGGCAGATCTTGAATGGCCCGTGGGACTCCAAGGGGCAGCCCGATGCTGCCAGCTTTGTCGTCTTCCTCATGTATCTCCAGCAGCTCTACGCCCCGCTCGACCGCCTCGGTACGCTCTACCGCCAGCTCAACGCAAACTCGACCGACGCCGAAAAGCTCTTCAACCTCCTCGCGCAGCCAACAGAGATTCGCGATCTCCCGGGTGCCAAGGATCTTGTCGTCACTGACGGCGTCATCGAGTTTGACGATGTGTGCTTCTCGTACGACCAGCAGGTCCAGGCCCTCAAGAATGTGTCGTTCACCATTGGCAAGGGCGAGAGCATGGCTCTCGTTGGCGAGTCTGGTTCTGGAAAGTCGACGATCCTGCGTCTCCTCTACCGTTTCTACGACATTGACTCGGGCACCATCCGCATCGACGGCCAGGACATATCCAAGGTCACCCAGTCGAGTCTCCGTCGCGCCATTGGCATTGTCCCTCAGGACAGCGTGTTGTGGAACGACACGATTGGTGCTAACATCTCGTACGGGAAGGAGGGCGCAGACGACGAGGAGATCATTGCGGCCGCCATGGCGGCCAAGCTGCACAACCGTATCCTCTCATTCCCTGAGGGTTACTCTACGGTTGTTGGTGAGCGCGGCGTGCGTCTCTCTGGTGGAGAAAAGCAGCGCGTCAGCCTTGCCCGCATGTTCCTCAAGTCTCCCGCCATCCTCGTCCTTGATGAGGCCACGAGCGCCCTCGATACCGAGACCGAGCGCGAGATCCAGCGCGCCCTCGCCGAACTCGCCAAGGGCCGCAGCAGCCTTTCCATCGCACATCGCCTGTCGACCATCATCAACTCGGACCAGATCGTCGTCATGCGGGACGGCGAGGTTGTCGAGCACGGCAGCTACCAGGAACTTATCGACATTGGCGGCCAGTTCTCTACAATGTGAGTCCAGTCCCGCACATGGTTGACTCACACGCAGGTGGAAGAAGCAGATCTTCACCGAGGCCGAGATGCTCGCCGGCGCAGAGGCACGTTCGTCCCCCATCCAACCGTCTTTTCGGCTTGAGCCGGCTGAGGTAACTCCCCAGCCGGCTGTTCCTTACCCTACGGTCTCTGAAGACACGCTCGTGCTAGAACGCGCCTCGCCCCCGAGCACGGTCGCGGAGCAGGACGACGACGAGGTAGAGGAGATGGAGGGGAAATCGCCTGGCGAGGATGGGACACCGGTCGCGCCACTTGCCGAACTGGCTGGCCACGAGGCGGTGGGGCAGGTCGTGGAGAGTGAGGCTGCTCCGGTCCGCAAGGCGTTCCCGGGAACCGCGGAACCCGCGGAAACCTACGCGTCGAAGGCCGCACCCAAGCAGGACATTTCCAAGCCACTACCCCGCCCCCCATCGCCTGATAAGAAGCCGTCGAGTCGCTCGGCCTCGCCTACAAAGCAGAACGTCGTCTTCCCATTCGACCTCAAGCGCCCAGGCCCGCTCCGCAACTTCTCCAACCACAGCGCCGCGGACGCAAGCGACGGCGGCTCGGGCACGGACACCACCGGCGCCGGGAACGGGGCCACCGGGGCCAATGGCGAGGGCAAGCGGCGCAAGCGGCTGTCGTCGATCAAGGCGTTTGCGCGCCGTCTGAGCTCGGACCAGGTGCAGGCGCTCCCCATGGCACGCAGCAGCAGCGGCAACTCGGTGGACTCGAAGCACAAGAAGCGCATGTCGTTTGAGGACAAGCGCAAGCGCCGCAGCTCGTTCCAGGACAGCTGAGTGTGCATCTGTGTCGCTTCCCATCTCTTTTCGCATCCCTAATAGCAATAACAGGAACCAGAAGAAATTGCGTTTTGTCCATATCTACCCGTCTAATCACACCCATAGCCACCCGATGCCATCAGATCTCTGCATGAACCCAACAGCGGCGAAAGCGTCTAGTACGGTCATGATCAGCCAAACTGATTGTGCATCAAGACTTTTTCTGTGGTACAGTACATGAGTGGCGCACTTCAACACAGTGTGTGTATTTGCTTCAAGATGTAGTCCATCTTCACAATCGGACGGGATAATGAGACGAGCATGACTCTCCCAGTCAGACCACTGTCATGCACCTCACTGCCTGGGCTGTGATCTTGCAGAGAAAAAATATCTCGACACAGAGGACACAATGCAATGCTACTCCCAGCCGGCATTTACACAGACGACCATCATGTGCCGCACTTATCGCGACAATAAACCAAGCGATGGAACACAGAACCTGCTTCGTTGGCTACGATAGTCAAGCAAAAGCAGGGAGCTGGAGCCGCAAGAAAATCCTGACGACAGGAATACAACTCGTGGTAAAAGATGAAAAAAATTAAAATGGGATATGTAATCGTCGACAGTCCATTGAGATCCATTCATCAATACTCGAGTTTGTACAGCGTACAAGATCTGGCAGCAAGCAAACGGCCCCAGGCCTAGATAAAGTTGAGGGCGACAAGCAGCGCAGCCATACCGCTCAAACCGCTGTTCGTCTGGTAATAGTCAAGCAGCACAGTCGCGCGCGGACGGAGGCCCTGCGCCGCCTGCCGGAGCAGCCATTTTGTCAGGCGCGCATTGGTGCCCTCGAGGCCGAGGCCGACGGACGTTGCGCCGAGCCCGCGCGAGACCCACTGCGGCGTCGCAAATGGGAAGGTTGCGCCCGTGTTGAACACGACCGTCAGCGGCTGTGGCGATTGGGGCGCAAGTGTCGGCTCGAGGAACGCGGCCACCCGCGTCGCCTTTTCGGATATCTCGGCGGGACTCTGCACGCCATACCTTTTCCATCAGCACTGTATTTTTCTTTCTATTCTCACCAGTCGTGGCAGCGGAAACCGACGCCGAGGCCACCAGGTACCTCGAAGCCGTCCTTGTTGTCGTTTGGCCAGCGCTCGGGGTGGAGACCGAGGCCCTCGGCCCACTCGTCCTGCGGCGCGCCGTCGTCCTTGTTGAACCGCGTGAATACGATACCCTTGCCGCGCACCTCGCCGAGCGTCGGCACGTGGTCGGCAATGTGCCATAGGTTGCTGCCGTTCTGCCTGAGTGCGGCGTACACGCGGGCACTGAACTCGGGGTGGTGCTCGCCCTCCTCCTTTAGACAGAGCACGAGCGTCTCGCTCGGGTGGGCGCGCAGAAAGCCCTCGGCCCAGTCTAGCTGCTGCCGAAGCGTCGAGTACTGCGGGCGGATGCCGTGGTACGCTGATGTCAGGAAAAGGAGATGCGAGTGCGGCATTCATGCAGTTACACTGACTCTCGCGACTCACTCTGCAAGTCGCCCTCGTTGACCTTGAGGCGCACGTCGAGGAAGCGGATACCGTCGTTGAGCTGTTCCTCAAGATCACAAGTTTGGCACTGCGAGATGTAATCTAGTGTGAGCGGTATCATACCCGACACTCACATCCATGCAGGGCGCTGCTCTCATGCGTTCCGGGGACGCACAGCTCGGACAGGAGCGTGTTGTCGGGTACGCGCTTCATCCACTCCTGGGGCGGGGGCACGTCGAGGAAGAGGATCGTGTCCTCCTCTGGCCCGATGATCTGGTACGCGAGCAGACCGTCAATGCCCGTCGCGAGCTCCTTCCACCCGCGCCGGCGGTCCGGGGGGAGCGAGCTGATCGGCACCTCGACGCTTCCCTCCGCGTCGCCGTGGCGAATCTTTAGCGTCACGAGCGGATACCCGCCGCGAGGGGGGAGCGCCGCCAGATCGAGGACCTGCGCGCCGCCAGCCGACGAGATGCCCACGGTCTCGCCCAGCTCCGTCGTCGCCGACGTCACCTGTACGCCGTTGGTGATGAGCTTGAGAGACATGTTTTGTGGATGTGCTTTTGGTGTCGCGCGCTCTCTGGAATCGAGAGCGATGTGGGAATGGCAAGGTGCGGCCACCACTGTGGTGGGAAGTTGTTGCCGTATGGGCAGTGACGTAATTGTGGGCGGGAATAATCTGATCCGGCGGCGCGCCCCTCTTAAGACGATAAAGCTGCCGACTCATCGCGAGTACGCGCGAGTGCGTCGAGCGTCGCTCACGCATCCGACTCCGCACCGCGTCACAGATCACAGAGCGAGGTTTACATCGCTCTCCACTCAACAGCTTAAGGCGGAGGGACACACAGCATGTTATTCAGTGGATGAGACGAGGAAGAAACGGTCCGCGCGCAGTGAACTAAGGCTAGGCCAAGACAAATGGGGCAGCCACCTCATGCTCGAGTTCCAGGAGTGCATCCGTGCATAACCTCACATGTCCAGGTTGAGACATCGAGTGTGCCATGGGATCTGAAGAGGGCGATCCTGATAAGATAAGAAGGTGTGGATGCGATGGGGGCGCTCACGTCAGTCTGAAGGACACACAGCTCCGCGCTCTGTCATGGTCAAAGACACCGCGGATGGTCGGCACTGGGGAGTGAGCTATGCCGCCGTGCAGTTCACTCGGCGGCCAGCTCGTCAGTCACTTGCCGCTGAGCACCTCCAGAGGACTGCAATCGGAGCTCTCGTCCAGCAGGCAGCAGACTGAGCGCGTCCTCCGTCCCCAAACGAACCTCGGACGGCTCCAGCCGCACGCGGCGTTTGCCGTCAACGCACAAAGCATGAGCGGCACGTGTATCCCACCATGAGCAGGAGCTCGAAAGGTCAGAAGCCTCTTCATCTCCGCACGTCCCAGCCCCGCCCAGCCAATCGATAACGGCGGTGCGCGGCGTTCCGTCCCCCTTTGCCGCGGATATCCAGTGCTGGGTCTATGTCCGAAAACTTCACCGTGGGCGGCCCGGCGGCGACCCGCGTGCCGCGTGCGAGCCTGCGAAGGCTGTGGGTGGCGCGATGGCGGTGACGGGGGTTCCGACGCTCGCCCCGATCGCGATCTACTAGACTGTCGTAGTTTCCGGCCGTCGGCTGCTAGTGGGCTGGAATGTGGTTGCCACAAAGCGTTCCACAAAGCGTTCCGAAGAGTTGTATCCTGTGACTAGTGACTGTTCCGCTGACCTGGGGCCGAGTAGAGCCAATTGAATGACTGCTGAACTGCTGACTCTCCGCCCTGGATGCCTGGAAGAGCAGCGCAGCCGAGATGCTCCACCACTCGACGACTGTTTTTCCCCGACATGACGACAGAATATGCAGTAACATTTGTCTCTCGGCCTCTTGGCGGCTGGTCATCGGCCGTCCTGTGATCCTGTATCGGTTTGGTCAGCAGAGCAACAACTCCCGAGAGATGAGTTGCGAGCTTGCGAGGAGCGCCACCACCAAAGGGGTCCAAAGGGTCTGGAGATGATATGAATAGCGATGGGCAACCCGCTTTGATCTTGTTGGCTCCCATCTTGATGATATCAATCTTGACATTTCTCCCATTGCGATAAACTTTACGTCTATCTCCCTTGATCCTCGTATCACCCGAACAATCTTCACTTCTTCCCATCTCCCCATCTCCATCCCATTCTCACCGCCGCCCACGATGCGCCTCGGCCCCGTCTCCAACGTGCTCCGCGCCGCGCGCAGCCGCTCCCCCTCGCCGCTCTCGTCGCCGCTCTCCCCGCGCTCCCCCACCTCCCCCGTCCACCAGCATTTCAATGTCTCGCTCCTCCCGCCGCTCTCGCGCGCTTCGTCCCAGGCCGCAGCGAAGAAGCAGCTCCTGAGCATCACGGAGATTGACCGCCTCCTCACCCACATTGCGAGTGAGTAACCACCGGCCGTGCGCCGTTTGCCATGTGCCGTATGCCGTGTGCCGTGCGCTCGATTGCCCCTCTCGATCCAATTCCTCACACACCAGGCGCGTCGCCCAAGACCCAGTCCGACACGCCAATGGTCATGCGCGCACACCCCATCCCGTGGATGCGCGCCGGGTGCGGCATGCCCGACCTCGAGTCGTCGTCCACCGCATCCCACCCCGTCCGCTCGCCTCCGCTCTCCCAGGCCGAACAGGACGCCCTCATCAAGCCAAGGCACATGTCCGCGTCGTACACCTCGTTCGATCTCCCCCTCGCGACCGACCCCAAGCTGTACGACCAGTATGTCAACTTTACCGGAGGTTTCCGTGAGTTCTTTGGTCGGGGGATAGTGCTGACATCAGGCATGGGCAAGCTCCTTGAGAGTGAGTAGTAGGCGGGGTAGGCAGCCGCAGGCGTGGTATGGCATGAGTCCACTCTCAATTCTCACTATACTCACTCCCAGACCTCGACTCACTCGCCGGCGCCGTCGCGTACCGCCACTGTCTCGCTAATGCGCCCGCGGCCGACGGCCGCGCAACGGAAAACTTCCATCAGGAGGCCAACCGTGCTGGCATCTACCTCGCGACCGCGTCCGCCGACCGTCTCGACATGTTTGGCAAGCTCAACCACGAGAATGTCCGGTGTGTAACCAGCAAGCTTCTCATTCTTACACCAGTGACCTCCGCTTCTCGGGCTTTGTCACCTGGACGGGTAACTCGTCGATGGAGGTGTTCGTCAAGATGGAGGGCAAGCGCATTGGCGCCGACGAGAGCGATACGCTTATGCTTGGCCGTTTCGCGATGGTCTGTCGCGATGCGCACACGAACAAGGCGCGCAAGGTGCCGCCTCTGATTGTCGAGACGGAGGAGGAGAAGATGCTGTGGCAGCTCGGCCAGGAGCACAAGGAGAGCCGCACGTCGTTCCAGAAGGCGGCGCTCGACAAGCAGCCCCCGACCGAGGAGGAGGCTGAGCAGCTGCACGCGTTCATGCTCGAGGTCAAGGACAAGAAGGAGTTCCAGGGCGAGCAGATTGTCAAGATGAAGGACACGGAGATCCAAAAAGTCGAACTCATGTTCCCCCAGGAACGCAACCTCCACGGCAAGGTGTTTGGTGGCTACCTGATGCGCATGGTGAGTGCCAGCGACCACCTGGACTGCTGTCTGACAACAGGCCTTTGAGCTCTGCTTCACCAACGCGGCCATCTTTGCGCAGCAGCCGCTCCGCTTTCTGTCCCTTGACCAGATCACCTTCCGCCTGCCCGTGCCCGTCGGCTCCATTGTGCGCCTCACCTCGAAGATTGTCAAGACGACGCAGCCCGACCCCGTGACCGACTCGAACGCAAAGGCACACATCAAGGTCAAGGCCGAGGTCGAGGAGATTGAGACTGGCGTAAGTGTATTTGAGAATGGGTTCGAGCGCGTGCTCACAAACCAGAACCGCCGCGAGACCAACACGTTCTACTTTACCATGGCCAAGGAGGACGGCAAGCCGTTCGGCAAGGTCGTCATCCCCGAGACTTACCACGAGACCATGTACTTCCTCGAGGGCGAGCGCCGCCTCGCTGTCGGCTCGGAGATGCGCCGCCTCTACGCCGCCAGCCTCTCCGACTCGCCCGACACCCCGCCGCATCCTATCCAGTAAATGAATCTTTGGTGCCAGGTGTAAATGGACGCCTGCGCCTTGTATCACGTACCGCGTACCATACCGTCGGGAGCATGCATCTGTACAATGTAGAGCTGGGTCCAATCCGCAATGACGGTGGTTTGTCACCCCGCTGTGCCTGTGTGTCCGAATGAGAGTTCTGGGAGAACCGTAATCTTGATGATCAAGTGTGCAGAGACACCCGAAACCCGTACGACGCCACATTCCGACCACATTTCCTCCACGTCCTCTCTCCATCCAATCCTGTTATCCACTCCAGCTACCAATCCCCGCATCAAACTCATGGCATTATCAGATGGCTGTACAGTACATAACCATATCACATTGACGCAAGCGTCGCGAGTCGTTGGCCCAGGCGTGTGCGCGTGGCGTCTTCTCCACCTCACTTCTCCTCGTCCCGTTTCGGTGATCCGTCAGGCGGTCCTCCAGGCGACGGCGTCGCATTCTGCGCCGACGCCTGCGTCTGCCCCTGTCCCTGTCCTTGTCCCTGCCCCGTGCCCGCACCCGCACCCGCACCTGCAACCGCGCCCGTGCCCGAGCCCGACCCCGAGCCCGACTCGTTCGGGAGCTTGCCGACAAACCACGCAGGTACCCAGCCCCGCGCGCCCGTGTCCTCCTTTATGCTGTAGCTCCAGTGGCAGTACTTTTTGTACACGCGGATGCGGTCGCCCTCCTTGAGACTGAGCTCGTTTTCGTCCTTGGAGGTAAAGTCCATGAGCGCCTTGCCGGGGTACGACGACGAGATGATGTTGCCGGGCTGGATTGGCGCGCGGCCAGACACACGGCCGGGGGTCGACGGGGATACGGCGCCGACGGGGGCGGTGAGCTCGAGGAGACACCCGGCGGGAACCCACGCCGAGCGCGTGGGGTCGGATACAATGTTGCCCCGCCCTTCCGGATCGCGCTGTACGAACCACCACCCCTTGGCCTTGGACATGACCACAAACGTCGCGCCGACGGCGACGTTGAACTCGTCGTTCCGGTCCGCAATGTACGGGTATATCGAAATAGCGTAGGTCACCTTTTGCGAGTTGCCGTCCTTGTCGAGGACTGTCCCGTTTGGCTGCGGCTTGGCCGCGTCTGAATTGACCATTTCCGGGCTTGGTAGCTCGGGGAAGGCGCCCTCGCCCGTGCGCCCCTGGCGGTCGCCGTTTGCCGCGCTGCTGCCCCGTGTGGGCGACGCCAGTGTGGACTCTATCGTAGGAAGCACATTTGTCGCAGAGTTGGCCGGCAAGCCCAGCTTGGCCGCCCGCTTCTCCTGCGCGACAACGACTGGCGAGCGGATATCACGGATGTGGCGGAGCATAAACACCGGGCGCTGGCCGCTCTCCTTGAGGCGCTGGAACAGCAGGAGCGGCTTTTCGTCATAGGACAGGCAGCGTTCTGGGACGTGAGCACTCATCCGCTGCAGCTGCTTGTCACTTACCCGTATTTCCAAAACAGATAAACAAGGCGTACATCTTCCAGTCATCGTTGATCTTGTACTTTTTGAGTGCGGCCGGAAGCACTTTCCAGCACGGGTCCTCCATGTTGACTCTAAAGCTCTTGGCCTGCTCCTTGGAACGCGCGGTGCGGTCAGACGGGTGATGTGCGGTAGTGGGGTCAACAGGGGGTGTAGGTGAGGACGGGAGGGGACCGCTCGTCGCGCCCGTGCGGCTCTTTGACGGGTGCGGTGGCAACGGCGGCATGTCGCCCCCACTGCCATTCCGAGTAAGTGGTGGCTTTGGCGTGAGAAGGTCGGCCTGCAGGCGGCTGCCGGACGCGGTCGCAAATTGTGATGGGGAGGTGAAAGACAGACCCGAGGCAGTGATGGGTGTCTGCGAGCCGCCAATGACGCCCTCCTCGACCAGGGTCGGAACACCTGCAGGCATCGGAATGCCCGAATCTGTCATGGCGCGGCGCATCAGCAAGGCTTCGTGCTCGAGCTGGTTCACCCGTCGTCCCAGGGTGCCGACCACGTTCAACATTTCGTCAATCTTGGCAGCCTGTGCCATTGCTTCCAGCGCGATGTCCTCTGCGTGTGTGAGTGAAGGGAGATCCAGCGGAGCGCGCGAGTGCGTATCCCGAGGTACTCACCTTGTGGCCGCCAATCGTCTGGACTAATCTCCACTCCCTCCTCCTTTTTTCGGTCGTAGACGGCGCGCAGCACCGTGAGACGGTGTCCCAGCGATGTCATCCCCAAATCGATGAGCGACTCATTGTCGAGCGCACACAGCACTTCGCCCGTGATGCCATGTTCTGATGTCAGTGGGAGGTCAGAGGCTGGGGCGGTTGAAGGAGCCAGGACCTGAACAACACGCCGACATGGCGGGTGCGATGGGGCACGGTATGATCCAAACCGCACAAACTGCTCTGCAGCTCTGCAGGCTTCCATCTAGGATCGAGGTACAGATGGCAGTGCTGCCGGCTTCCTCCCGCTGCGTGGTCACGCTTCCCATCTCCACACGCTGGCATCACGCCAATCCCACTGGGACGCACCATAAATGACATTCTCGTACCCCTCGATGCCCAGGGTGATGAGCCACGAGTTGACCTCGGCCTCGTCCCATTCCGTGATGGGTTTACCGGGCGACAGCGGCTTGGGCGACACGGCCGTCATGGCGCGCGGGGCCCGTGTGGGCGTGGACGGGATCGTGGGCGGGGAAGTGGGGGGCCGGGGGAGCCGAGGGAGTGGACGGGGGTTGCGCCGCGGCGAGGTGCGTAGGGGTGGTGAGATATTTGAGATGTTTGAAATATTCGCTTTGTTGGGTGGTGAGATGGGATGCGCGGGGGAGAGGGAGAGGGCGATTGACGACGACAGATTGGATGCGCGGCGCGGCGTCCTGGACGCCGAGGGCGAGCGGGGAGAGCGGAGGAGCGGAGGAGAGGGGGAGCGCGGTGGCGTCTGCGTTAGGCTTGGTGAGTGTCGCGGCACGCGGGCGCGGGCACGGGCACGGGCACTGCGTGCGTCTGAGCTGATGTCGCGGGCTCGGCCAAGTGCGGCTGCGTGGTGGCAAGTGGTGGCTAGTTGCGCGAGGTGGTGAGTAGGACGCAAGAACGGCGGATGTGATGGTGCGGCAGATGTGATTTGGGGGAGAGGGATGTGGGGTGGTGGGTGAGGCGATACCCTTAGGGGATTGCGATGATGATGATGATGGAGATGGAGGTTGTGGTCGTGGTGATGATGATGATGATGATGATGACCAAACGGAAGAGCGGAAAGAGAGAGAGAGAACGGGACAAGCAGAGCAACAGAGGAAGAGAGAGGCAGGGAGAGGCAGGGGAACGGGTAAACCGGATTAGAAAGGGCATTACAAATTGTAATCAAAGCGGATAGATCCCCTTCACAATTCCTAATCGCTCCCCCTAATCGCCCGAAGCACCTGGAATGACCTGTGCGATCTCGAGATCCAGCTCCTGTTCCTTCCTCTTGCAGCTCTTCCAAGTCACCCACACGCTCTGACAATAGAATATAGAATACTCCAATAGCCACGGAGGACACAGCGGACACGGACACGGAGGACGGCGAGCACCAGCACAATGGAGGAGCGGAATGTGGCATGGAGGCCGGAGGGCAGTACGGCAGATCCGTCGTGTAACGGTACAAATGGACACTTTTGTACAGACCTCAACTGATCGTATTCCAAGCTGCGGGGGAGGGAGAGGGCGGAGAGCCCAGCGGGACGATGGACATCGACAGAGGTCATACTGTCTTCCGCACTGTCATCACATCGCTGAGGTCTGGAATTATAGTAGAGGCAATACGGTGACGACGACCGGCACGACGGGACTGCGAGATGGAGATCCTGTTCCCGACGTGCGTGTCGGCACAGTTTGTGCAGTCCAAAGGACCATTTATGCGCCGTACGAGGCCGGCAGGCGGCCAGGATCTGTCCATTGCGGATGCGCGGAGTGTGCCTCGGCGTTCTGTACCCACGCTTCCGGCACACTCCCCGCACCGCAGTGCGCTGAGAAGCGCTGGATCTTAAGTGTAAACCGTGTCTGCCGGGTAGAAGTAGATGATCAGGCTGGAGCTCACGATACCGAGCACTGTGGGCTCAGTGACAGTGGACGATGCACGATGCACTAGAATCCATGCAGAGCGTGGACGGGAATCCGGAATACTGCTGATGCTGATGGGAGACATGGAGTGCCACTCGAGATCTCAACCACCCAGTTGTACAGATTCCAAGTCGGACGCACCTCCACCTCGGTTTACCTCGATTTCCGACTTTGCGACCTGCGAGGTTGTAAGCCCACAACCAGCTTCTCTTGTCCACCACCATGTCGTTCCGCACGTTCCGCGCCGGTCTGCGGGCCACGACGCGCACGACGCGCACGACGCTCGCCCGCCCGCCGGCACGCATCGCCCCGGCGCGGCGCGGCATCGCCTCGGGGCCAATTACGGCGCTCGCAGACGTGATCCTCGCGTCGCCGGTGCCGTACGGCGCAACAATCGTAGCACTCACGCTCACTGTCCGCTCGGCGATTTCGCTGCCCGCCGCGCTGTGGACCCGGAAACGGACGCGCCGCCTCCGCGAGGTGGTCATGCCCGAGATGAAGCGCGAAAACGACCGTCTGGCCCTCGAGGTCTTCAAGGAGTGCCGCGCAAAGGGCGTGGGTCCCGACGAGTACATGGTCGAGCTGAAGAAGCGGGTAAGCGGAACAAATAGATGAAAGCTCACGGATAGGTGAAAGACGCGCAGTTTGCGCTGCACAGAAAGTACAACACACACCCAATGTTCACGCTCGCGGTCCCGTTCCTCACCAACATTCCGATTCTGGTGGTCACCTCGCTCGCGATCCGGCAGGCAGTCGATACGCCCGCGAGCGCGCTCGTCGGCCAGTCCCTGCTGTGGATTTCTGACATCTCTGTCCCGGATCCACAGGGGCTTATCGGTCTGTTGGCCGGCTGCCTCGCGTTTGCGAGTTCCGAGATCCACGGCGCACGGAGACGGCGGCTCGAGGCGGAGACAAAGGCCGCTGCGAGTCCGGATGTGCCCCCCGTTGAAGAACTCACCCCGCCTCCAAAGCCCGAGGCGCCGCGTACCGCCAGCAAGCTCGCGACACCCCCGCGCCTCCCATCTCATTTACGGCGCTTCAGCACAACGTCCCCAGCTGCAGCCGTGCGGCCCATGCGCCGCCCGACAAACAAAAAGAAGCCCATGCCCGTACCCTACTCGCGCGTACTGGAAGACGTGGACACCGTCCCCGGGGGCCGCCAGACGGTGAAAAACACCACGAGCGCATTCCAGACTGTCATGGAATACGGCGTCAAGGCGTGGAGTGTGGGCATCATTGCCATGGCGCTCTCCCAGCCGGCGGTGAGTGGACGAATAAAAGATAAAACTCTGCTGACGGCAGGCACTCGTGTTCTACTGGGTGTGCTCGATTTCGTATACGCTCGTGCAGAACCTCGTGTTTGCGCGCATTGACGAGCGCGAGGACAGAGCGCGCCGCCTCCTCAAGGCTGCCGGCGTGAATCAGAGGCAGCAGATGGCGAACAATGCCGCCGCGGCGAGCAATCCCCCAGGCCCGATGTAGACCGCCTCCACTCAGATATCATATAGCATTGCAATGCAGCATTTCACGACTGATGTTTGTTGCGAACGGAGATGGGGTTCTGACGCGCTTCTCCGAGTCTGACGCTCAAGGGACGGCCGACGGCCGGCTTGCAGTTCCCGGCTGGGTCTCCTCTTTTGGTCTCTGTCTCGCTTTACTGGGCACTGCGCAACGCACCGCTCAACGCAGTCTTCAACGCTGCACCGCCCACACCGCACACCTACGCCTCTTGTTGTCTGTCCGTACTCTCACTTGCCCCAACTCTCTCGTGTCCATCCCTCCGTCCACTGTTCGCTCATCTCGCGCCCTCACTTCCGCACGGTTACATCATTCTAGGTAGCGCGCTTAGTGGGCCGACTGGGCCTGGATAGACGCGGCGTAGGGGTTCTTGGGGTCCTTGAGGGCGTCGGGGGCTGGGGAGTTAGCGGCAAGCCCGGATGGGAGGAGCATAACCATGAGACAAGGAGATTGGAGCCGGAAGAGCTGCAGCCGAGATGAAGCTCGACAATTCACACCACTTGCCCGATCACCGCACTCTGCTCCGCTTGCTCCCTCGCATACTCACTGGCGACAGCGGCATCCTGAGCCTTGACGACACCGAAGAAGGTGACGGCCGAGGCGAAGATGAAGGGAGCCAGGGGCTTAAGGACCTGTGGGGCGAAGCGGGAGTGTCAAATCGAGAGACACGCGATGAATAATGAATGGAGGGTGAAAGAGGAAGTACACGGATCATGCGCGCGGTGCGTATCGGGTCGTGAGGGGAGGGAAATGTCGAGTGGGAGAGCGTATACGGTCGTGGTTTTGTGTCGGGATCGATATCGGCAGGTCGGGGTCGGCGTCAGCATAACTGCACAACAACATCACATCTCCTCCTCGAACTCCGCTCCTCATCTGCCCCCAGCGCAGATCTACGCTCCTCTCCTCCCTCCCGCTCACTCCCAACATCCTCCTCCTCGCCATCCTCCCCACCCTCCGTCCCTCATCTTCCCTCCCAACCTCACTCCCCACTCCCCCTCTCCCCCTCGCTCTCCTTCGTACGCACGGGAGTAGGCCAAGCGCGGAGACCGAACATTTTGACGACTAACAATCAGCTTTTTATCCGTATCACAATTGTACTTACTGTTTGTGTGGTGTGGGTTGACGGCGATGCGGAGAGTGAGCAGATGGCGCCGAGCACAAAGAGCCGAGTGAGTGAGTGACTTCTGCATCTGCTGCTGCCCTGCGACTGGCTGCTCCCTTCTCTGCGGTGGGCCACGCGGAAGCCGGCCGGGCAGAGAGCCTAGAGCGTACAGCGGTCGGAGAGCGTCGGAGGGCAGAGGGCAGAGGGGGGCTACGCTACGCTGGGGCTGGCGGAGTTATCGAGTGTGGCGGCGATTCGGAAGATCTCACACGTGGTATGGACAGACCCGTACCCCCCAGGACCCTCAGATTCCCCAGGTCCCCCGGATTTACCCTCCACACCCCGCATCTCCGATATCCGACGCCGCGAGTCTGACCATGTACATTGTATTGTGCTCCGAGCTCCGCTAGCTCGGAGCTCCACCTTAGGCCACGCTCGCAACGCTTCCCCCCCTCCGCGCGCTCCGCGCGCTCCGCGCACTTCGCCCTGCGTGTGGCACGTCCCATTCACGTCTCTCTGCGCATATCGTACAGTCACATACAACTATAGCCAAGGGTATCTATCCCAGTGCTGGGCTCCGAGTCCATCGTGCCGCTGCCGTTTCCCTGCTCGTTTGGTGTCATTTGGCGTACTCTGCGTTGAAGCATCTTGTATCCTGTCGTCCTCTTTCGCGCCCTACTCTCTCTAACCCCAAGGCTACAAGAGATGGTGCACGAACCGGTGGTACACACACGTACACGGTGCAGCGACCTCGGTGACGCGCACGACGATCACGTTCATCTCGCCCGTCACCAGGCGGCGCAGCGGTATGTGCAGGTTCTTGTACACTGCGCGCAGCACGCCCGAGTGCGCTGTCACCGATACGTCTGCGGTCAGAGGAGAATGGGTTAGTGGGACTCACAGGTGTCGTCGCCGTTGCACATGTCCATCACGATCCCGAGGCCCTTCCCCGCCCGCGCGACCATCTCGTCCTCGGTTTCGCGTCCGCGCACGCTCTTTGGCCGCCACACGAGATCGTCGTCGGGTGACGTTTCTGGAAAGGTGAATGTTGGGAACATCTCTCGCAGCTCGCGCAATGGCAACCGCTCGTCGCAGTGGTGCACGTGCAGGTGTTCCCGTAGTTCCTGAGTGGTGAGCATTGAGGACAACAATGGGCGATTTCTGTGTGGCTCATCGCATCACCAATGCGCCTGCCACGACAACGCGCACCACACCAACTCGGTCCTCCCCATTCACCTCCGCCTCCTCATCATCCGTTCCCCAACTACCCCGCTACTCACCTCGATACATTCTCCCGGCACGCCGTGTCCCATATCGCTCGCGCCCTGCGCCTTTCCGGGGAAGAGCCACGCCCACTCGAGTCCGGCCGTCTCGGCCGGGCGGCGCATGGGGCTCACAAACCAGCGCGTCGGGAGCGGCATACCGGCGGCGGCCTCGCGCTCAAACACCCTGCCGAGCTTCTTGGCCTGCTCGCGCCCCAGGGCGGTGAGCGCGGGGTCTGTGATCGGGTGGGTTTGTTGTACCTGCTGTCAGTCCAAGCTGGGGAATCGGGGAAGCGGGGAAACAGGGAAGCGCATGGAAGCATGGAAGTGCATGGGCCGCTCGGATGTAGAGTTCCAGTTGGATGACAACCTGCGCACGGGCCACTGGCTGGGCAGATGACCCGTCCAGGCACGAGTGATGCCGAAGCTCGGGAATCTCGGGACTTGGCCAGGCAGCCAGGAAGGAGGTGGTCATGAGGCCAGCAAGTGCTCTCCGCATCGACCATGTTATGAGAAGCGTCCAGCTCGATGTTAGGTGCGGTTCGCGCATGCCATGTACGCCGTGCACGCCGTATATGCTATACGCCGCTGCACCACATGACCCCGAACCCAGGAGTAGGAGTAATACGCACCACATTCTCCGGGAGGCCATACTTTTTGGCTAGGACGTTGTGCTCGGCTGCCTGTCAGCTGTGCACCGCACGCGGCACCCACCCTCGCCGTGTCGTGCCGTGTAGATGACCTTGATCTTCTCGCCGGGCGCGGCGTCAGCTTGCAGGTCTGGTGTGAGTGGCTGGAGAACAGGAACAGCCGAGTGGCAGTACGCATGGCAGTGCAGCGCGCCCGCGCCCTCGCAAGCGAGTTACGAGCTACGGGGCGATTCGCGGTGCGGCACGCGACCTCGCTCTCGCTCGTACGCACCCGCAATAGCCTGCTTAAACGCGCCCCAGTCCTGCGCGACGAGCCCGAAGCGGTTCTCGATCTGGAGTCAGCGGCCAATGCGTGGACGTGGGGCTGGGGGGGTGGTGGATCGCCGCCGTCTGTAAACCGCAAATGCTCGTCATGCCCGAATGAGCTGATGAGTGTCCAGCGTCCCAGCGCGCAGTGAATATCAATGTGGCTCCGCGCCGCATAGCGTCTGGCGGTGACGGCGCAGCCGCTGCGCCGATCGCGGACGAAGGGATGATTTGGCATGGTCATGGACATGGCCCCGGGGATATGTGCATGCAGCTCCGCGAGGAGCACTCACGTCGAGTTCCCATGACGAGAGGGCGAAGAAGCCGGGGACGTATTCGAAGTGGTATGGCATGGTGGGCGGGGGTGGGGATGGGGGCGGATAGCCGAGGCGGGGGGCAGGGATTCGGCGGAGAGGGAGAGAGGGGTGAGGGGTGAGGGGTGAGTGTCGGGGGGAGAGGGGAGCCGAGGGGAGACGCGGCGCGCGCGGTGGCGATGGCGAGAGAGATGGAGAGGATGGGACGGACGGGGATGTAGATGCTCAGAGATGGGTGTTTGAAGGTCAGGCGAGCTTTGGCCAACAAGAGCCAGCAATAGCATCCAGCCGCCCGCGAGAGTGAGTGGGTGACTGCCCCGCTAGGGAAGTACCCGCGCTGGGCCGGCGCTCTCCGACAAGCAACAGCCTATTGCTCTCGATCTCCGGTTGTCGGGTGTATGGTACCAAGTGGGACTGGTTCGCTGCATCGTCCAGTGCATGCATTGCTAGTAGTGTTAGTCGGAACAGTGGACGGAGATGCATGCTGCACGCTGCTCCCTATCTGCTATCATTTATCAAGTACTGTATGACTACAGTGGCTGCGGCACGATGCATAGGGGCCATCTCTTCGATACAGGATACACGCTGCACGACACCCTGCACAGCCGACACAGGCTGCCGATATCCCTTACATCAGGATATGGCCTCCGTCTTGATATCCACCTCGGCTCAACATACAACAGACCCAATCCCTTGTTCTTCTCGCTCTCCAGACACATGCATAGTGTAATGTACAACACACCACGGCCACGGTCTCGTCTCGTCTCGCGCTGCAGCTGGCCACCCTGCACTTTGTCTCCAACCTCAAAACCTCGATCTACTCTCCAAGGAACCCCGCGCTCTATCCCCGCTTGCCCGCCTTGAGCTGGCGCGCAAAGCGGTTGAACTTCTTGTTGTCCATCTGGATACGCGAGACGTGGTGCAGGTCCTCGACATGGTGCTGCAGGCGCGACTCGGGCGCAACAGTGTACTGCACCTCCTGGACTTGTCAGCAAAGTCATCCAATTTCACCACACGTACCCTTGCCTGCGGAAGACGCGCGCCCTTGCGGGTCGCATTCTCTGCCAGGGCGGAGCGCACGTCGAAGCGCTTGGCCTTGGCGCCGAGCTTGGGCTTGGGACGGCGCGGGCGCTCGCTGCCCTCCGCATCGAGCTCGCGGTCTCCCTCGCCTTCACGCTCCCGCTCGCCCTCGGCGCGGCGCTCGGTCTCGCGCTCAATGTCCTCGGCCGTCGCGATGAAACGGCTGCGGAAGTCGGCCGAGCGCTTGATGATTGGACGAGACCACGCCTGCACGAGCGCGTCCGCCTGGCGGTTGATGGCCGGCGTGACGCGCTTCGTCTTGGTGTAGAAAAGCACCACGGGACCGAGCTTGGACTCGCGGATCGTCGCCGTGTCCAGGTCCATGCGTGGAAGGACCTCAAAGATAGCCCTCTGGATACCCGGTGACGGAAGCGACTTGTCAGGCAGCGGGTCGAGCCACTCCTTGACCGCCTTGAGCACGTCGCTGTCGATGATGGATGACCACAGAGTGGTGCTGGGCGTTAGATCTTAAGCAGAACAGAACAACGCACTTTTGCAGAACGGCCACGACCTCGTCCAGCATCGCGAGCTTGTTGGTCGCAGGCAGCTTCTGCTGGTTGGCAGCCGCATCCTTCGCGGCGGCAGTCATCATGCGGTCGCTGAGGCGCGCACACACGTCATCGTGGTACGAATCGACAATCTGGAGTGAGCACGGATAGGACAAGCACTTTCTATCCACTCACGTCGACATCCTCGCCGCCCTTCTTCTTGCGCCTGACGACACGCTGCTTCTTGCCAATATTGTCAATACGCTCCTCGAGCGCGTGGCGGCGGCGCGTCGCCTCGTCAAGCGGCTCCTCCTCCTCATCCTCAACGACCTCGTCGCGCCGGCGGTCCTTCTTCTTCTTCTTGCGCTGCCGCTCCTCGTCCTCATCGCCACCAGACTCGGCGCTCCCGCGGCGCTTCTTAAACGACGGGATTCGCGGCGCAGCGTCCCCCTCTGCTCCCTCTCCAGGCGTGTTCGTCCCCGTGTTCGCCCCGGTGTGAACCCCAGACTCCTCGCCCTCGCCTTCCTTATCCAGATCACCTTCCCTCTCAGCACCCTCGTTGCGCTCCGTCTCGACGGCATCATCCGCTTCACGCCCCTCATCGCCGAACACGTCGTCCGAAGGCGGCTCGCGGGCCGGAGAAGGGGCGCCGCCTGGGGACGGGGCCGTTTCAGGGGGTGGCGAGGCCGACATTGTTGGTTGTAGAGTGGATGGAGTGAAGAATGACAAAAGTGTGGATTTTGAGACAGACGAGTGACGAGCGGCGTGGTGCGTTGAGTGTAGAGTGTGTTGAGTGGGTGTGTGGTGAGTGCATTTTGCTTCCGTCTCCACCACCACACGAGCCAGGTGGCGATCGGTGCTGAACCCATTTCGACACTGTCCTCCACCGCTCCAGCGTCGCATCGCTTCATCATCCCTTTCATGCATCCAAAACCCATGCTTTACGCGCATCATAGCCAGCTCTCTGCATGGATGTATGCTTTGTGTTGGAAAGGGTGTGGGTAAACGACAACTGACAAGATGAGAAAGATGCAAAGGTCCTGGGGGGTGGCACAGAAACTTGGAGGGAAGGAAGGCTTGAATAATGTGGACGGCCCGATACGTTCAGTCCACCGATCGATCAGCTCCAAATGAACTTTTTGAGAGATCATCAATGAGAGGGGGGACCCCGAGCTGCGGGGCGCATGCAGACATGACGGTTGCGGAGCACAGTACATGGCGAGGATAGATGCGGACTCGGCGCGGAGATGCATTCGATGCATCGATGCGGCGGAGATGGAATTTTGGGTCCGCTCAGGAAAGAGTGGGTGGGTCCAAGCAGAGAACTCTCGACGGTGGTGGCGGCGCGGCATGCGGCCCCGTCGGCCCAGAGGTGCTCGTACGTGCCCTCCACCTCAGCGACCCTCGACCACCTCGAACATCGTGCCATTGCAATCGAGTGTCAACGAACAAGAGAACATCCAACATCTTTTTTTTTTCCTCTTATCACTTCCACCGTCGTCGTCTATTTCGTTTACACAGCATCTTGACAGCCGCCAGACAGCCCACACTCAGCTCTTCCCCTTCTCCCGCCCGCACATCTTCGCCATGGGCGTCCTCGACCTCCTCCTCCTCGGTAAGTCTAAAGTCATGTCGGTCTGGCACGAACTAACGCCCACAGGCCTCACGCGCCCCGTAAGCTTCTGCAGCTATTTCATTACTTACCCCAGTCCGAGCTCCGCTCGCTCATCCACTACAAGGTCTGGCGCGATCACCGGGACATTACGCTCGAGTCGGACTTTGCGAGCACGGGATATGACCGCGAGACGATGCGCCAGTGCTGGGCGTTCCTCGACCAGACGAGCAGGAGTTTCTCCATGGTCATCAAGGAGCTTGATGGCGAGCTTGCGCGTGTGGTGAGTTCCCCCGTGGAGGCGTATAACGTGGAGTGTGGAGAAAGGGGTGGGAGGATCGTATTCCTGATGGGCGCCCGAGTGTCCATTGGGAGCAATTACTTTCATGGTCTTCGAGCGATTGCTTTGGCCGAGCTCTCATAAAGCTCAATGGTGATCATGGCAATCATGAGAACATGCGAGTCCTAGCCACTCCTAGCCACTCCGCGCCCTTACTGTTGATCAATCTCTCGGCAATAACAACCGTCACGGTGCACATTCTTTTTTGGAGCTAACCCCAGGTGTGCCTCTTCTACCTCGTGCTCCGTGCGCTCGACACAATCGAGGACGACATGTCGGTCCCCAACTCCATCAAGCTCCCGCTGCTTCGCGCCTTCCACGAGAAGCTCTACGAGCCTGGATGGCAGTTCCACGGCAGCGGACCGGGGGAGAAGGACCGTGCGGTGCTGCAGCAGTTTGACGTGATCCAGAAGGAATTCAGCATTCTCGACAAGGGCTACCAGCGTGTTATTGCCAACGTTGCCCGCAAGATGGGTGCTGGAATGGCCGACTTTGCCGCCCTCGCCACACCCGAGCTGCCCGTTGCCGAGGTCGACACGATCGCAGACTACGACCTGTACTGCCACTATGTTGCCGGTCTTGTCGGCGAGGGCCTCTCAGGTCTCTTCGCCTCGTCGGGCAAGGAGCGCTCCTTCATTGCCGACCAGCTCACGCTCTCCAACTCTATGGGCCTCCTGCTCCAGAAGACCAACATTTACCGTGACCTCAAGGAGGACGTCGACGAGGGCCGCGGGTTCTGGCCCCGTGCCATCTGGGGCAAGTACGGCTTCAACACGATGAAGGAGATTGTCGACCCTGCACGTATCAAGGAGGCGCAGTGGGCCGCCAACGAGATGGTGCTCGACGCGCTCCGCCATGCGACTGACGCGCTCGACTACCTCACGCTCCTGAAAAACCAGAGTGTGTTCAACTTTGTCGCCATCCCCGCCGTCATGGCCATGGCGACCCTCGAGGTCTGCTTCATGAACCCCCTCATCTTCAAGCAGAACGTCAAGATCCGCAAGGGCCAGGCAGTCAAGATCATCATGCAGAGCACCAACCCGCGTGACGTCGCGTACATGTTCCGCGACTATGCGCGCGCCATCCACAAAAAGATCCCCATGGACGAGCCCAACCTCCTAAAGCTCTCCATCGCATGTGCGCGCATCGAAAAGTGGGCAGAGCACCACTACCCGTCCTTCCTCATCATCACCCCCGGCGGCCGCGGCGCGCCGGCGCAGACCCAGATCGACCCCATGTCGACCGACGCCCGCGCACCTCTCTACCTCGAGATTGTCAACAAGGCGAGGCAAAAGGCCGACGACAAGCGCCGGGAAAAGTACCTCCAGGACCTCCGCGACCGCGGCATCCTCAAGGACAAGCCGACCAGCGAGGAGGAGAAGCGCGCGATTGCCACCCAGCAGGCCGAGAAGGACGACAGCTTCCCCTGGCTGCTGTTTGGCGGCATTGCCGTCGCCATCCTCGCCGTCCTCGGCGCCTCGGTCGGTGCGCTCCTCTTTTTCGTCAATAAGTACGAGGGGTCGTCGACGGTGAGTACAGAGTTGGGACAGTAGGAGGTGGATGTTTGTTATCGGTGCTTGTGCTTCTGGCGAGCGCTGAAGCATGATCTTCCTCTCCTCCCCGGGGAATAACGTCGCGACACATTTGCTGATGCTGTTTCTCTAGCTCTAGACGTTGCTCTCGGATAATATCTTTTGGTTGCCAGGCGCTGCATTGATGTCGTTGGCTCACTATGTATCTCGCATTCCAGGTCATGTCGGGTCGTGAGCAGCAGCAGTGTACGATCCAGAGGGTCCATCACGACCCGAGCATGATCTTGCCGCTCAGTCAGGCCCTGAGGGTGGACGAACAGGGTACAGAGACGCTCTAGACAGTGGGGCGACTGATGCACCGCGCCGCACTAGAGGTTTATGTCGCTAGTGGGGTGTGACAGCTAGACGATAGTTTGGCATCCGAATGACGCACGCGACTGGTTTATTTCTTGACCCGTGGCTCGGGGAGTCTGATTCACCCAGAATGTGTGCCATCGCGCGCATCGTCCACCGAGAGTAAATCTGTGGATCCCGCTGCGCTGATGTGCGCCGGTGACGCGGAATGACGAAGATGCGTACGTGCGTGAGGCTGACTGCGTCTCGGCAGCATGAAGCACGATGGAAAGTGGGAATCCTCAGGTCCATAGGCTGACGTTTCAGTTGTCACTGATGCTTTGGCAGCTTTTACTGATTCTCTTGTGCCGCCTTCTCTTCTCTCTTCTCTCTCCTCTTTCATTTCATTTTCTTTCATCTCTTTCTTCTTTTTTCATCCTCCTCTTCCTCTTCAACTTGTCTTTCCTCTTCATTCCCGTTGACTCCTCTTGTCCATTCATTCTCTTCTTGTTCCTCTTTGTCCTTCTGCTCTCCTCCCGGTCCATCATTGTATCCTCATTGTGTCTGTCTGTGTCTATCCCCTATGAGCAGTTGATATCGTGTCTTCCTCCCTCGCAACTCCTGTAACGAACCCACGACCTTGAAACGACCATCACACTTCTTCTGTCCATCATCCCCCTCTAATCTCCCGGGATGGACACCCATCTCCCAAACGGCACCACAGGTCCGCCACAGCCTCGACCCCCATCGCCGGCCGCACACGACTCTCCTTCCTCTCCCTCCCTTCTGGGGCCCTACTTCTTCACCTTTCGTCCCTCTCCCGCCGATGAGCCCGTCACTGTCCCCGGCTTTGTCCAAGCTCTCCCATGGCCGTACCCGCCGAGTGCTACCATCCAACCAAATGGAACGAACGCGTTCGTCTTCAGCGAGTTTGCGGACCCATCTCAGCCTCGACCGCATCCCGTGTGGACCAGCACGTCGATTCGCGGCCCCGCTGCCCCAACCCAGACTTCGCAGACAGGAGTTGGAGCATACCCGCAGACTCACCTCGGCGTTCCGACTCCTGGGCCGACTCCGGCGCCCTGCGCCGACGTTCAGCAGCATTCATCTTCAGTACCTACGAACAACGCCCAGCAGCCACCCGTCACTGTCGTCGTAAACGTCACCACTGCAACATCCAGTGGACGCGTCGAGGCAGTTTCAATTAATGGCTCCAAGGTAGAGCTCGCTCTGACGCCGACTTCTGAGCCCCTTCCCGACATTCCACCGAAGCGCCGGAAGCGCCGCTCCACAATCCCCACGCAGTGGATGCCGTCTAAGCGGTCCAAGTCAAGCTTTCATCAAAGGTCGCCGCGTCGTCCCGATGAGCAGTCTTTGAATGATCGGCGTAGTCTTCTGTAGGTGTCGGGTGACCAGCTGACCTATTTTCTGATACCCAGCTCCTCCCCCCAAACGATTCGTCGCTTTAGGTCGTTCCGACCTCCTGCGCCTGTTCCCGATGACAGCTGCAGCAACGTCAAAGGAAGGCAGTCTCCGTGGTCTTTCCGTGCCCGCAACGGAATTGCTGGGTATGTGAATGTGGTCTATGTGTACATCCACTGACCCGAAGCACTTCACGCCGTCTTCTCGGAATTCTTGGAGTGAAGGGCAGGTCTCGAGTCGCGTCGCGCCCTTCCTCCGCGCCGCCGTACAATGACAACATCAGGGGGGATTTAGGCCACTTACCGTGGGACGAGACAGTGAAGCCTAACTCGTACGTGATCGAGATAACTTGCAGCTGACACTGAGACCGTCTGAGCCTGTCCTGTATCCTCGTATCTCGCGATCCCGACCCTTCCATGAACATTTGGACGGACTTGTGAATGAGTCGACCACGCCACCTGGTCCATCCAGTGTTGGAGGACCCGGTCGTAACTCGACTGCCACAAACCCCCCGTTCCCATGTCTATCGACATTTGGTCGTTCGGACTACGATGTGTACCACCTCCAGGAAACACTTTCAAACATGGATTTGGTGGGTTTCTGATGTAACGGCACTGACTTTCAGGATGATGAAGAGCTTGACACTCCCCCTGAGCTTCCACCAAAGGACCACATTTATAACTTCCCGGTCAAGGTCAACAATCCCAGCGGTCCCTCACGTCCTTCGTCAATCAGTTCCAATGGTTCAATATTGTCGAATTACACAGGGACGAGCTTTATGCCGGCTAGACATCGGCGGCGCAACGGTCCCCACATTCTCGCCCCCCACCACAGCTTCTCTGGCTCTGTCCACTCCGTCATAGCGGGGTGTGTGAGCATAGACGATATCAGTCTGTCGTCCAAAGCCAGTAGCAACGTGGGCAGATACATGAAGTTCACCTCCGGACGCGATAGTTTGACCAACACGCCAGTTCCAGAAGTCGACATGTTGAGCGAGACGACATCTGTCACCTCAACAGCCTCAATAAGAAGTGATGCGGCTTCAGTTTCTTCGACGATCCTGCCCTCCGTCGCTGCTCCCCCTCCACAAAACAATGAACCGCCCCTCGAATTGCGCGCGGTAAGCGAATCGCCATGTCTCCCCCACACCCCGGTCATTACTAGTCCCGCGTGGGCCGATATGGAGGACTCTGTTGAGGACGACGTGGTGATGCAGGAGCTAGGTGGCTCTACGATCTCCAATTACTCGACGGCGTTCAGCCCATCAAGCTCAACTTTCAGCCAGCAGCTCTCAGAAGCACATACCTCAACCGAACAGTTGCCCGCCGTGCAAACCAGTACTGGATCTTCTTTGCACGAACACCTCGAACAGATCACGGAGGAAGATTTTGCGGAAGAGCAGTTCTCTGCAGGGCAAGAGTCCGGCGAGCAGACCCCTAACGAGGACCCTTCTGTTGAACACTTTAGCGAAGAGATCTTCATTGAACAATCGGCAACAAGCTGCCACACTCCCTCCATTGACCAGCTCCACAATTCCTGCGTCAACCCCTCTCCGGATTCCAGTCCCGATATATCTGGTACTCAGTTCTCCGGTTCTGAAGTTTCGAGCGTGGAGTCCTCCAGACTCGCGGGATCCGGCCCGGATTCGGAGCTCTCCCTTGTGGAGTGCGTCAGTCATGACAACGTCGACGAGTCGTCTTTCAATGTGGAGTCTCCCAACTCCAATTCCAGGCCCTCAAGCAACGAAGCCGACGTATCGCACGAGTCTCGCAATCCCGAATCAACCACCGACGAGACTCCTGTCTCGTACGAAACCGCGCTCATTGCTCCTGAATCGAATCCACCCTCATCGGTCGAGCAGTATCTGAACGAGTCCGTGGTCAGTATTGAAGCTGAACAACTGCCAGCCTATTCTGAACACCCCAACGCTGCCAACGATAGCCCCATGCCACACGAATCCTCAGTCGAGTTTCCCGACCCCGAACATGAGGTCCCAGACATTCCCGACTACGCGAATCCATGGGGCAGTCCCTTCTGGGCGCCGGTTCGGCACCCGTGGGACGACGACGGCCTTGCAACCATTTTTGAGCGTGACGAGACTCTTAGCCATTATGTTTCGACCCCGTCGAGAAGTCTTCGTGTCTAGATGAGAATGATCACTTTGCTCAGCGCCCAGCGCCGACTGATCGCCTGGCGTTGTCCGTCCGGTTTCCTGTCTTGTTATTTGTAGCCGTGCCGGCGGAGTACAGTAATGATGTTATGAGGCCGAATGATGCATTAGTACGTGTTGGGATGCCGACCCATCAGTTCTGCTTGCCCGCATTAAACTCCAACTCGCACAGGTGTCAGAAGATAGTCAAAGTCGCGTCGCGCCACGTTCTCACTCTATACAACGCTGCACTACAACCAATTAATCCACCTTGACAACCTCGCCGCCCGTAACCCGCACGAGCTCGTCAAACGTCGTGGCGTATACGACCATATGATGTCCGCCCGCCGCCCAGACAACGGGGTAATTCCGCAGTTCCTCATCCACAAGTGTCCTCAGCTTGATCTTGTGTCCAACAGGCGCGACGCCGCCAATAGCCTGTCCAGTAGTATTCTTGACCATGTCGGGCTTAGCTCTCTTGATAGCGCTGCGACTGAGGCCAATACGCGGTCCGAGGGCCTTGGGATCGACGCGATGTACGCCAGAAGTGAGCACGAGGAGGGGTTCGCCGACCGCCTCAAAAACGAGCGAGTTGGCAATCGCCCCAACACCGCACCCGAGCTGCGCAGCGGCGGCGGCAGCAGTCGGCGCCGTATCGGGCATGACGCGGAGGGTTGGCGCGTGCCCCGACTCGGTAAGCGCTGCGACGACGGCACGCACCGCGCGGTGCTGCAGGACCATCTCGGGCGACGTTTCCGCGGGAGTAGAGGGCGTAGAGGGCGCAGAGGGTTCTGGGGCGGGGTCGGTCATGGCGCGCGGGCATAAGACAAGTTGGAGGATAATGATGAAGGGGTGTTTATGTACGCGACGAACGATGCCGCAAGTAGTGCCGTGAACCCGGCTTTCGCTCGAGTCAACATTTGGGTCTTGGGTCCCATCGCTGGCGCCATGACGTCGTTGGAATCCGCCGACCTCTCCGGCTCTCCTGCTGATCGCATGGCGCAGTCACTCGACACAGTTCGGGGCCAGGCTCGTCGCCGACCCCGTCGGCGAGCTAACCCCGATCCTCGAGGCGGGTCCGAGCTCTCGAGTCCGAGTCCGAGGCCGGCTCCGAGCGACCGAAATCCGAAATCCCGACATGGCAGTCACGTGACTCTCGCATTGTCTTTATCAGATCGCCCAGCTGCGCCCAGATCGCCCAGATCTCCGGATCGCGGCTAGTCACGGATCGCATCCTCGCTACAGAAAAAGTCGGCAACTACACATTCTACATCTCAACACACAATGCGAGCCCTCACGCGCCTCCCCCGCGGCCTCCGCTTCTCGGTTCGGGGACTATCGACCAGTGCGGCGCGGTGCGCGCCCACCCCGCCCCCGCACCCGACGTCCATCACGCCGCCGCCGGTCGGCTCGCCGAAACCGCCAGTGTTCGGGCAGCCGCTCGCGGGCACGCACCCGCACCTCGTCTCGGCGGGGGATCTCGCACCGGGGCTCCCGCCAGGCGAGTTTGAGGACCGCCGCCGCCGCCTCATGGAGAGTCTGCCGCCCGGAGCTGTGGTCGTTTGTATGGGCAGCACAGTGCGGTTGATGTCGCAGCGTGAGTGGTGTAATGGACCGAGCTGATGGCAGAGATCTTGTAAGCGCACAGTCGGGAGGATGGGGATACTAACCTTTGAAAGCTACAAGTTCCGACAATGTAAGTGATATATTACTCAGGAGATGGTTACTAACTCTAGCGACCGACTTTTACTACCTCACAGGCTTTGACGAGCCGGACGCGACGGCCGTGCTCGGTGAGTCTACGTTTGTATATCGCTCACGCAGTGTCTCGCCCCTCCACGCCGCGCGGGTACGAGTACCACCTGTTTGTGCCCGCTCGCGACCGGCACAATCTCCTCTGGAGCGGGGAGCGGACGGGCGTCGAGGGCGCAGTCGAGCTGTTTGGCGCCGACGAGGTATGTCCACCCAAGCAGCTTGTCTCTAACCGCAGGCATTCCCAAACACGCAGCTCGGCGCCATGTTGCCGGGATACCTCTCGGACGCCCGGGGCGGGGTATACGCCTCTCTCCCGCCGTCGCCCTCCCCCTCCGCCTCCTCTCAGCCATTCACGCCGCCGCCGCCGCGCCGCCGCTCCTCGCTCCTCAAGCTCTTCTCCCCGCCCGAATCGAAAGAACCGGTATTCGCGCGCGGCGACCCCCCGCACCTCATGCTCGCGGCCGCGCTCGCTGCCGAAGCCGCCAAACCCCTCGAACGCCCCCTGCATGCCCTCCGTGTCCGCAAGTCGCCCGCGGAGATCAAACTCATGGCCCGCGCAGCGCAGATCAGCGGCCGCGCCCATGCCGAAGTCATGAAGTTTGGCAAGGCGGGCAAAACCGAGGCCATGGTCGCGGCGCACTTTGAGTACGCGTGCGCGATGGAGGGCAGCGAGCGGCCCGCATATGTCCCTGTTGTCGCTAGTGGGTGAGTATGAGCAGCTATGGGGTCTATTCTGACTTTTAGGGCAAACTCGCTCGTGATCCACTACACCCGTAACGACACGGAACTCGAGGACGGCGAGGTGCGTGTTGTATCCCATCTCCCACTGACCCCAGCTCGTGTTGATTGACGCCGGGTGCGAGCGGCACATGTACGCGTCGGACATTACGCGCACGTTCCCCGTCTCGGGGACGTTTACGCCCCCGCAGCGCGACCTGTACCAGGCGGTATTGAACGTGCAGAAGGAGTGCGTGCGCCGCTGCCGCGCCGACGAGCTCAGCATGAACGAGCTGCACCGCGCGAGTGAGTGGAAATAAATGTACATTAACTGATTGAAGGCTGTACGCTCCTCGCGACAGAGCTCAAGAACCTCGGTTTCCGGCTCAATGTCGGCGATGTCGAGCGCCGTCTCGTGAGTCCTTGCTTTTGTTCCTGCTGACGGCAGTACCCGCATTACCTGACGCACCATGTCGGGTCGGACCTGCACGACTGCCCGACGTGGGACCGCTCCGCGACGCTTGTGGCCGGCAACGTGATCACGATCGAGCCGGGGCTCTATGTCCCGCGCGACGCCGGGTTCCCCAAGGCGTTTGAGGGGCTCGGTATCCGTATCGAGGACGAGGTGGCCATCACCCCCGACGGGCCGCGCATCCTCACCGACACGGCACCAAAGGAGATTGCAGACGTCGAGCGCGCGTGCCAGGCCTAGTCCCCTTGCACATATTATAGAACATGCATTGTACCCTCTTACACGTCTGACACTTCTGATGATCCTAGGCGGCGCTCAAACTGCCTCGTAAACGCCGTGTGGTCGACAGGACGGAGCTGCTTGTTGTCCAGCTCGCGCGCGATTTCCCAGCGAATAGATCTGCGGTAGGCGCCGTATCTCGGCGCTGCGGACACTGACACCACCTCGTCGTCGGACCCGACTTGAGGCGCCGTCGCGAAGAACCGGAACGCGCGGAGCGTCAGGTCGTTGAGGCTGTTCTTGAAGGTTGGCACATCCTCCGCTGGTGTCGGGCGATGCGGGCGTTCCATCAAGAGAGACGATGTGATCTGGCCCGTGAAGTCGACATCGAGACCAATGGTGTCAAACATCTCCTTACAGTGGTCTAGGAGATTTGCAATGTTTCTCTTTATATAAGCGACTGGCGGGGGTGTAACGGGATACGGGTCGTAGTAGTATACATGCCGCTCCTTGACGTGAAGAGCGTACGCGACCCAGTAATTCCTCTCCTCCTCGTAGAATGGACACAGGAAGACGTCCGTGTTTGCAATGTGGTCCCGGTCCTCGAGGTACCTCTCTTTATTGATCTTCAAGCCGCGAGGACTGTGCCACCCGTGCAACGCGTACAGCAGGTTGGCATTCTCGAAGCGACTCCTGGACGCGGACACGGACGCCGCGGACATGAGATCCACATAGGCTGGCACTTGATCCTTTGGCAGCGCCTTGCAATAGTCTCGGTTCCTCGCATGTGACGACACACATTCATCGTCTGAGTCCTCCGAGTCTGAGTCTGAGATGGTGATGATAACAGGGTGAGCGACCCTTCTGGGCGCGCCGGATGTGAGGCTCAAGAGCAGGTCCGCTTCCTCGCGGGTCGCTTCAAGTCTCGAGGCTGTCGACGGAGAAAGACTCGCATGATTCGACGGAGTAAGACTCGCACGATCATCTTGCGTTGCGGGCCGTGATACCGGCGCTGACGCGCCCTCGTGGCCATAAACCTCGTTCAACACCTGTGTGATATGGGGGACCGACGCCGACACTTCTCTCAGAGCCACTTCAGCGACCGTCCGGGAAACACCCGCCCCTCTCAGTGTCAGGGCGAGTGCCATGGCCTTGTCGACGGTGGGAGCAACACTGGCGGCAGAAAGAGCGGTTGAGACGGCTGCAGTTGCGGTGGGCGGGATGATGCCGGGTATTGCGTCGATTTCGAGATGAGCGTCGACCTCATCGTTATCGGCCTCCGCCTCGTCGCCGCGATGGCTGCTGTCGGCGCCATCCATGCCGATATCACGGTCCGTCTCGAGTTCGTCGCTAGACGTGCCCTCCTCGTCGCGATCTGGATCAACATCGACGTCCGCCTCGAGTTCGTGATTAGGCGTGCCCTCCTCGTCGCGATCTGGATCAACATCGACGTCCGTCTCGAGTTCGTCAACCTCGCTTCGTAGTGCGCTTCCGTCATGCTCGCGCCCAGGTCTGCTCTCGTCGCAAGGTCTGCTCTCGTCGCACTCGCCGTCGCTCTCATTGTCGCTCTCGGTTTCGCTAGACCCAAGGGCCCAGGCACGGTAGTTCGCGATTGGCGGCAGCGTTCGCGGCGTCTGCCGCAAGAGATCATCGAGATCGTCGAGGTCCACGTCCATATCGCCGCTCGCGGCGCCATTAGCGTCCCTATCGATCGCGGCACGACTCGGCCCAGCTTCGTTGTCGTTGTAGTTGTCGTTATAGTTGTCGTTGTCGTTGACATTGTCGTTGTCATTGTCGTTGTCGGACAGCCGCACGGTCCGTATCCGCTTATCCACCGGTTTCGGCGGTACGCCGTCGTTCCCCCAGTCCTCGTCCTCGGTCTCGTCCTCGTCCTCGCCGACTGGCGGATGCGCGTCCAGTCCGTCCACACGGTTCGCCGCTCCGTTTGCCGCTCCATTCGCCGCTCCGTTCGCCGCTCCGTGCGCCGCTCCGTGCGCGGCTCCGTGCGCCGTTCCGTTCGCCGTTCCGTGCGCCGTTCCGTGCGCCGCTCCGCTCGCCAGTCCATCCACAAGCGCCGCTCCGTGCGCCGCTCCGTGCGCCGCTCCATTCGCCGCTCCGTTGGACAGTCCATCCACAAGCATGCCAGGCCGCGGACGTTGAGGTTGCCGCCGCTTCCCGAGAAACTCGAGGTCCGTGTCCGTGTCCGCGCTGTAAGCATACCATCCACAGGCGGTGCACGTCCGTCGCCGCAGGCGGCAGCACTCGCATGCGAAGCGATACGCATAAAGAAGGGACGGGGACAGTGTCGAGCTTGAGCTTGACGCGCTTGACGCGCTTGACGCGCTTGACGCCGACTCGTCCGCGTCCGCGTTCGCGGGGACTATTTCCTCGGGCCGCGGACGATGCGACGTGATGAGCGACGGGATAGCGCACGCCTGCCTGCGCCCCGCACACCGTCCGCACCTTTCGCGCGCGCTGTGCATCAATACCATGCCACCTTCGGCCCGTAGGTATACATCAACGCACACATAGAGATATTGCGGCGGAACCTTGCGTCCCCTCTGACCTCTCTGGAGTCGCTGGAAGCCGCGCGACGCGTGCCATTCGTCGGGGAGGGGCTGGCCCGCCTGGTGGTCCTTGTCCTTCTGTTCCGCGCGTTTTCGCTTCGCCAAGTGCGAGTGCGGCGCCGGCGGGGACATCTTGGGAGGCGCGAGGTGGGGCCTCTGGGGAGAATGTGTGTATATCAAGTGAGAAGTTAAAGAAGAAAAGAACGAAGCGGGTGGCGCGGTTGTGCACGGACGGGTTGCTGAGATCAGACAGGGGGTTGTTAGTCACGTGACCATGGGAAGTTGGTTGTTTGTCCATGTCGGCCATGTCCATGACGAGACACCGTCACTTGTCGCGCATGTCGCGTCATCCCATCGGGCCTTCAATGGCGCCAGCCACGGGGTTCATCTCTGCCGCACGCTGATGCATACTGGTATCTTATCTCTGGGTATCCCCACCGTCGAGTGGTGGAATTGCTATGTATGAACTCATGCTTCTACGACGACTGACTTGTCCGAGTCGCCACTTTTTTGTACAGCAAGCCGCACGTACAGTGCTGCGCTACGCGACGCGCGGCGGCTAGTCGCTATCACTGTCGGTATCCTCGTTGATCGCGCGGCCGCGGCGTGCGGCAGGCGTGTCCTCCTCGTCGCTCGACGTGTCCGTCTCCCACTCGCTCGCCGACTCGCCGTGCACGGCCGAGGGCTTGACCTTGTCGCCGCGCATCATCGCCATCTGCCCAGCGAGCGTGTCCTCTTCGGGCTCGGAAATGTCGTCGTCATCAGAGTCCTCGTCCACGGCCTCCTCGACACGGAGCTGTTGTCAGACAAGGGTCTGGAACCAAATAAACTCACCATTACTGGCTTCTGCACATCGCCGCCAACGAGGGCTTCGCTCTGGAAGCACGCAACGAACGAGTAGAGGTTGGCGTGCGGGGGCGCTTGGAACTGGAGGTTGAACTCGCGCGGCTCGGCCGGCGTGCCGTCCGCGTTCGGCATCGGGATGTCCGTGAAACGGCTGGGCTGGACGATAACCTTGTTGAGCTTCGAGTCGCCAAGAAGGAGAGAGATGGCGGGCGAGCGGCTTGCAGGCCAGTGCGGCGCGTGCACGTACCCGACACGTGCCGGCTTGGACGGCTTGTCCGATTTGGCAGCGGCCGGTGGGGACGGGGAGCGCGTGACCTTCTCCTCAACGGCCTCGACCGAGTCGGCACGGCCGTTGGACACGTTCGACTTGGGGTACACGTAGCGGCACTTGCAGGTGAGAGACACGATCGAAAGCGGGGAAACAACCTTCTCGTCGACAACCTTGAACTCAGCAGAGACCACCTCGAGGCGGGGCCACTGGGCGGCAACCTTCTTGGCCTCGGCGTGGTCCTCAACATCCGCCTTGAGCCACTTCTCGATCCAGCGGCGGCCCGAGGCGTTCTTTGTGATCTCCATCTCCTGGGCTTCCTCGAACGAGATGCCAGGGAGCTGAGCGAGGGCGAGTGTGGGGTCGGGAATGGCCTGGATAAGGCGCGGGCTGAGCTGGTAGCAAAGAAGCGAGACGTTGAGCCAGTTGTGGGCGAGAGCAATGTTGGTAAGGCCGTTGATCAGAGGAGGAAGAGCACGCAGTACCTCGAGCTGCTCCTTCTCGAGCTCAGGCTCGAGTTTGACACGAAGCAGGTGCGCCCAGATCAGGGCGCGGACACGCCGGGCGACAGCCGTGCGGCAAATTGCGCGCGACTCGGTGCGGATGGTAGGCGACTCGTGAACGGCAAGAGCGTCACGCTTCTCGTCCATTTCCTTCTCGAGCTCCTCGATGCGGTTCATCGCCTCCTTGCGCTGCTTCTTGGAGCCCTTGGGGCGGCCGATAATAGAGCGGAACTCGAGGGCCGAAGAGAGAATGGTAATGAGCGACAGGAAGTCCGTGTCCTCGCGGAGCTGGTGGAAGAAGAGCTCGGCAGTGCCGTTCAGGATACCGTCACGGGTGAGGCGGCGCTGGCGGAACCACCAACGGCCGACAATAAACGGAATACCAAGGCCGAGAACAGCACCGTACGCGAGCAGAACCCACGCCGAGCTCTTGCCCTCGACGACCCACTTCGGAATCGCAATCTTGTCCTCACGCTGCTGGGGTCCGTCGGGGTTGCCGTACTTTTCGAGGTTCTCGCGAATGGTCTCGTCCGTCAACGCCTTGTACGCCTTGGTGAGATCAATAAACTTGGTCTCAGCCTCCTCCATCGTCTCATTTTCGGCAAGCTTGATCTTGTCGGGGTGGCTGCGGTTAGATGGATCTAAGTGCCTTCCCTCTGCATCACCAGGACTCACAACTGCAACGAGAGCTTCCTGTAGTGCTTCTTAATCTGCTTCTCAGTGGAGGCCGACGAGAGGCCGAGGATCTCGAACGGGTTGTACACCGTCTGTCCGGGGACGGGCGGGGCGTTGATGAGGCCATGGGTGAGGTACGCGAAGAGGGCCCACAGGGCGAGCAGCGGGATGATGCGCTTGAACAGCTTGCGCCGGCGAGAGGCGTTGCGGAGGCCGCGCTTGCGGCTATCGTTTGCGCGGCATTCTGAGCAGTTGCAAAGAGACTTGAGGGGATCTGGGCGAGTGAGTCAAGCGGTTGGGAGAGATGCGGGAGGACAGAATGATGAGCGGACGGATGTGAAGGTGACAGTGCGTGATATGCCTAGATGTGTTGCTTCATCTTGCTCCGCCATGAACAGCAAGCTACACGCGCACACGCCATCATACACTCTGCACTCCTCCTACACAGCCCACAGCACACTCTCCCCCTCCCCGCGCATCGTTGACACTCACCCTTGCGCTCCGGCTTGAGGGTGGACCATGTGGCGGGGACGAGGAGGAGTGCCAGACAGGTCACGCCAAAGTACGAGGCGAGCGAGCCCGAGTCGTCGTAGGATATGCCTGGCGCCATCCTGACGGGAGGGGGTGGAAAGGGGGGGATTAAAAGAGTGGGGTAAGTGTCAATGAGAGTGTGTGGAGAGTGAGAGAGAGAGATGATACCTCGATGATGAGCTCGTAGGGAGGGGTGACTGTGAGCGGGGTAGAGATGGCTCTTTCAGTGCTCGAGACACGCTCCTCCAGCTCCATCCAGCATCCTGCGCTGCGCTGTCGCGTCAGTGGCTCCCTGCCCCGCGTGCATGTGTTCGTGTGTTCTGGTGCACCAAACACTATCCCGGGGGAGCAGACAAGTGTCCCACTGCCACGTCAAGCTGTGCCGGTGGAGAGGGGGCGGAGAGGCGGGCCGGCGGAGACGAAGAAGCTTAATCCTGCTAGTACGCTAGTACGCTAGTGCAAGGGAAGAGATGAGTGGATCTCGCGTGGTAGGTGCCACACTCATAATCTCCGCGGCGAATCCGCCTGGCTGGGGGCTTGTTCCTGGGTGAGGATGAGCGCCTGGCTGGGAGGGGAAGGCAGAATGGCAGGCAACAGAGAGAGGGAAGACAATAGCAATCCGTGACCCGCCCAGCTCCAGGGGGGGGGGCAGCCAACCACCGTAGCCGGATACAAGGCATGGGCGCGGAGGGAATCGCACACAGAGCCTACAGAGTCCAACTGCCTCCGTCCTCTGCCTGGCTCCCACTGCTGCTCGCTGCTCGCTGCTCGCTCCTGCCTGCTCGCCGTCATTCCAACTCCATCACACCTCTCCTCACCACCCCCATTCACCACTCTCCCACCCCCCAACCGCCGCCATGCTCCGCGCCACCCGTACCCTCGCCACCGCCGCCCGCGCCGCCCGCGGATACTCCACCGCCGCCGGCAACGAGTTTGTCGCCGAGCGCGAGGCCGTCAAGGCCCACGCCAAGGGTGAGCCCCGAGCGCCGACAGCCGAGGTGCCCCACCTCTAAATACCACCTCGGCTCGCCTCGGCATACGGCTTTATACATCGCTGACAGTCGCAGAGACCACCGAGCTCTGGAAGAAGGTCTCGTGAGTGCCCGGCGTCTCGGGGCGGAGCGCGCGCAATTGCAGAATCAATCGTGGATACGAGATCACCATCCCGAATCGCACCGGTTGCGCACCACTCCCACCTTCCCATCTTGACTCACCATCTAACCCCAGGTTCTTCGTCTGTATCCCCGCGACCATCCTCGGCGCCGCTTGGACCTACAAGCTCGAGGCCGAGCACCACCACCACCTGGAGCACATCAAGGAGGAGAACGGCGGCGAGCTCCCCGAGGTCCCCAAGTACGAGTACATGAACATCCGGTGAGTGCTAGTCTTCTACTCTTGCGCGCTTGGACTCTGCCCTCGGCGGAATGTATCAAAGACCACGGCACGATGGCCCGCTGCTCGCCATTATCTCCCCGGCTTGCTCCGCCGTGCGCCGTGCACGCTATTCCTCCGCTCCCAAGTACATCACGCGCCACCCCACCCTGTGGCGTGCGCTGTTTTACCCGACTTGCAACCCGCCTGCTTTGTTGCTCTTGCTCACACCCAGCACCAAGCCCTTCCCTTGGGGCATGCAGTCCCTCTTCTTCAACCCCGAGGTCAACACCCGCGTCGAGTAAATTTGTCGTGTTGCGAAAGGCAAAACGAATGCATGGATCTAGCACAGATCGGAAGGGGAAGGCGAGACAGGAAGGCGAGACACCGACGGAGGAGTGGGATGAGATGGGAAGGGTAGGAGTGAGAGGACTGGGAGGGTGTGAGCTGGAGAGAGTGAGCGGCGTGAGAAGCGCAGAGCGCTGGCTGCGCAGTGCCGAGGGCGAATGTTTCGCCTGTTGTGGTGTGAAAGCGAATGTTTCGCCTGTTGTGGTGTGATCCCCACAAAGTGGCTGAGGGTGGAACACCTTGCAAGTCAGCGACAGGCGCGTGTGGGGGAGCATTGAGTGCTTGATTGCCCTCGCTCCGGCAACGTCCTGTGGTCCAAACAAACTCTTGCCAGTGCTCTTGACGCTCTGTCCGGGCTCTGCACTCCAGAATGCGTTACATGAGATGACACTGTCTGCTAGGGTATGATACAACGAATCCGGTGGCGCGATCACGGGGCCGGGGGAGCCTTGGCCGCCCAGCAGTCGAGCAGCTCGCGCAGCTCGGGGCTGATGCGTTTCTCGGCCTTGCGTGCCTCGAGCGCCGACGCCGAGGTCGGGCTGCTGCGTCCGCTTGCGTCGGCGGCGCACTCTTTGTCGATCTCCTCGACGACAGTGCGGAACTGGAGGAAGAGGACCTCGGCCTGCGCGAGCGTCGTGTCGAGATCGATCTGGGGTTAGTGCTTGAGTAGAACAGTGACAGCACTCACTGTTCCGCTCAGGTCGTTGGCGTACTTGAGCACCTCGTCGAATTCCGCGAGGTAGCGGATGATGACGTCGCGGTGGGACTGGAGCACTGCGAGCGCAATGAAGAGCACGAAGCGGTCGGAATAGTAGTTTGTCCACAGCACCTCCCAGAGCTTTATGATGGTCTCGAAGCGGAACTCGCGCTTGAACGCAATGAGGATCCAACGGAAGCAGAAGAAGAGGTTGAGAGACTCGGTCTTCTCTGCACTGTCAGCTTGGGGGGAGAAAGCCTACGTACCGAGATGGGCGTAGAGCTCCGGGTCCATGAGCTGGATGAGCTGCTGCAGCGTGCTGAGCTGACGGCGCATGCCGCTCTGGTCGCGCAGGAAGTTGGCCTCCATGATCTTCATGACGCCGACAAGACCCCAAAAAGCGTCCGCCTCGTTGCAGTCGAAGACGTAGTAGATCGGGCTCAGGAGGTCCGACATGCCTGCCGTCAGAGAATGAAGACAGAGGTACTCACCTTGGACGTAGCCGAGTTCAGGCGCGTTGACGTGGTAGCTCATGAGTACCGTACGCAGTGCCGCGATGTTCGCTGTAATTAGGTTATTGCACGAGAATCTCACCTACCATTCAGAGGCGCATGCCCGCCCTCTTCTTCCGTGTCGCCTTCACCCCAGATATCATTTCCAGAGCCGCCAGGTGTCGCAGGTTCCTCTCCAGCCTCGAAGGCGTATATCGGCTGTGTGCGATCGGTACGGCGGCAGTCGACGTCGATGCGGTGCCACTCTTCGCGCCACGCCTCGGGTGCCTCGCCGCTCTTCGTCTTCTCTCGCCACCCAGACAGAATCTCCGTGTACTCCATGCGCTTGTCGTACAGGATCTGCGCACGCGCCTTGTCGCGGTATGCGCGCGCGTCCTCCCCACCGCCTACCCACCCGGCATCCCACGGGACCACGCCAAGCAGCACTTCCCACCCCTCGCGACGCGCGGCCATCTGGTCAGGTTCTGGACTGTCGGTGAATCCGCGGCGGAAGATCTCGCGGCGCACATATGCTTCGTCCCGCCCCTCAATCATAAACCGCTCCCAATCGATCAGTGTAATTGGGTCGTTTGGCGTACGGGTGGGTCTCGGCATTGGCCGCTTGGCCGTCGAGGGAAGGAGAGAAAAGACGCCAAGCGAGGTGAGATCGTCGCCGCTCTCGCTCCGTCCCGCCTGAGATGCGAGCTCGTCGCGGCGCGAACGCTCGCCTTCCTCCGCAACGACTCGCGCCCAGCGCGCGAGATACAGTCTTGCGGCCTCAAACTCGCTTGCGACATCCGAGCTGCGACTACCACGCGGGCGGGGTGCGGCCTCCCACTCTCCAGGAGCATTTACAAGACTTCGGAATGCGGGGGGCAGGTGTGGAACAACGGGCTTGGCGAACGGATGGTTGAGCACGTTCTGCGCAGTGTGGCGCGCCATGTTGGTGATATTCGACAGGCCGATGAGAAGCGAGTCGCGTGGGGATGCATTCTGCACCGCCGACAGGGTAGGATATGACGCGGTTCGCGGCGGGTATGCTCCCGCTTGTACAGGGGCTTGTTCGCTCTGTTCGCTGACTGTGCTGCTCGGCCGGTGGTAGGGGTCGTCGTACCCCGCTTCGTGTACCTCGCGGTCACTCTTGCTGGGATTGATGAGCCACAGCTCACCACCGCGGTTGTTGCTGGCGGTGATCAACCTGGAACGGAGCAGAGTTGCCTGCTGCTTGAGCACGTTGAGGAACGGCGGGAATCCCCACGGCGGGGGTGTGGGCGATGATGAGCGCGGTGTGGTAACTAGCGGCGTCTGGTCGTCGTGGAAGTACAGCGTCGGGAGCGATAGTCCGCCGAGAAGGTTGAACGTCGCGGAGCCATACCAATGCGACAGCGACGGCTATCGTCAGTCCTGCAAGCGGGGAACACGTACGGGGTATACCAGGATACTGTATAGCTGGGAAACGGGGACGGAGAATGCGTACTTTTCACCGCGCGGCGCGGGCAGCGACACGAAGACGTAGCCTGGTGTGAGATAGGTTCTCTCCCGGTTGCACGGTCACAGATGTATGGCCTGAAGCAACCATCTCGACCTTCCCCGACCCACTCACCTTCATCCTCTGCGGGGGTTCCGCTCGGCCGCTCTTCTACGCGCTGGTAGCTCCTTCTATCTTCCTCGGACATGCGACGGAGTAACTCATCCGGCACCCATACGACCAGCACCTCCTTCCCGCCCGCCGCAGCACGCGCAGCGCTCGGCGCACTGTCCGGGACGCGCGGAGCGTTTGCCTCACGATCCACCTCGACGAGACCGAGCAGGCCTGAGATGTTGTCCCTCCGCAGCTGGGTCGGGTGGATGGCGACGTGCGACTTGCAGTAGATCAGCCGGGCCTTCTGCTCGCGATCCTGCTGTCCATGTCGTTGCGGGGAGGGGACATGCTCAAAGCTGTCGACCGAGGCGCGCGGGTTCGCCTCCGAGGTCATGGCTTCGGGGTTGACCTGGCGTCAGTTGGAGGCCTTGGGTGGCGGGTGGCAACAGTAGCTAACAGGAGGGGCGGCAGCTACGCACCTGTGTCATGTGGTTGTGGGATGTAGTACTCTACCCTCTCTTTGTGGACAGCCTTCCACTACTGAGCTGTCTGGGTATGAGGATATAAGACAGAGAGAGAGAGATGCTCTTCGCTATGCGTGGTGGCGAGAGAAGGCAGAGTGATGGCGACAAGGGAAGCGTGAAGCGCTGTAATGCACAGCCGGACGCATATGACGCGTCGAGGCTGATGACTATTATATTTTCCTTTTCTGATCCCCCCAGGTTCTTTTGGGTGGCTCTTAGAATCAAAAGACCCGGAATGAACAGCCGATGACCGCGCGATGGCCGATGGGACGTGGAATTCACGTCGAAAGAAAGAACACCGTTTCCATTCATCTCCCTCTCGCCGTTCACACCAGATACCCCGTCTCCACGATGCCGCCGAGGTCGCGCTACGCCGTCGACCCGTCGCTCTCCCAGCCGCAGCAGCAGCAGCCGGGGCAGCAGGGACAGCAGTGGGGGCAGCAGCAGCCACAGCAACAGCACTATGGCCAGCCCGCACCCACAGGTCCAGGCGCCGGGAGCCCGAACCAGATGTTCTCGCCGGCCGGCTCCGTCTCTCCCGGGCCCGCGTTCGGCGCACAGCAGCCGCAACAGTACGGACAGCAGCAGCATCAGTATGGCCAGCAATACGGACAACAGCAGCCGCACCAGCAGCAGCACCAGCAGCCGTATGGACAGCCTCAGTACGGCCAGCCCCAGCATCAGCACCAGCAGCACCAGCAGCAGTTCGGCTCCCCGCCTCCTGGCTTCCAACCCGGCGCCGGCGCGCCCGCACCCCAGGGGCACTACAACTACCCGCCGGCGAACCACATCCCCGCGCCGCCGCACGCCGCCGGGCCGGCGCTGACGGGCTCGCGCGTCCGCATCGATCCCTCGCAGATGCCCGACCCGATCGAGGCGCAGGAGCTCGACCAGAACCTTTACGATGAGGAGGACTTTATGTCCGCCGACACCAAGGGGTTGATACCCCTCGCCGGGACGGATTACCGCGGCATCGACCAGGGTGAGTTGTGGTGCGGGAATGCGGGAAGAAGCGGTGAACATCGCGATGAGGATGTGCACCGCAGAATCCCGGCGCTGCTTCTGCTTCTCAAGTCTCGCTGACTCCAGGCAACTCGCTTCCGAGACATCTCCGCCCGTCGTTGCCGACCGTCCCCTCGACGCACCAGTTGCTCGACACCACCGCACTCCCATTCGGTCTTGTCGTCCAGCCGTTCGCCCCGCTGCGGTATGATGAGGCGCCGGTGCCCCTCGTGACGAACTGGACTGCTGGCGAGAGCGCATTTGACGCGCCGCGCGCACCGTCCGGCGAAGACGAGGTCGGCCCCCCGCGTTGCGACAAGTGCCGCGCATACATCAACCCCTGGGTGCGGTTCACGGATGGCGGACGCCGCTGGGCGTGCAACCTGTGTAACGCCGAGACACCCCTTCCGCACGCGTACTTTGCGCACCTGTCGCCGATGGGCACGAGGATAGACCACCACGAGCGCCCGGAACTCCTCCACGGCACAGTCGACTTTGCCGTGCCCGGCCAATACTGGTTCCCGCAGCCGACTGGCTCGATCCTCGAGGACGAGGACATGGCAAACCCCGCGGCTGATGCTCTCGCGACCACTGGTGCAGACCTGCTCGGTGCGCTGCAGCAGTCGCTTGGCCAGACCCCCACGCGCGGACCGACACCCACACCATCGCACAAGGAGCGGATGCGGAAGGAGGGCGAGCGCCGCCTCCGCCGTCCTGTCCCGCTGTGCCGCGTGTTTGTGATTGACGTTTCTGTTCCGGCCGTGCAGCGCGGCATTGTCCGCGAGGTGTGCGAGGCCATCCGCCGCGCAATTTACGGCGAGCCCAAGGAGCCCAAGGAGGGCGAGGAGGAGGAGCAAGAGATGCTCATCGGCCAGGGCGAGCGCGTGGCGTTTATCACTGTCGACCAGGCGGTCGGGTTCTGGAACATTGCCCCGGCGCTCGCGTCGCCGCAGCTCCTCGTCGTATCGGACCTCGACGACATGTACTCGCCCCTCCACTCTGGATTCCTCGCTGATGCAACTGCATCGAGGTGAGTTACTGCGCCTGTCATATCTAACTCTCAGGACTCAGATCGAGCAGCTCCTCACCCTCATTCCCAACATGTACGAGGCGCAGCCGAACGGTACGCAGTGCGCGATTGGCGCTGGTATCAAGGGTGCACTCTGCGCTTTGGTGAGTTGCAGTCTCTGTTCGTCACTGACGTCAGCGCTCGTTTGGTGGCCAGATCAATCTTTTCCTCTCCGGCCTCCCAACTCTTGGTCCCGGAAAGCTCAAGCCGCGCGAAGAGGGTGTGGCAGGCACGGACAAGGAGAAGGCGCTGTTCACCACCTCGGAGGCGTTCTGGCGCACGACGGCCGACGAGATTGCCGAGGCGGGCGTCGGAGTCAACACGTTCGTCTTCCCAGACCAGGCATGCGACCTCGCGTCCGTCGGCGCATTGAGCGTCAACACTGGCGGCGAAATCTTCTTCCACCCCAAATTCAACCCTGCCCGCGACCGTGACGCGCTGTCGCACGAGCTCGAGCGCGTCATCACCCGCGAAACGGCGTACAACGCGACTGTCCGCGTACGCTGCTCCAACGGCCTCCGCGTATCCGAGCACCACGGCGCATTCTACCAGCGCTCCCTCACGGACCTCGAGTTTGGCACGCTTGACGAGAGCAAGGCGTTCACCGCCACGATCAAGCACGAGGGCCACCGCCTCGACGACCGCCAGATGGCATATGTCCAGGTCGCTGCGCTGTACACCTCGTCGTCGGGCCAGCGCCGCGTCCGCGTCCTCAACCTCCAGATGCCCGTGTCCAGCCTCATCGGCAATGTCTTCCGCTTTGCCGACTTTGACGCCTCGGTCGTGATGATGTACAAGGAGGGTAAGTGTGGAATGTCGGGTTTATTCTGTTGGTTTCCATTCTCACTCGCAGCCGTCACACAACTTCCTCTCAAGGGGCTCCGCGACCTCCGCAAACACCTGATTGAGCGCGCGAACCGCCTGCTGCTCATGTACCGGAAGCACTGCGCGCCCGCCGTGCAAGCCGGCCAGCTGATCCTCCCCGAGTCATTCAAGCTGCTGCCGCTGTACACGCTGTGCATGATCAAGTCGAAGCCGCTCAAGGGCGGCAACGTCGTGCCAGACGTCCGCGTGCACTACCAGCGCCTGGTCAAGGGCGCCGGCGCGGCCGCCATCCAGAACCTGCTGTACCCGCGCATGCTGGCAATCCACGACTTGGCAGAGAACACGGGCTTCCCGCGCGAAAACGGCCGCCTCAAGCTCCCGCGCGCCATGCGCCTCAGCTACAACTACATGGTCCCCGAGGGCGCATACCTGCTCTCGAACGGCGAGGTCGTGCTGCTGTGGTTTGGCGGCGCGGTGTCTCCGCAGATCATGCAGGATCTGTATGGTGTCGAGAGCGCCGCCGAGCTCGATACGCGGGTCACGCGCCTCCCGAAGCTCCCGACGCTCCTCTCCACGCAGGTGCGCAACATTCTCACACACCTCGAGCGCCTTGCCGGTCGCTCCCTCCCGGTTCTGCCTGTGCGCCAGGACCGCGACGGGCTCGAAATCGAGTTTGCAAACCAGCTGTTCGAGGACAGCAACAATGACGCGCTCTCGTACGCCGACTACCTCATGACCGCGCACAAGGCGATTACAAACGAGATGAGCGGGCGCAGCGACGGGTGGAAGGCCCCCTGGAGCTAGCAGGTCGGCGAGTTTAATTGATACAGTAAAATTGATAACAACGTAAACGACCACAACGTATTGCCCCCCAGCTGGCAGATAGATCCCGGAATGCATCAGGGTTTGGGCCATGGAGATACTGACGACGGCGATACATGGCATGAGACGGAGAGGAGATGAGACTGATGGACGTATGGAAGAACTGGAGAACTGATGTGACTGATGAACCAGCAAAGGGCCCTAATGGCGAGAATTGAAGACGAACGCGCTTAGGTGTCTGGAAATTAGTTGTGCATGACTCTCCCTCTCACCCTCCCAGCCACTGTCTGTTAGCACAGCTCCTAACGACTGGTCTAGCTGCACTTACCCCGACTTGAGACAGTACGTCGCCTCGCCCTCGGGCATGTCTGGCGAGTCCTGGAGCTTGGCGATGCGTTCCTCGCCACGGCCCTTGCGTAGCTGAATGCGCGTTGCCGAGCTGGGATTAGTAGAAGCCCTGATGGGTCACGTACGCGTGAGCGAGGACGTGGCCTGGAGTCAGTAGAGTAAAGGTAAAGAACCCACCTCCCACGGGCTTGGCGCTCGATGCAGCGGCGAACCTGAGTGTGAGCTTCACATTGGGATTACGGAGCTCACATAGCCGCAGCCTGGTGTCAGTATCACACTTCGCAACACACTTACACCTGGATCAGCCTGGACTTGATTGGTCAGAATGACGGCGATGTTGAACTCCTCGGCGAGCTTCTGCAACCGAGCGAGGAACTGGTTGAGTTTCTGGAATCAGGTTAGCTGTGAGAATGGAACCTAACATACCTGCTGGCGTTCGGACAGCTCGCCTCGGCCAGAGTAGTCCTGTCCTAGGTGTTAGTGTGGTCGAGGTTGCTCCTTACGGAAGAGGTTCATAATGCTGTCCACGACAAGGAGCTTGTACGTGCGGTCTTCAACAAATCTGGTGGTTAGTGGTGCCGACTGCAGCCGTTAACCAACCTGATAGCCAACTCGACAAGCAGCTCGCACTGCTGTTCCGAGCTCCACGCGCGGGCACAGAGAATGTTCTCGAGCACCATCTGCCCGTCGACCCCGAAGCGGTCCGCGATGGCGCGAATGCGGTCGGGGCGGAAGGTACCTCTGGTCTGTCAGTGCGAGATGATTGATAATATTAACTCAGTGTCAATGTAGGCAACCTTGCCACTTGCCCCGCCTTGGTCTTCGGGCATCTGGGTAGTGACGCAGAGAGTGTGGCACAGTTGCGTCTGGGATAAGCTTAATAGGAACAATGCAAGCTTACTTTGCCAGTGCGAAACTCGCCGTACACCTCGGTGATACTCTGGGTCGAGATACCCCCACCAAGCATTCCGTCAACTGCCTTGGATCCCGTCGAGATTGTGATGACCGTCTGGCGGCGGTCCGAGAGCTCCGCCGCAGTGGCGAATGTCGGAGGCTGTGGTGAGTTATAATCAACGGAAATTACAAACGAGCATCTTGGTAGCGACTTCCTGGGAGGTTAGCTACTTTGTACGCATTCAACCTGCCTTGAGCTTTTCAATCTTGGCCTACAGTAGGGGTCAGTGGAGTCTGGTACGCTGGGTATCTACCTCTGAGAGACCCTGGGCGTTAGTCTGATAATCGCCTTCCCCCACCAACCTTGATCTTCGAGAGGTTCTTTCGGGTCGTCTGGGCGACGCCGAGAACGGTCACGATGCCTGCGGCCTTGAGCTTTGTGATGTCCGAGACATTGATCCCCTGCGTGAGAGTCAGATATGAGAGAAGATACAGAGGGAAGATCGATTCGTTTCTGGACGTACGTGAGCTTGAAGCTCGTCGACCGACTGCAAGTAAGCTTTACCTGGACAAGGGAGTAGCTGACCTCGTAACCAAAGACGGTTTCCTATGTGTTAGCTGCATTGCACTGATATTTGATAGTTCCGTTGGGTGGCAAAGGAAGATTGGGACTCACTTCGTCTCCGTTGTCAGACATTGCGCTTGGGGGGATGTGAAAGTGGCGAGTGCTGTGATTAGTTGTGCGGCAAGAGCGGGTCGTCGGATCTCTCCCACCCACTCTGAGATATGAAGAAGAGAACGAGACCGAGACGACGAGTAATGAGTAGAAGAAAGAGATGATGAAGAAGAGAAAGAAGAGTGAGAATGACAATGAGAGTGAGAATGAGGAGGAAGGAAACAGTGGGAGACGGGCGTCGGCCGCGTTGGTATGCTTGGGAGAAAGGTAAGTATCTGCATACAATCTGCCTTCCTCCCTCTGCTTGGTGAGCCCATCCACGGCCATAGAAGGTGAGAGGGAAGAGAGGGAAGACAAAGACGAACACAGACTTTGGATCATCGTAGTTGATCGTGCTCAATGCCCATCATCATCATCATCATCATCGTCGAGGATTGTCGTTCTTGTCTTCCTCCCTCTTCAGCCAGCATGAGTGGACCACCTCCACTCTGTGTACATATAGCACTGTCAGTATGGCGGTTTGCTTCTTGTTTGAAGTGGTCTACACAAGTTTGCGAATGTACCAAAGTGCAATGTCGCTCGAGCGCTCGAGGGCTTGAGAGCGCATGAGAGCGCGCTTTAGACCACCCATCTCGACATGCTCGATGTTTGGGTCCTCAATCTTCCTAAATCGGTTGACTATTACAGCTTGAATAACATCACGCGGAATGCACAATGCAATCCGCGACGCGACGCGTCTCCCCGAGCCAATCACACTCCAGCAGCCGATGAGGCCATGAACGCGACCTATCCTGCCAGCTGCCAGAGCATGCCAGAGTTGTGCGGTCGTTTCATGATTGCCTGGCGTCGCATTGCACTGGACGAATGACGGCGTTGTCAATGCTTCATGGGTAATTGAGATCAAAGTCGCGGTGACCCACGCTTCGCCGGGCAGAATGTCATGAACAGTGGGCAGCGGGCAGTAAACCAAGCCGTCATAGCTCGTCTGCATGAGTCACCAAAGTTTACCTCACAAGCACAGCTTGTTTTCCATTCAACTCCGAATGACTTAAATCCCTCACGAGCTTCAAGATGATTGATTCCAACAATCCAACTAGGTGGAGAGGATTGTGGATCGTGTGAGCGATATGGACTCGATCCTGAGCTGTTGTTTTCCCTGAAATAGAAGATAACCACCTCGTCCTCGTCCTCGTCGTCCTGATGCTGATGCTGGGATATCCTGAGCTCTCTGGGAATCTGGGGAGCTAATCCTGGATGTGGCTGTATCGTTTGCCATCCAGGGAGTATCTTGGCTACCATGTGCTGCAGCCTCTCGGCGGGCGATCGGCGCCCGGCAGGGAACTGTCGATCGCGAACGGAGGAACGGAGGACGTGGCCGATGCGCATCGCCGAGTGCGAGACAATCGTGTCTTCAGCTGTACCTCCGCACCAACATAGCGCAATCATAGGTACCGTCGTCGTAAACGCGACGATGACAACACTTGCACTTGTGGATTACAGCCCATTGCCCACATTCCTGCATTCCTGGTCGATCACATGCACCTCCTAGCGCGCTAGCCTTGTGGGTGTTTCCGGGAAAACCAGAAAGGCCAGAAACAGATGAAAAACATGCATCTTCTATCAACAGAAATCTTCCGAGACCTGCGATTCAAAACAACTATTCAACCTCCTCGGCGCTACCAACCGGGGCCCGAGCAGCACACAGTGCACTGGTCGCTCCATACAACATCCATGCACCTCCAGTGATCCAGTGCTTGGCCCATGCTTGGCGCTTGGCAATGACAGCTGCGGGGCAAGGCAGCAGCAACATGCAACACATGGGCAAGCACCGCCATTCGTAGTGGCCACCAGTGCGCGAGAACCGAGAGGCCGAGATGAACGGACGGCGCATCTCATGCAACGTACTCTCCGGCTCCGGCTCACCGGCTCATGGGCTCGCGGGCTCACGGGCTCCGGCTCCATCGGCGCATCTGCCTCCGCCCCGCCGCCCTCGGCCTCGGGCTCGGATTGCAGATCGTCAGGACCCCATATCCGGTACATTTTTTTCGGTGGATGCCTCAACTCTCTCGGCATCGCCACCCAACTGTGGCCAACTGGAGCTGCGCCGGCGGCCGTTGGGAACCAGGGACGCGGGTGTCCCAGGCACGACGGCAGCGAAAGAGCGAGTGCCTCATTCCACAGAGTGATCCCCCTTGGCTTTTGGCTCTGCAGAAAAAAAATGACAGCGAGGAGTGATGCATTGCATGCGTGGGCTGCACTGCAGATGATGATGGGCATTCCAAGCAGCAATGAGAGCACAGGTATAGCACAGGGAACACAGGGAGTGATGCTATCCTGGATCCTAATGAGCTCCTGACGCCGGCGACGTCAACGCCCGAGAGGCAAAGAGCACAAGAGAGAGAGAGAGAGAGAGCATCGCTTTGGACGAGGGTCTTAAAAGTGGAGTAGGACCAAGTGGAAAGTGTGGTGCTACCTCGATACCTCATCCATCTCGAGCTCTTGTTTGTGTTCATCTCTTTCAGCAACACCAGTTTTTATTTTCTCCGAAGCCCGTCCTCTCCTCCCTCTCCTCTTCTTCTCATCGTCTTTGCTGTGCCCCTCGCCCTCTCTGAGATCTCTCTCCCCTGACCCTCGTTTTGGAACAGCTCGCAACTCTGTTCCCCCGTTCTGATCTCGAACATTCATAACACACAACCCCCACCCTCCTTCATCACCTCTTCCCCTAGTCCGACAGTACGCAACACCACACAAGCACACCTACACTCATGATTCTCAACCTCGCCCTCGCCCTCGCGGCCACGGCGCCCGCGCTCGCCGTGGTCACCTCGGACGATATCCGCGCCCAGGCCCAAAAGGACATGGCCGAGGAGATGCAGCGCGTCGTCGACGCCGACTATGTCAACCACCACCACCTGCTCAGCAAGCGCGTCACAGCAGAAAACAAGGCGCTCATCCTTGGCATCGGAGACCCCGAGAACTACCACCCCTACTCCGTCCCGTGTCCCCAGAACACCAACTTTGTCCGCCCGGCCTCTGGCGTGAGTCACAAACCTCAACTTCTGAAACACGCGCTAATCCGCAGGGCCTCAGCGACGGCGAGAAGGCGTACCTTGAGCAGCGCAAGCCGGGCATGGACTCGGCGGCGGCGCAGATGTGCGCAAACCACGGCCTTCCCAAGCCGGCACGCACGCCCAACATCGGCATGGCCCTCTCGGGCGGCGGCTACCGCGCGATGATCAACGGCCTCGGCATGACCCAGGCGCTGATGAACCAGTCGGACGAGGCCAGCAAGGCCGGTACCGGCGGCTGGTTCGACGCCATCACCTACATGACCGGCCTGTCTGGTGGCTCGTGGGGAACCGGCTCGTTCATGGCCAACAACGCCCCGCTCCCCACCGACCTCGTGAGCAACACCTGGAACCTCCAGCAGAACCTCATCTACCCCTCGGACGGCAAAATCGCCTTCTACACCAACATGTACCAGAACGTGCGCGAGAAAAGGAAGGCGGGCTTCCCGACTCAGATCACCGACTACTGGGCGCTCGCGCTCGGAGAGCACCTCCTCCCGGCCGACTACCACATGGAGAAGGGGGCTAACTTCACTATCACCCAGCTCCGCACCGTCGAAAAGTTCCAGAACGCTCAGGTCCCGTACCCTATCATCATTGCTGCTGAGTGAGTACTGTCCTATAACTGCAAACCCATGGTGAGGCGATCAGGAGATGGGGGAGCAGAGAGAGAGAGGCGCCCAGAGCGCCAGAGCCACCAGTGCTCGGGAAGCACAGAAATGCGCAGCACCCGAGCTCCTCGGGGAGCACCGACCCACTGAATCAACCCACTGGATCAACGTATGCTAACGACCAGGCGGGAAAAGAACGAGGTTCTCGTCGCCGAGAATGCCACCGTCTGGGAGTTTACTCCCCACGAGTTCGGATCGTGGGCCGTCGGCTTCGGTAACCTGTCGGAAGGCTTCTTCACCCCGGTCGAGTACATGGGCACTGCACTCTCTGGCGGCCAGCCCAACGGCACCTGCTACTCTGGCTTTGACCAGCTGAGCTTCATCATGGGCACTTCGTCTACGCTTTTCAACTACGGTATAGTGACGCTCAACGGGACCGACTCGGACTCAGCCGTCACGGATATCATCAAGGACATTCTTACTGACGTTGCGGGTGACGAGAACGACATTTCGAAGATTCCCAACCCCTCGTACCAGCACGACTACAACGGCACCAACCCGCTCAAGGACTACGAGTACCTTACGCTTGTCGATGCTGGAGAGACCAACCAGAACATTCCTTTGGAGCCTCTTCTCATGCGCGACGTCGACGCCATTCTCGCGTTTGACAACTCGGCCGACACCAAGTACAGCTGGCCCAACGGTTCCGCCCTCTGGACCACGTACCAGCGTGCCCTGGCTTTCAAGCAGCAGTACAAAGTCCACGACCTTCCCCTTCCTGAGATCCCGACCACCAACACCTTTGTCAACGAGGGTCTCAACCAGCGCCCCGTGTTCTTTGGCTGCAACGTGACCGACGGCCCGCTGATTGTCTACGTCCCGCACTACCCGTGGACCTTCAACTCGAACGCCACGACCATGACACTGCAGTACGAGCAGCCCCACGCGCTCGAGCAGATGGAGAACTCGATGCGCTCGCTCACCCTTAACGGAACCGTCCCCACCTGGCCCAAGTGTCTCTCCTGCGCGCTCACCGACCGTGCCAACGGCTTCACCGCCGAGAACCGCAGCGCCGAGTGTGCCGAGTGCTTCAACACGTGGTGCTGGAACGGCGTGAGCAACGACGCAGCCCCCGCAAACGAGTATGAGCCTGTGGCAGGTATCACGCCTGAATTCTTTGTGAAGAACAACCTCTCCTCGGACGTGCGCGACCAGCCCATCACCGCCACCTCGGACAAGCCGTCGGGCGCCGCGCGCCTCAGCTTCTCTGCCGTCGCCGTCGCGGCGGCCCTCGCTGGCTTTGCCATCCTCTAGATCTAGACGCGTGTATATTAGTATTATAGTAGGATATGCAGCATAGACACTACGTGGTGGTTACCGAGCGGAGGGAACAAATCGCAGCACAATGAGCGGGACGGAGAGACACCACAGAGAAACCAAAAATATGAATTGCACCTGGGGGAGACGAGACTGAGTGCAAAACTTAATCGAGCCAGAAGTAAATTTCGAGAACTGTTCGAGCCTCCACCCTCGAAGGCTCCATATCGACCATATTTCCACAGGTCCAAGTCATCTTCACACACATCACCCACGATGAGGCTCGACGCAACAGACCTGCGATACATCACAGCGGACGAGTTCCGCGTCCTGACGGCGGTGAGTGAGCGAAGCGCATCCCAAGCCTTTAAGCTGCCCCCAGAGTCCCACTAACAACAGGCGGAGATGGGCTCGAAGAACCACGAGCTGGTCCCGACGACGCTGATCGCCGAGCTCTCAGGCATCCGGGGCGGGCAGGTGAACAAGCTGTGCGGCAACCTCGCGAAGCGCAACCTCATTGCGCGCATCCAGCACGCAAAGTACGACGGGTACCGGCTGACATATGGCGGGCTGGACTATCTCGCGCTCCGGACGTTTGTGAAGCGCAAGCCGCCGTCGTGTGCGTCTGTCGGCAAGAAGATTGGCGTCGGGAAAGAGAGCGATATCTATGTTGTCAAGGACCAGGAGGGGGAGAAGCGCATCTTGAAGCTGCACCGGTGAGTTGTGAGGTGGAGAGCCGAGCCAAGAGTCGAGCTATTATGGCTCGCTCTCGTTCGAGTCTCCTGTCTCTGCTCCCAGCCCTCGCCTGTTCTTCGCTAACGTCAGTCTCGGTCGTATCTCTTTCCGCGCAATCAAGTCGAAGCGCGACTATCTCGGGCAGCGCGCCTCCGCGTCGTGGATGTACATGTCGCGCCTGTCAGCGCAAAAGGAATTCACGTACATGAAGATTCTGTACGACCACGGCTTTCCTGTCCCGACGCCGATCGACTCGGCGCGCCACGCAATCGTCATGTCGCTCGTGGACGGCGACCCCCTGCGCGCAGTCATGGACGTGCCCGATGTCGGGGGGCTGTATGGCGAGCTCATGGAGCTGATCATGCGCTTTGCCCGCGCGGGACTCATCCACGGCGACTTTAACGAGTTTAATATCATGATCAAGCGCAAGACGTACGAGCCCGTGGTGATTGATTTCCCGCAGATGGTGTCCACGCGCCACGAGAACGCGGAATAGTGAGTCCCCAGAGAACCGGCGTCTCCTCCCTGTGTACCTCTATTCTCTTCCTCGGCTCACACGCAGCCTTTTCAACCGCGACGTTAACTGCGTGCGGCGGTTCTTCCGCAAACGCTTCCGCTTTGAGGGCGAGTCGTGGCCTGTGTGGAGCGACGTGCTGGAGATGGAGCGCGAGTACGGGACGGAGATTGTCGCCAAGGCGGAGGAGGAGAGTGATGAGGAGAGTGATGAGGAGAGTGATGAGGAGAGCGGGGAGGAGAGCGAGGAGGAGGAAGAGGAGAAAGAGAAGGGAGAGGAAAAGGGAGAAGAGGATGCCAAGGCCGAGAATAACGAGACGGCGGGCCCTGAGCCCCGCGTGCGACTCGACCTCCTCGTCGAGGCAAGCGGCTTTGGGCGCAAGATGCAGCGCGAGCTCGAGAACGTGAGTGGACACATAGACACACTGAGTAGTGCTGACGACAGTACATGACGCAGGTGGCGGATCTGCCTGCATCTGACCGGGAAGAGGGGAGCGAGGAGGAGGACGAGAGTGAAGAAGAGTTCAATGAGGAGGAGGATGAGGAGGAAGAGGGAGAGGAGGGAGGGGAGGAGAAAGCCTCCACTTCTCCAGAGGACGCGGCGGCTGCACTCGAACAGCTCCGCCTACACCGCGCGCTGGGCAACGACGGCGCGCCGGGCGAGGAGCTGCCCCCGCCATCTGACGAGGAGGCGTATCTCTCCGACAGCAGCAGCTCCTCGGGCGTCTCTGACACTGGCACCGATTACACGCAGTACGTGCGGCCTGCGCGGGCTCCGCGCGTGCGCCCGTCCACTGCGGCTGTGAGCAAGCTTGGGGGCATTGACGAGCTCAAGACGATCGTCTCGGCCGACCTGGAGCGGACGCGGCGCGGAGACGCGCGGCACCATGCCCGCAAGACGGGGGCGGGCAAGGCCAAGGGCTCAAAGTGGAAGAGCAGCGCGCAGTACCTTACCGGCAAGAAGGGGAGCAGCGGGTGGGACTAGACTCGAGATGGCGCGACTAGATGGCGGATATATGCAGTGACATGGACAACTATGGGCTGTACGTGAGGCATGACGCGTGGATCGTGGAGGTCATGAACTGGAGAACAATAAGGGCAGGCAGCAAGTCGGGGGCACACGACGTAGTCAAGCAGGGTGTCCGTGTATGACCCCGCATGGAAAGGCGTCGCGAGGATGGTATCGCGGTAAATACAACTAAAGGTTATTTCTCTTGTCATGCGAGAGTTTGACGCTCGACGCAGAGGGGGGCTGCCAGAACTCCCCAATGCCGTTCGGGTAGCGGTTCAGCGTCTGGGACGGGCCGGGCGGATGGCCGGGACGGCCGGACCCAATGACGCCGACGCCGAGGTTGGGCGGCAGGGGTTTGGGCGCGAACACGCCGTTGAGCGGCGAGGGCATGAACGTGGCCGCATGCTGGTGTCCGTGGGCGTATCCCGCCATATGACCGTGCTGGCCGTACTGGCTGTACTGGCCGTACTGACCATGGTGGCCGGGCTGGCCCAGGTGGCTAAACGCCGCATGGCCCGGCGCTTGGGGATGCCACTGGTCCGAGAAGCCCATGTGCGGGCCGGGCGGGAGTGTGATATTCAAGCGGTTGTTGCCCGCGGGGCCGTACTCGGGGGGGAACTCGCGGCCCCTATGAGGTGAAGTTGCGGGAGTGCGGCCGGGATTGCGGAAGCGAGGGATCGAGGAGCTGCGGCGGTGTGCATGCCTTGTGCGAGTGGGCGGGGCGTCCTGGCCGCCAGTGGAGTTGTTCTTGAAATGACCTGCAGCCTCTGTGTCCTTTGACGGGCTCGGGATGGCAGAGGCAGGCCTCGGCGGCAGGCCGGTCGCTGAAGCTGCCACTCCCTCCGTGGGCTTCTTCTGCTCGCTGTCCCCACACGCACAGAGAAGCCAGTTATGCACGAGCGCATGGCGAAGGAGACGCTCTGCGTTAATGGCGCTGAGGTGCGCGAGCGCGCGCGCCATCTGCGTGGGGTTGATGACATGGCCCATCCAGATAGTCCGTACTTGCTGGCGTAAGTTTGACAACCGCTGCCTCATCACTCACATAGGATCCACCGTCGTCGGTCATCTGCTTGAGGTGCCACATTGCGCCCTGCGTCTGCAGGCCGTACGCGACACGAGTCTCGCGCGCGCGCTTCTCGCATTTGGCGGGGTTGGCAGCGAGGGCAGCGGCGTGGAGGCGCGCATACATTGCGAGGGAGAAGCGCATGCCCGCGAGCAGGCGCACATTCGCCTGCGCGTACCGTGCACACAACCCGCCGGCCTCGACAAACAGCCACGGGAACCAGCACTCTGTGAGCGTGTCTGGGATCAGCTTTTGTAGTGAACTGAGCAGCTTCCGGACACACCCTGTGTGTAGCTGCAGACCAGGTTGTGCGCCTTCAAGAGCGGCAAGAGGGTGTAGCCCTGGAGGACCTGGGGCTTGGGGTTGGGGTTCGTGAGTGTACCCGGTGGGCGGGCGACGACATCGATCGAGGCGGAGCGGAGGCCGACGCAGAACCCGGGACCGTACGGCGTCGCCGAACACTCCGTCAATGCAAGGACGCTGGTGGAGGGCAGGTTCGGGACGCCGAGGATGGTCTTGACGCCGTGCTCGGGATCCGACACCCTGCTCATCAGCTCTAGTCCATCACTCCATCATTCCATCATTCCCACTCACAGAGACACCACTGCAGGCCACGAGATAAACGACGCCAGAAAACGCGACACGAGCTGCCCATACGTCTCGTCGCTGTCGTACCGCGCGTCGGCGGTGAACAGGTCGTACAGCAGACAATGCGCGTTTGCGAGGGCTATCGCCGTGCCGACATCGTTTCCGGGCGCGTACCGCTCCGGGTTGGCTATAAGCGCGCGTGTCGGAGAATCTGGCCGGCCCTGGTCGTCAGTATAAATGCTCCGCTGCCGGAATGTGGAATGTGGAATGTGGAATGTGGAGGCTGAGGCGTTGCGGACGCGTCTGGTGGCAATGCCCAGGCACGCTCACGACACCCGTACACACTCTTCGCGACTTCGCAACTTACACGGGAGAGTACCTGCGCCGCAGCCGCAATCTTCCCGCCGTCAGCGGTGTCCTCGAGGGAGAGGGAGAAGGAGACGCCGTAGCCCATCAGCGTGGCGAGGTGCCTCTGCGCGCGGGGGAGGACCGCGGCAGGCGACGCGGCCGGGAGCCATGGCGCAACGGGCTCAAGGTGGGTGTACAGGATACGTTCGCTGGACGAGGAGGAGGAGCCCGAGCCGCAGTCGGGAGGCGGGAGGGGTTGGCTCTGACTTTGGCTCTGGTTCTGGCTCGTGCCCGTGCTCGCGTCCGGCGGTTTGGCCTGCTCGGCGACCGCGGTGACCTCGGCGAGTTCGAAGCCCAGGCCGGGAGGGTACGGGATGCCGGGGGACGCGGGGGTGGGGAGGTGCGGCGTGCCGTCGCTTGAAGCGTCCTCGGTGGGGAGGAGGGCGGGCACCACGCCGTTCTCGCTGCCCGTGTCGAACTCATCAGAGGGGGGGACGTCGAGGGCTGACATGGTAGTGGGCGCCTGGGAAGGAGGGAGGTGAGTGAGGGGAATGGTGTAGATACAAGACTGGTGTGCTGATGAGAGTGCAGTTTATCTGTTTACGAGGGCGGATGTCGAGTCGAGATACTACACACTCGTCGAGGAACCTTTGCTGCACTACCCCACCTTGTGCGAGTCGGCCACTACTACTGTGTACGAGTGCACTGGCCAAACATGTTGTCAATCACTGGTCTTGCATTCTGCATCTGTGCATCCTGTACACGGTCAGAAGATCAGTCATCGTACATTACAGATACAAAGACGCGCGCCCTTGTTCGGCCCGCCACTCGCTCGAGAACTCAAGCTTGAGCCCAAGATTGTTGACTGTTTCCTACGCGTGCCGGACGGCCGGAGGTTTCATGTGAGACACAACGTCACAAAGTCACTCGCGCGCTCACTTCTCGCGCATCTGGCGCATCTGGCGCATCTGGCGCGTGCTTGGCGCAAAGTGTGGCACGAGCAAGCCACCCACCCTCTTTGCGCACCGTGAGCATATCAGGCGTATCAGTGTCCGATGTGTCATACATACTCAACTATGGGTGTACTGTACTGCAATCTGCAGATCTGAGCAACAGCAACAGAGATACGTGGCGGAAGGGAGATGGGGTAGGATTGGATGCGAGATAGGAGAGGCAAGTGTATCCATGGGCGGGGTTCTCTTTTAAAGGTGACGTGGTGAGGGGAGGAGTGGATAGGGGATAACTAACGGTTGCCGCTCACGCACCGGCTCTCGTGTATGCAAATGCGCAAAGCCGGTCGCAAGAGACACCGCTCAGCGGCGTATAAACTGTATATTGTCCTTGGGGAGAGAGAGAGAGAGAGAGGAGAGAGAGAATGAGAGAAATTAAAGAGTCCTTGTCATCTACCGGCTGGAAAACTGGGTGGTCGAGTAGCCTTGTTCGGGGTAGTCCTGGTACGGAGCGGGCGAGTTGCCGCCGCGGGCGTAGTCGCCCATCTGGTAGTTGTCCGGCTGGAGGTCCGCGGTCGCCATCGTGTTGATCGAGTCGCCAGCCGACGAGAACGGCCGCTGGGGGCGACCCAACGGGACGCCCTGTTCGTTGTACGCAGCGTTGGTGTCCCACGCGCCGTGGTCCGCACCCGCGTCGCCGCCCGCCGCACCGACATACCACCCCTTCTCGTCTCCCGCGCGCTTTCCGTTCCTGCGCTTGATGCAGCAGAAAGCGATCTGGCGACCGTGTTGGCTTAAAGTACTAGAGTGCAAATGTCGCTACTCACGATGGCAGCAAGAAGGGCTGCGACGCCGACACCGACTCCAATTCCGATGCCGAGCTTGGCACCCGAAGTGAGCACCGAGGATCCACCGGTCGAGGCAGCATCCTTGTCCGTGCTCGACGAGGGCGTTCCGGTCGACGACGAGGAGCTGGTTTGAAGAGAGGTCATGGACGCCGAGGTCGAAGTCTTCGGAGGCTCGATGAAGACGTGAGCCTGCTTGATGATGTCGGCACCCTTCTCGGCGATACCGTAAGTGGTCGCCATCAAGTGAGCGGCAATGTTCATGGGCATGATAGAAGCGTCAATGACACGGACGTTGCTGGTGCCGTAAACGAGGAGGTTAGTGTCGACAACACCACCGTCCGCCTCGGGAAGCATCGAGTTGGTGCCGCACGGGTGGAACTCGGTGCCGCAGTAGTTCCTAAAGTTCTCGAGGAGATTGGCCTCGGTCAAGCCAGCCGAGGTCTCGGCAGCGATGGTGGGCTTGAAGGCATTAGTTCCACCAACCTTGCGAGCAAACATGAGACCGCCGCTGACAATGGCAGCGTCAATGTCGACGTTGAGGTATCCGGGGTCGATAGTAGGCTTGTCAAAGGCGCTGGCCGAGTTGATAAACAGGGTGCCGCGAGAGAAGGGCTTCTGGAGTGCAACCTGGATACCAATGTCCGAGCCACCACCCATCATGGTCAGAATGATCTCGAGCTGACCGGCGTCCGTTCCAAGGAGCTCCTTCTGAATGGCGAGCTGCTTGGGGAGACCCTGGGCGACCGACGAAGGAAGGTTGTAGGCGCTGGCGATGGACTTGGAGATGGCGTCAACGTCAACGGCGTTGACGGCAGTCATGACACCCGAGGACTGCTTGGAGATGTCGGCAATCGACACGTAGCCGACGGCCTCGTTGACATAGGTCCACTTGCCAGTAGCGCTGTTGCGGTACTGCTCAAGGGCGGCGGCACGCTCAGTCTGGTTATCCTTGAACTGGCCCCAAGTGTCAGTGCCGGGGACGGTGTTGAACGAAATGGTGCCCGAGACGTGGTCCTGGAGGTTGTAACCAACGGGGAGGTCCTTGAGGACGGGGATGTTGAGAGGCTGAAGAACCTCCTTGGGACCAATACCAGAGAGCTGAAGGATCTGAGGGGAACCGACAGTGCCACCAGAGAGAATGACCTCCTTGTTAGCGGTGATGTCGTACACCGTAGCCCCAGCGCCGCTGGAGAAGCTGATGCCGTTGGCGACCTGGTTGCCGTTCGAGTCGGTGCCGTTAAAGTTAATCTTGGTGACCTGCTGACCAGTGAGGATCATGAGGTTGGGGCGCGGAGGAAGAGGGTCGATGTAGCCGGTCTTCGAGTCGGAGCGGGTCTGGTTGGCAACGTTGATGATCGAGGGGCAGATCATGACACCGTTGACATCGCCGCTCGACAGGTCCTTGGCGGTGAGGTTGAGCTCCTGCCAGGCAGGGATCCAGTTGGCGCAAGCCGGGTAGATCCACTGCGAGTGACCAGTACGGATGGGACCAGAGTTACCATGGACAGACTGGTCGACAACCATGTGGAACTCGTCGATCATGGCCTGCGGGGGCTTGGTGAAGTTCTCAGCCTTGTTGATGTACTTCTCAACCTCGGCCCAGTTCCAGGTCTGGTTGGCGCCGGGGTTGAGGTCTGCCCACGCGTCGTAGTCGTGGGTCGAACCACGACCCCAGAACATGCCGTTCGTGGCACCGGAACCACCAAGCACCTTTCCACGAGGCCACATCTTGGTCTTGCCACCGGCGTTGCGTTGTTCCGTAGTCACGTAGGACCAGTCCTGAGGGAGACCCTTCATGGACAAGCCGTCAATGTAGGAGAAACCCGGGATGTTGATATTGTCGGCGACCTCGCTGCCGTCGGTACCAGCCTCGACGACGAGGACCGTCGTGTTGGACCACTCGGAGAGACGAGCGGCCACAGCAAGACCGGCAACACCACCACCGGCAATGACAAAGTCCCAGCTGCGAGCCGTGGCCTTTGTAACATCGTTGGTGATCTCGCGGCGGAGAAGCTGACGGTGGAAGTTGCGCGGGTTGCCGGCATCGTGCGGGGTGACGACGATGGCATCGGCGGAGGGGAGGAACGCTGGCACAGCCAGCGCGAGGGCGCCAAGGACGGCGCGCATGATGGGAAGAGGATGTGTGGTGGGGTCGAGGGGATGGAGAATGGAGAGGAGAGAGAAAACAAGGGAGAGGGGGTTTCTAGTAGTTCTAGGACGCGCGAGGGACGGCGGGCTCTCTGCGGGACGGCGTCAGTCGTTTTGCAATCAGAATGGGGAGACAGGAGAGGGATACAGGATACAGGAGGACCACACTCTGGGTGGTTGGGAATTTCTGGGGATTTTTTTTTCTTTTTCTTATCCTCTTTGATGATGGTTGCAAAGGCATACGAGGAGAGGAATTTAATGTTCCCCCTTTTTCTGCATTGTAGGGTCCCGCGCGGCGTGGCACCATAAACACCCCGGGAACTCCCTGGGCAATGCAATATGCAACAAGAAAACGAAAGAGAGACAGGAGTATGTACTCGTGTGTATACTCACAGTAACTGGAAACCAGACGAGGACTCGACGCGATCAGATCGGCAGTGGCACTTCGCACTGGCAGTGGCAGTGGGAGTGATGGGAGCGATGTTGATGGTGAAGAGCAGCAATGATGGATGGGCGGAATGCGTAACAAAAGTCGCCCAGAACGCAATATAACCAGAGGAAATGAAATCGCAGGATCACAGGATCACAGGATCACAAAGAGCGCGGAAGGGAGGGGTCACTGCAGTCGCTGCCGCGAGTCAGCCATCACCAATGTACGATGTCATCAAAAAGCCCTTGGTCACATCAGGCAGCCAAGGCGCAGGACAGGTTCTCGGCACAACGTCAGAGGCCACATCCGACAAGGTTGCTTCCAAGGCCCCAACCCTGCCGGTACGGATCTCTCGTTTCTCTATGCGCCAGCAAGCCGAGGTACGCGGGGGTGGGTGGGTCCATCGACCCCTCCACCGACCTTGGTTACGCACACTGCGCACACTGCTGCTGCGGATTGCAGAATGCAGTGTGGCGCCTGACGCCGGACGGAGCAGCCTCTGAACAACTCCAGTGATGCTAACGTGCCGAGGTTCAGATGCAAAACCAAGCTGGTACATGTACAGCAGACGCTGCGCAGCGCTCGCGTGTCGCAGCACCACACTGCACACTGTCTGTACACATTACACCGTGCCGCGGCGCGCTTAGCCTCTAGCGCCTGCACCACCCGGCCACCACCCGGGTACCATCCCTCAATCGTCCTCCAATCTCCGAATTTCGTGCCATGCGCGCCGTGCTATTTCTACATGGCACGTTCCTCACCACCACAACTTATAACCTAGGACTCGGAACTTACCTTGTCGCTTGCCGAAATGGTGATTGTTCACTAGCGGGGAGCGGCGATCGTCGACGAAGAAGCAACGAGCGCGATGAATGAGAATAGGATGGAGGGGGGAGTCGAGGGCGGGGAATGAGGGTAGGCGGGGTTGAAGAGGGTGCTGAAGAGCAGAAACGGTGTATCGGGGGGTTGTCTGACTGGGGTCGGGGTGGGGGATGAGCTGGGGAATATTGCATGTGTCCTGTTATGAGGAGGGGACGAGCTCGGGCACGAGCGCAGTGAAACGGTGGACTGCCGATGCTGGTGAGTGCTCATGCACACTGTCTGCTATGCATTCGGGCAGAGGGAGGAGGCTTTGAGAGGGATAAGAGCCATGGTGGCAGTGGTGGGTGTGGCTTGGCCTTGGCGCCAGACGACCCAGGAGAAACGCGCGACGCCAAATGATGCAAGGTCGCTGTGCGCAGGGCAAGCCATGCAAAGGCCAAGAAACGAAGAGGATGGGCTGCTCATCGCAAAAGGGGCAAAAGGGACCGCGACGTGTTCTTGGCTCTATTGTTCTCCTCTGGCATTGTGCTGAGGGTTTACTGGCAGTTGCTCAAAGAAGGGGGCTTGACTGGTCCTGTAGGGCTTGAGGGTTCTTGGGTCCTTGGGTCTTGGTATACCTTGGGAAACACCCCTCGAATGTCACCCACCCCCCCTTCAGTACGGGTTGTCCCGGAACAGCAAGGCGATGCTCCAAGCGTGCAAGCTTCATCCTGCAACCCTGCTACAACCCTGCCTCAAGCCCTGGAATACAGGGCCACGACACCGGTGATGATGTCGCTGTCGCCGCCGGGAACCACTGCGCAGATATGCAGTAGTGTATGCACTGCGGCATTCCAAGTGACTCCAAGACGAGCATCAGCAGCACCGATCCATCTGGTGCAACTGAAGCTGATGGGTACAGGTGGCATTGGGAACGGCAGGATTCAGCGCGCAGGCACTCGGCGTGCCTCGAGTTAAAGCCAGCTACGGCAGGCCAGCAAGAAGAAGCTAACTTTTGACATTCTGCATTTTTCTCCGTTTTCCTTGCCTGATGCAATGCGCAATTCCGAACCCGAAATCGATAGCAAGCAATTGTTTTTCGTCCGGCAAAATAACCTAGGAGACCCAGGAGACCCAGGAGAGGCAAAGAGGGTTTCACTGCCGCGCGGAAAATGGCAGGGGTACTAGGTGGGACGCGTCGCCTCTTTCCGAGTCGCGTCGGCTGCATGCCAGACATGTGCGGATGGGCGGATTGTGGCCTTGTGGCATTGTGGCCTTGTCGGCGCCGCGGCTGAGGGACCCGACTAGGTCATTGTCAGTCGAGGTGGCAGGTAATGGCTGGTCCGCTCCCACTCTTCCTTGTGCTGTTCACGTGTATCGCCATCCCTCTCGCCCGATCCTGTCCCTGCACGGCGGTACGCTATTCCCCCGACTTTGCATCATTGTCTCCTGCGCATTCTGTGACGCACACCAGCGAGGGTCAGAGGGGATGTGAACTGGAGGGAGATGGAGTGTACAGCAGTCGTACCGCTTCGCCGTTTGGTGTTTGGAGTAGCAGTGGCGGTGACACCTTGGCGGTGACCTTTCTTGCCCCTACTGCCCGCGCCTAGTCTTTGGGATGCAGGGGGACATTTACGGCACATCCGAGCGGCTGACGGCAGGAATGCGTTGCGGCGCCCGGCTGTCCTGCATGCTCCCTTCCCCCTGGCGAGTGGCTGACGAGAATGGTCGATATGGTTCAGTTCCACTTGAAGCTGGGCGTTGCGCGCACGGTCTTGAGCGTGGAGTGAGAAACCCTTTGCATGCATGGTCTTTTACGCCTCTGTTTGGCTCGGCTCATTACATTCCATGGCCCTGGGAAACCAGCTCTGCCGGTTTGCAGAGAGAGACCATTCTCGATCGGGCTACGGGTGACTCTCCACTCCTGGTGGCACAAGAACCACCGCAACGATCGCTGTGGCATGGCCGTATAAGAGGCGGTGGCGGGTTACAGATTGCAGAGCGAGTATAGAGGAACGGAACACGAGCGCGGGCGGAAAAGAGGCGGGCATTGCTGTTGAACGTTGAACCATGTAGATGCACCACCGGCACGGGGGACATGGGACATTCGCAACGCATCTCGAGCCGCTGGGAATACGACTGAGACTGCGAACTCGCAAAGCCAACACAAAAAGCTCAGTGCTCATCTGAGACAGCGATGGCGTCGGACTGCGCGTGCGCGCCGGCCTGTGCGTGACACACAAAAATATCAGCTCGTCATGCTGCATATATTTGGCTGCATACACGCCCCGCGCGCCCCAGCGAGCATACGACAAGAAGCGCGTCACAAGATCACAAGGCCACAATTCCAATGCGTCATGCGGCATGCCACCTGATTCCCAGAACGCACGCACACGAAATAGTGCACCGCCAACAGGATACCGAAAACGAACCATCTCGGAAGCCCGGAAAAGAACACTTACACTTACAAATACACAAGAGCCCGCCTGGTCGCCGCACGTGCTATTCTCGGCCCGGGTATGCACACACTCGCACGCATGCAGCGGTGCACATGACGACGGTGGCGAGCTCGCCGAGCGCGCCGAGCTGGCCGAGCGCGCACTGAAGCACTGAGCATTGAGAACTTGAAGCACAGTCGGTCGGACTACGGGTGGCCTCGGAGTCGCCCTTCGGCCGAGATCAGTCCGAGTGGTGAGTGGCAACATGCCGGAATCGGAGACATTCGTAGGAACAGAACGCTTCAACGCTTCATCGATTAAACGCTACACGTACACGGCTCGTTGCGGACAAACCAGCGGCCAGCGCCCGGTATCCGCTATCCGCCCTACCCGCGCTCGGCTCCCGACGGGATGCACGGAGAAGGGAGTAAGTAGGTTAGAGTACGCAGAGCTGCACAGAGTACGGAGCACGCAGAGCAGAGGCAGAGGTGTAGGCGTTCGCTGGACCAGCACAGGAACAAGGGTGTGTTTGAGGGACTCGAGGACTGGTGGGTTACGCTTTCCCCAGCTGTATCATGCGCTCTTATCTTGTTTTTTTTTTTTTTTTTTTTTTTTTTTTTTTTTTTCCCCCTACAGCGGAGAAGCATCAAAGTGAGCTGGAACTATCTGCAGCCTGCTACTCGCCACTCGGCCACTCGCCTCGCCACTGCCAAGTCCCACCCCAGCCTGGCCAAGCCGCCAAGACCGCCTCTGTGAGCCAAGCGGAATGATGCTTGTTAACTGCAAATTGTGGGCGTTTCCTGATGATCGAGCTGATCACGGACGGGGTGCAGAGGACTTGTTGCAGAGGGCAGAGGGCAGAGGACAGGGGGCAGAAGACAGAGGGCAGGACAGGTGGTGAGGAGAAGTGTAAGGACCGGAGACCGGGGTGGACAAGAATGGCTGGTGGCATGTCCCATGTCCCTCACGACCGCCAACTCTATGGCTCTGACCTCAAAAACTACGCCGCAGCGGGAATGACAGTGGACGCGCAACCTCGAGCTCCTGACCTGATGGTCCGAACACACTTGTTCCCCCAACTCTCTCAGGTTCTGAACTCTGTCTGCTGCGTGTCCGGACTCGGACCTGGCGATCCTCATAAACTCTGGGTGGCGTAACGATCGGGCAGGCTCGCGGAAACGAGAGTCCTTCAAAGCCCCGAAATCCTGCTGGCCATTTCTGCATCATTCACATTGGTGATGGACCTCAATCGTGCACCAGCGCACCAGCTGTCCTGTAACAGCTCAACAGCTCAACAATCGTCATGATGAATGGCTGGCTGTCTAGCGATTGGGGAAGCTCCGGAGCTCCAGAGCTCCGGAGCTGCACCAAGATAGCGGGCATGTGATCGAGTCAAGTGACCGGATGGCATGGATGACCGCATCGCGAACATTATTTCACGGAATGCAGATGTGATGATATGACGTCGGAGAGCGGTGCCAAGAGGCGCGACACTAGTGCCAGTCTGGGGATCTGAGAAAGACTGACAGCTGATCAGACAGGGTTGTGGCGTAATCCGGCGCGAGATGGGGGAGAACGGCGTGCGACCCCACGCGATGAGGCGTCATGGGACAGCGGAATGCATACGAGATACGAGCCAGCAGCCATCGTCCAGCGACGTTTGCGGTTGGCGCACGGGGTCAGCGATGGGCGCGGTGTTGAACGAGGGTGGTACGAGTGGCACGGCGGCTGTACAATGTAGATGCAATGTGAGTAGGGAGTGAGTAGTAGTGCGTCGAGGCTTGGCCAGTCAGTGTCCCGAGCCGAGTGCTATCGTCGTCGCTAGGTGGTCGTCGTCGTGTCATGAATTGGTCTGGGATGAGCGTCGTCACAACCTCCGGCTCGTCTCTCTAGCCAAGGACCAAGGATGTACTTTCCAACTCGGCCTCATAGTGCTGCTTCCACCTGGATTCTGTTCTTACTAGACAAGGGCCACCAGCACGCCCTTGCTGTTGTGGACGCCCGCGGATAAGGGATGTGAGGTAGTAAGGTGTGAGGGTGAGGTGATCGAGAATGAACGCGGCAGCAAGCGCCATGCAATCTGTCAAGCTTGGTGCTATTCCTCGTCTCCACTTCCATGATCTCTTCGCAATGCGGTTACCACTCTCTGTCGACCTTGTCACCCCTTGACGCGCTCAGTGTGCTGGGGCCTCGACATCATCTCCTCGCCAGTTCTGTCGCGCTCTCAACTCTCGCTCTCAATTCTCGCTCTCAACTCTCGCTCTCTACTCTTTCTTCGCTCTTAGTCGCTCTGCACGGCACGACCCGGCCGACGCCGCCCGCCAACACGACAGTTTGCATGTGGGAAGGGACGGACACGAACACGGACGGATGAGATGACGGTGTTGATGGGGATGGGACACAAAGGGACAAAAGCGATGGGAAAGAACAAAATGAAAGGACAAACATGGACTTCAGAACTTTAGACTTTTCTTTTGCTGGCCGGGCAGCGGGGCCGCGGCAAAGATGGTAGCGATCCTCCACCTCCTCAACTACTCCTCGACTACACCCTCAAGACTGGAGGACCTCCTCCCGCCCACGACGATTGACCGAGATCTCGATAGCCGCAGCGGGAGATGCCGCGCCGCTGTGGGCCGGCGGGCAGAGGCGGGCCGATAGCGCCGCAGACGACCGCAGGGCCGAGGACCTGCGCCTGGAACCATACTGTAGGACACAACGCACACTTACTTCCGCCAAGCGCAGCAACTTGAAAGCCGGTATGGCCCAAAGGTATCATCCCTCAGGCCGGTACAACCGGCTACTGCTTGCGCTCGGCGAGCCACTCCTTGTACAGTCCGTCGAGACTCTTGTGGATCATGTGCGTGGGGAGCGACTTGATAATGTCTGCAATCTTGTCGTTGAGGACTGCCGTCTTGACGCCGGCGGCTTGCGCATAGTCGGTGGTGAGGCGGTACATTGCGAGAATCGCAAGAGAGACGTGCGTCTGGTGGGACGCGTACGGCGAGTCGGGGCGGATGGCCGTTGCGAGCGGGCCGAGCGCCGATGATGGGCCGGTACCGATGGACGCGACAGGGTTGCGGTCGCCGCGGGTTAAACGAAGGAGGATCTCGAGCAGGTCGTTGGGGGATGCAAGAAGAGAAGTGGTGAACTCTGTGCGGTCGGCACTTGTGCCGCCCGAAGCGCCAGACGAGCCGCCCTTCCACGAGTCAAGGATGGAGGCGAGTGTTGGCGGGGCATCGGGGTCCATGATCTCGAGCTTACCGCGCCATCCGCCATCGGCGCCGGCGCGGCGGCCAAACTGCTCGTACAGCCACTCGTCGGCCTGGTTCGTCCGGCACCACTTTGGCTCACTGAGCGGCTTCTTCTTGTTGAGGAAGACGGTGAGAGTGATAGGTGCCGAGGGTGTTGACGCCGCGAAGACGCGGTGCAGCGGCGGAAGCGTCTTGTCACTCTCCGCTGTCCAGAGCTGGTCCAGCTTCTCACGCGACACGGCAACAAAGCGCTGCTCGGACGAGTCGTACGTCTCAACAAGGACACCCTTCGGGAGCTCGGCGTCCTTGGATTCCTCCTGCTCCTTGCCGTCCACCTCCTTCTTCTCGTCACCCTCCTTTTCTTCCTTCTTCTCCTCCTTCTTCTCCTCCTTCTTCTCCTCCTTCTTCTTCTCCTTGGAAGCGGGGAGGAGATCGACCTCGATACGCCCCTCAGCACGGAAGATACGGATCTTGCTCACGACCGACGCGTCGAACACAAGTCGGCGAGAGCTGTCCTCGTAGAGGACCGAAACACGGTTGACGGATGGGTGAGCAATGTCCGCCGCGACGCTCTCCGTATGGCTGTCGGCACTGCACGACGACCACCGGCGCGTGCGCTGCTTTGTGGTGCGGGCGTACGCGGACGCAGCGTTGGCGGCGGAAGCGGCCAGCGCTGACTCGAGCTCGGCCTGCGACGCCTCGGCGCCGGTCAGGCCCTTCGTTTCAGTTTCCTCGGTCTCTTCACCCGGCGCCGTGACCATGGAAACGTCGCCAGCGTCCTCGGTCGTAGCCTCGGCGGCAGCCTCGCCCTCCTGTGTGGGTTTGGCTTCTTCAGACGGGGCAGGAGGGGCAGGAGCCTCTGCCTCTGCGGCCGGTGCCTCGGCAGCGGCCTCAGGCTTAGCCGGGTGCTCGGCCTCCGTAGCAGCCTCCTTGGCATCACCCTCTTCATGCTCCTCGGCTTGTTCGCGGATCTCCTCGGGGTGCTGCTCCGCCTCTTCCTCGTGATGAAACTCTTCCTCGTGCACCTCAGTCTCGCCAATGCGGCTCGGTGCGACGCTGCTAGACTCGCGGCGTCCGCGCTTGTTCGGGTTGCGCCGCGCCGTCTTGGGCACGCGGTCGAGCTCGGGCGGCGACTCGAAGTAGATGCGGAAGCGGTTCTGGTTCGACTCGGGCGACGATGTAGGAGCCGACGGCTCGTTCGACTTGCCGTGCGTCACGGAGAATGCGGAGCGCTTCTTGGGAGACTGTGACTCATCTGCGGTCAAAACTTGTAGCATGTGGATAACCCACCTCCATCAACGCTCGACGGCTTGGCCTTGCGCTTCTCGCCGCGCTTCTCGGGGTCCGCGGCCTCTTCAGGCTCAGGCTTGACGGCGTCGGCCGAGGGCTCCTCCTTGGCCTCCGTCTCGGGCTTTACCCCTGGCTCGGTCTTAGCCTCCTCAGGCTCAGTCTTCGCCTCCTCCTTGGGCTCCTTGAGATCGTCCTCGACCTTCGCCTCATCGTCGTCGTCCTTCTTCTCCTTCACCTCCTCAACGACATGCTCGCCGATGAGGCCCCACGTCCAGCCAAGCTGCTTGACCTCGATGCCGACGATGCGGAAGTCGGTCATTGTCGTGCGCGCGTCCTTTTCGTTCTTGTCCTTGCGCTTGCGGTCGCGCGGCGTCTGCTGCTCACCAGCCCGGCGCGTCATGCGCTCACGGTCGCGGTCGCGGTCGCGCTGGTCGCGTTCCCGCTGATCCCGGTCGCGGCGGACAGGGCCGCGCATCATGCTGCCGCCGCGCATCGCACCGCCGCGCCCGCCCATACCGCCGCCGCGCATCGGGCCACCGCCACGGGACGAGTTGCTGAAGCCGATACGGGGGATTGTTGGAGACCGGTGTCCGTGCGATATGGGCGCACCGCCACGGCCGCTCCCGCTCATAGGGCGCGCCATGCCGCTGCCATAGTTGTTCTGCGGGGTGCGATTGGCAGGTGGGCGAGGAGGGGGACCGCCAGAGGGTGGGCCGCCGCCCGGGCCATCGAAACGGGGGCGCTTGGCCGGCGGGAATCCGCCGCCAGCACCTCCGGCGCCACCAGGACCAGGGGGACGGGGAGTCATGTTGTTGTTGCCGCCACCTCCGCCGCCGCCACCGCCGCGCGGAGGACCAGGCTGCGGGGTATACGGACGGTTCTGCTGTCCGCCAGGCTGGGGACGGTACTGCTGGTTTGGCGGCTGATTCGGACCGGGCGGGGGGTTGTATCCTTGCGCCTGCGCCTGCGGATAATACGGCTGGTTCTGGCTGCCGCCGTATGCGCCGCCGCCGTACTGCTGCTGCGGCGGTGGAGGCGAGTTCTGTCCGCTGTATCCGCCGTTGTATGCAGGACGCGGTGCCGGCGGGGTGTATCCCGGTCCACCGCCGTATGGCTGTGGCGGGGCCGGTGCGGGCGCGCCATAGCCTCCGCCGCCCGCAGGTCCGGGAGGCTGGTATCCTCCCTGCTGGTATCCCTGCTGCTGGGAGTTCTGCTGGTGCATCGCGCCGCCGCCGTATCCATAGTTGGCATACGGGTTCGCGGCCGGGGCGGGGGATGCGGCGGCATTATACGATGCGCCGGCGTTCTGACCTTGCGCCTGGGAGTGAGCATCGGAGAGTAAGGGAGGATGGAGGCTGAGAGGAGGGGAAGGTGGATAATCTGAGGAGTGCCTTTGGGTACACCTCACTACAAGAAACGCGCACAAACGCGCACTGGCGACGCGTTCCCACGCATCGCACACTCTCCCACGCTCCCACGATCCCGCAACCATCCCAACCACAACTCTCGACTCACCTGGTAGTATGCTGCCCACGCGGCGGCGTGCGCATTCTGCTGTTCGGGGGTGTACTGCTGCTGCTGCTGTTGCTGTGGGGGCGGGCCGGCGGGGAGGGGCGGGGCCGGGCCCGGCTGTGGGGGCGTGTACGGCTTGGCGGGAAGGCCGAGGCCGGGGTGGGGGCGTTTGTTCATCGCCGCAAAGGAGTTGTGGAGAGTTGAAGTGGTGGTGAGAAGAGGAGATAAGAGGTGGTTTATTGTCATCCGAGAGTGCGAGCGCTACGAGAGTACTCGAGAGGTCTGCCGAGAAAGGTGGTGTGCTCACGCCACGACTCGATGGACGGTATCAAATTGCCGCATCCGGAGTGGATTGCTGAATGCCGTAAATTCCACGTCATTCTAGTGCTCGTCGCTCTCTCTTCATTGAGTTCGTCTCTTCATCGTGTTCGTCGAGCAAGAAATGCAAATGCATGAAGAGAAGAGATGGCTTTCGATGCTTTTGAGAGTTCTCGTCGACGCGTCTACAGTGTCTATCTACACAAATAACAAAGGGGGGGAGAGTCTAATTAACACACTACGTTGCTGGAGCGCTTGCGCTTTCGCTCTTCGCTCTTCGCGCTTAGAGCTTGGCCTGGCCCATGCGGTTAACAGCCGAGCGGTCCGCCTTGAATGGGCAGCCGCCGGCGCCCTTGACCAGCGGTGCGACGCCGGTGCCGTCGCGGTCGACACCGAGCTCGATGAGCTTGGCGAACGCGGCGGCAAAGTGCTCAAAGAAGAGTTTCTGGTCCGCAGCGTACTTCTCCACCCAGACGCGGAACTCGGGGTCCTCAATGAGCGCCATCTGCAGCGTTAGACGAGCTGTTCAGCGCAAAAACTCACGTCCGAGGGCAACATCATCAATTTTGTCCCGGCGACGGTGGCCTCGTACTGGAAGGGGCCGTCCCACTGACGGGGAACCCACTTGCGGGTGGTGAGGAGCCTGAAGAACTGGTTCGAAAAACGGGTGGGGTTGACAACCCACTGGCTGGAGATGTTAATTTCAAAAGTGCCACATTACAAAAGTGCCACTTTCAATACTCACCCGTCAAAGCCAGAGCGGTCCGAGTGGCAGCGGCCAAGGTTGTGCGCGCCGGAGAGGGCAACAATCTCCTGGTCGTTGAAGCCCATGCGGTAGAAGATGTCGCGGATGTGCTGTGCGCCCTGGGCGGCGTCCGGGAGACGACCGTCAACCTTGCCGTGGTACTCCTCTGCGGCGGCCTCGGAGCGGAAGTCGGAGCGTCCAGGCTTCCAGGGGACCTTGGGGCCGCCGAGCGCCTCAATCGCGGTCACACCAGCGAGGGCTGTCGTCAGTATGGAATCAAGGAGCAACGAAAGGCTTTCGGAAGGACGTGGCAATTCCCGGAAGTTCCGTAGGCCATCTCCGCAAATATCCTACTCACTCCAGAGGTCCGAGTACGAGATCCACTGGTTGGCCTGGTACAGGGGCTCGAGGAACGCGCGGGCGTGCTCAAGGCCGGCGTTGGCGCCGTCGTTGGACTGGAGAAAAAAAGTCAGTACGGTATCTTTGTGGATATGGATGGATATCGGGGGACGCCGGGAACAAGAGTGCCGGATACCGGCGACTGGAGACCGGAGGCCGGTCAAGCCGGAAACTACACCACCACAATTGAAACACCACCTCCGCATACGAGCACACGGGCCGGCGGCTTCTGGGCGGCGTTTGGCGGCTCCGGTTCACTGTCGGCTTGGCTGTCGGCCCCTGCCGCCGCCGGGACCGATGACAAGGCAACATCCAGAGTTCCAGAGATATCCAGCATGATCAAGCAAAAAAAACTTACCTCCGGAGCAAAGCGCATACCGGCTCTGAATCACATGTCAGCAGGCACGATAAGGCGGAAAAAAAAAGTCTGGAAACAGGATGCGTACCCGTTGGAACCGCCAGTGTGCTAGTCGTCGTCAGCCGTGTATTCTGTATGCTAATTTCCATGCATAGCCGATAGACTCACGCTCTTCTCGTCAAAAGTGCCCGATGCGTGCCATGCAAGACTGGAATTAGACTCTGCTCGTTCTGTTGCTGCTTCTTTGCTTGCTCTGCTCGCCCTGCTGTACTCACCGGACAAGCACGGGGCCGATCGATCCGTCGTCGTAGCCGTCCTTCTTGAGGATCTTCTTGACCTCGGCACGGATACCTGCTGTTAGTGGCGGAAACGGGGCGGTAGGTCGCAGAGGCTGATCAATGACCCGGGGAGTAGATCATAGGAGCATCTGTGATAGTCGGATACCCACCGTCGTAGTCGCCCTTGGGAACAGATGCCATGGTGGATGAGATGAGTGAGGTGATGAGTGATGAGATGAGATGAGAGTAATGTCAAGATTGGGAAGGAGAACGAGAACGAGAACAAGAAGAAATAATAATATCTCAGTCGCCGCCACCGACTGGCCACTCAGCTGCTCTCGATCTCGTTCGTTGCCCTCGTCGCGTTGTTGCATCGCATATCGCATCGCATCGCAACTTTTGATTGCGTATCTTCGGTGTTTCTGCGTGTTGCTCCGGCTCGCGACGTGTCATCAATAGCCGGAGAGACTACTGCCCCTGCTGGAGACGGCCCCCGATCATGACAACAAATGCTACACCCTGCTGTTTTCGGGAGCAAAAATTTCGGGCAAATCAGCGCAACCCATGCCACATCCACCACTTGCGAGTGGATGCTGGCATGTGCGACCAGCAGTGTAACGATTGGCAGAACGAGTGGCGAGAGCAGCACGTACAACTACGAATAGCACGAGCGGGGACGTGGCCGTGTCCGGCTGGGCCGCACCTCGCCGACACTCTCCGATATCCGAAGCCAAAACTGTGACAGGCAAAGACCAAGGCCGCACACCTCCGTCATCTCCGGGTGTAGGTCGGCAGCAATCTCGAGTTCTCGAGATCTCGCCACCCAACACGTGGTGTCTCGGTCTGGACCACACCACACTTCTAGACCATTACGATGCATGGTGTCACATTCTCAGCAATACAAACACATGTGAGTAAAGTAGTGATATAACTAGCAGCAATGCTGCCGGCTGTACTTGTACAGTACATCAATTAGATGCCTTGAGCGACACTCAGATCGACAAGAATCGTCACAATGCCGAGGACAATCTCGAGACCACTGTGGAATGTCAGATGATTTATTGCGGCCGTAGACATGACAACCGAGACTCACATGAGGATGATGACAATCGCCTCGAGGTGCTCGCCGTGCGAGCTGTTGACCGACTCCTTGAGCAGCTTGAGCATGTCCTGGAGGACCTGCTGTGAGCGATAGGTTATGCGAATCTTACTCACATCTACACGGGCGTTCAGCAAGTCTATCCGCTGCCCGATTTCAAGGTACGACCGGGCGGCGTTATACAGAGGTTCAAGATCCGGGAACGACCTGGGGTTAGAGATGACTGGGTTGAGTCACGATGCGTACCAGAAGAATTCCTGTCAAGTCAGCTGCTGATCTGGGGTTCAGTATAGCTGTACTCACCGGAGAATCAAGGATAGAGCCAACAAGGTTGATATTGATACGCAGGATGAACAGATTTCCGATCTGCTTCATAATTTCCGAGCGGGGGAGCTGCGTGTTAGAGAAGCTAATAAAATCATCAAATAGCTGCCACTCACGCCGACCTTGCCCGTCTGGCTGAGACTCTTGGGGATGTCCTTGGTCTGCTCAATGGTGCCACTGATGAGCTCCTCAAAGAGCGAAATCTTGACACTCTGCGAGAGCGCATGCGACAGTGACAGCTTGGTTCTGGTGTAAGCTTGGACGACACCTTCAAAAGCTCACAGATATGACGACCCCTTGCGCAACGTAATGACATCGTTGTAGATACTGCCGTCAGTCAAACCCTACGCCTCGACCCACCGAGAGTAATCCGCATAGTAGAAATTTAGGTCCTCCATCTCAATGTCCTCGGCACTCAGGCGCTCAACCTCAAACTTTTTCCTGCACTGTCAGCGGCATTAGGTACCTCTAACCCACAGGCTGCGGAGGAACGACTTTTCCTCCTTCTCCGTCATGCCCCAGATCACGACGGTGCCGTATTCGAAGAGGAACACGTCGGGGACCCACTCCTCCTCTTCCCAGTCGTCGTCATTCTCCGAGTCGTTGCCCGTCTCCTCGAGACCGTTTCCGTTCTGGCGCCCGCGAGGACGATCTTCGCCGCCGGGGCGTTTTGCAAAACCGGGCCGGCGTTTCGGCTGGTCCCGCGCAGGAGTGGGCGGGTGATACCCATCATCCAGATTCACGAGGGTGCCCTCCGGCACGGTGCTGAGACCCGACGACGCCTTCATCCTCGGGCTGCGGTTCAGGACCGACGACGACGGAGGTGGGAGGTAGGGCGTGTGCAGGCACTCGGTGTCGAACATGCGCGGATGCGTGCGGTACGAGGACGGCTTGGCGGCGAGATATGTCTGGAGAGCCGGGAGGTCATATGAACTGGTATCAGTAGGAGGCAAATGCAAGGAGGCCGCGGAGTTGGAGCGACCTTAAAGGAAGACAGCGCTACATTGAAATACACTTCCGCGCCTCGGACAACTCACGCAGCAGTGCAGTACGCCGTCACACGGGGCAGCTTGGCCTTCTCGGACTTTGTGAGCTTGAGCGCATCGCGACGGGCAGATCCCGCGGGGATCTGGTACAGGGGAGTGTAGAACTGGCGTCAGACACTGGACCGTGCCCAAATGGGTATCACGTATGTGTAAAGACTGCACGGGGTGGACAGCATCAAACCACCCAGTCTAAACCCCAGCCGCACCTACGGCCTGGCACGTAAGTCACTACGCACCTCTACGCCCTCGCCGTCCTCCTGGGGCGGCTTGCCGTCGTCGTCCTCCTCCTCCTCGGGAATCGTCGGGTGGTCAGGTTGTGTCGGGAGGACCTTGAGTTCTGGGAGAAGTGTTGCGCAGGGGCGGGGGGGAAGGCGCATGGCGTCAGTACCTCATCACAAGCAAGTTGGTTGGTGCTTCTCACTGTTCGACAACTTGGACGTCCTGGGGTTAGCTCCGTTGACAGATACAGGTTATACGCACCGCATATGCTGGCGCGACTCGCGCTCGCGGCGCTGTTGTGGGATCTGGACGTGCGCATACGGCAGCGGGAGGGTATTACTTGTGCCGGCGCGCGACATTGTGGAGGGTGGAGCTTGGGTAGACTGGGCAGTGGCGAGGGAACGGGAGTGTCTAGGTGGTGAGGTCGGGGGGAGGTGCAGTGCTTGTCGCGAGAATAGAGAGGCAAGAAGGGCTGAAGTGGTGGTTGAGTTGGTGTCGCTTGTAAGAGTTCTTGTGATGTTGAGCATTCCAACAATCTTGTTAACATCCAGAGCCTATCTCTCCAGGGTGTCCAAGTGGAGACTCACTCTCCTCACTCCCTCCTTCCCTTTGCAGCCCCTTCTTCCTCTCCCCGCCTGCCTGATGTGTTGCTAACAAAGTCGTCATCATCGCCCAGCCTGCAATCGTCCATTTACTCCCGCAGCCCCGCAATCACCCCCCTGGATCCCTTAGTCCGTAGTTCCGAGACATGTGGACAACTGGCTGGTCATGGCTGGGCTCCCTCCATGCATATGCCCGTCATTGCACTCCCTCCACCACGCCTGCGTTCCTTCGTTCATAAATGCAAGATGCATGTACGATGCTACAACCCGTTGTCCTGGTGGGCTCCTATGCCATGTGTTTTGGTTTGGTTTGGGTATGATGATACGTGCGACGAGGTTGACTCGTCGCTACAGATGCGCTGTTGCTAGCAGCGGCTCACAAGGGGCTTAGACCTTGCCGGCCTTGCGGGCCTGCTCGCCGATAAAGTTGAGGGCCGAGCCTGCGCGCAGCCACTCGAGCTGGTCGGCAGACATGGTGTGCGTCGTCGGGATCGAGAGCACCTCGCCGCTCGGCTTGGTGACCTTGAGCGAGACCTGGGCGTCCTTGCCCTCGAGCAGCGCCTGGAGACCCTCGGTCTGCACCTTGTCGCCGGCCGAGATCTTGGCGTAGTCGGCCTTGTCGGCAAACCACAACGGGAGGATGCCCTGCTTCTTGAGGTTCGTCTCATGGATACGGGCGAACGAACGGGCGACAATCAGGCCACAACCGTAGAAGCGCGGCTGGAGAGCGGCGTGCTCACGGGCGGAACCCTCACCGTCTGATGTCAGAGGAGCTTCTAGTACTAGATGACCACCTCCACTCACAGTTGTCGTCGACGACCAGCATCCACGGCTCGTTGCGGGCCTTGTACTTCTGCATAACCTTGGGGATAGTGTCCTCGCCACCGGCGTCGCGGGCAACGTTGATCTGGCCACCCTCGTCGTTGACGGCGGTCATGAGCGTGTTCTCCGAAATGTTCGACAGGTGGCCCTTATACTTGAGCCACGGGCCGGCAGCCGAGATGTGGTCGGTCGTGCACTTGCCGCGCACACGGAGGAGACAGGTAAGCTCGGGAAGCTCACGGGGGCCGGCGGAGAAGACCGAGTCGAAGGGCTCAAGGATCTCGAGACGGGTCGACGAGGGCGAGATAGCAATCTCGGTGTCAGGCTGAGGCGCCGGCATCGGGCTGGGTGCAAACTCGAGGTTGCCGGCAATGTAGCCGTTGGTCGGGAGGCGGTCGCCGGAAGGAGCCTCAAACTTGAAGGGGCCGTTCGGGGTCTGGATCGAGTCGGTCATGGGGTTGAAGTTGAGGTCACCGGAGAAGGCCATGGCGGTGACAATCTCGGGGGAGGCGAGGAAGTTCATGGTCTGGGGTTAGTGATGAGCTCGCGTCCAGGGGTCTAGCTCACCTTGAGGTTTCCGTCGTTGCGCGCCTTGAAGTTGCGGTTAAACGAGGTGAGGATGGCGTTGTCCTCGTCCTTCTTATCGTCACGCTTCCACTGGCCAATGCACGGGCCACAGGCGTTGGCAAGGACAGTACCACCCACAGCCTCGAGCTTGTTCTGGATGCCGTCCCGCTCGATGGTGGCGCGGATCATCTCAGAGCCGGGGGTGATAAGGAAGGGGACCTTGGACGAGAGGCCCGCAGCCTTGGCCTGCTCGGCGATCGAGGTGACGCGCGACATGTCCTCGTAAGACGAGTTGGTGCACGAGCCGATGGCGGCAGCAGAGAGGGTCGTCGGGTAGCCGTTCTCCTGGAGGAAGGGGCCGAACTTGGAGAGCGGGGTAGCCAGGTCGGGCGTGAAGGGGCCGTTGAGGTGGGGCTCAAGCTCCGAGAGGTTCTGGTGTTAGCCACAGCTTACCTAACGTCGTAACCCAGCTGCGCATCCTCTCAACTCACAACCTCAATGACCTCGTCATACTCGGCACCCTGGTCGGCGGCGAGGAAGCCAGCGTCGGCAGCGGCGTCGGCGGCAGTGGCAACCGGCGCACGACCAGTGGCGCGGAGGTACTGCCTCATGTTATCCGAGTAGGGGAAGGTCGAGGTGGTGGCGCCAACCTCGGCACCCATGTTGGCAATGGTAGCGAGACCAGTGCATGACTGGGCCTCGACACCGGGGCCGAAATACTCGAGGATGCGGCCAGTACCGCCCTGCATGTCAGATCTTGAGCATCTCTGCCACTTACACGGACGGTGAGCTTGCCAGCGAGGTGGAGGATAAGGTCCTTGGGGGTGGCCCAGCCGGAGAGCTGACCGGTAAGCTTGACACCGGTGATCATCGGCGCCTTGAGCTCCCACGGAGTGTTAGTGAGGGCGTCTACGGCATCGGCACCACCGACACCGATAGCGAGCATGCCGAGGCCGCCGGCGTTGGGGGTGTGCGAGTCAGTGCCCAGCATGAGGAGACCAGGCGCGGCATAGTTCTCAAGCACAATCTGGTGAATAATACCGGATCCCGGGCGCCAGAACTCGATGCCGTACTTCTTGGCGGCCGACTCGAGAAAGTCGAACACCTCCTTGTTCTGCTCGATCGAGCGGGGAAGGTCCTCGGCCGCACCAGTCTGCGCCTGGATGAGGTGGTCGCAGTGAATCGACGCGGGGACAGCACACGAAGGCAGACGGCAGGTCATGAACTGGAGAAGGGCCATCTGGGCGGACGCGTCCTGGCGAGGGGTTAGATCAGGAACATGAGGCTGGCAACGCACCTGCATGGCCACACGGTCAGGGCTCAGCTTGAGATACCGTTCGCCGCGAATCTTGCCGCCGCCACCGAGCGACTCCTCGGGGTTGCGCAGATGCGAGTAGAGAATCTTCTCGGCGAGGGTGAGCTTGCGGTCCTTGGGGAGGACGGCGCGGACCTCTTCGAGCGTCTTGAGGAGGCGGGGGTACGGCGGGGTGATGGAGGTGCAGTCCTTGACGGGGAGGGACGCGGGGGTGGCGAGGCCGCGGCGCCCGAGGCCGATGGCGGTGCGTGTCCGCGAGGCGAGCATTTTTTGGAGCGTGAGTGGTGATGAAGGTTGTTGTGGAAGAGAGCTCCAGCTTGTTAGCTCAGACAACCTCGGACATGTCGAGCTCGACTCGGAAAGCAGCAATCGGACTGCGCGATCACGCACCGATTCCAAAAGTGCGATCCTCTACCGGTTATACCCAAATCCAGGCACTCTGGTTGGTCAGAACGAGAAAATATCGGGGATAAAGACCCGACTAGTACCGTGATCAGCAGGATATGCGGATATACACAAAAAACCACAAACCTGTCTCAGTCACGTGATGCACCTGTGTAGTCTCGGACATAGTGACCATCTCCGTCTCGGGGAGGTTCCCGAGCCATGACGATGGCCGATGACCAGAAGCCAACAGTCGGAACCGACGCTACGACACTGACCCTTCGACTCGTATCGACAACTCGCAAGTTGGCTTTGTACACTTTCTCATTCTTCACAGCAGGCTAATATGGCGGAGCACCACCACGGGAACGATCACGGACATGGTCACGACCACCACCACGGCCACGGTCACAGCCACGGGCAAGGACATGGACACGACCATGGCCACGGACATGGTCACGGTCACGGTCACGGTCACGGTCACGACCACTGGGACGGCGACGAGTACCTCAAGAAGCCGCACATGTGGGTATAACTAGAACACCGGCCTCCTTGCTCGGTCGTGGTTCCACGTCAGCCCGGAGCTGGGCCACGTCCTACAGCTCATCCCCGGCCGTTCGCTAACCCCAGCCGCGAAGTCGCCGCCGCCTCCGCCGACAATGTCTTCTACGCGCTCCAGCGTGCGGGGAAGGACAAGGCTGCGCTGGGCGACCTCTCCCTTCTCGAGATCGGCTGCGGTCCTGGCCTCGTGACTGAGCACCTGGCGCCGGCGTTCGGCAGCGTACACGCCATCGACGTCTCGCCGAGCATGCTCGCGACGTTTGCCAAGCAGCCTGTCGCGCAGCGTCCTAACGTGACGTTTGCGCAGCACACGCTGCACGCGGGAAGCGGGGACGACTTTGTTCGCGGCACGCCTGCGCCGAGCCCTACCCCCGAGGACCCCGAGCGCAAGCTTGCTCCGCCCCACGAAAAGTACGATGTGGCCGTCGCGAATCTTGTTGTCCACCACGTCGATAACCTCGACCAGTTCTTCAAGGGCCTTGTGTCCGTGCTGAAGCCGGGAGGAACTGTGGTTATTACGGAGTTTACGACACTTCCCAACGGCCGGGATATCGTTGCTGAGGTCCGGGAGAAGCTCCACGGCGACAAGGTGGGTGCAGAGTGTGGGAGGACTGGGATGGCTTGGCGAAGCGTAAGATAACCAGAACCACCTCCCCCTCCGTCCTATTTCCATTCTCTGGCTAACCCCAGCCCAAGCCGGAAGGCACAGTCAACGCGCCAGGCATTGTCCACCTGACATACTCGCCCGAGCTCATCGGCGCGCTGCTGAACAAGTATGGCTTTGAGGATGTGGGCGGCGCGCGGCGCGGCGAGATCCCGGCGTTTGGTGGCGAGTTTGAGAAAATCCCGACGCTTTATGCGTACGCGACCAAGCCCAAGTAGAGAGGGTAGAGGGTAGAGTATGCATGACGATGGAGTCACATGAAGTCTACCGAGAGCGGGTCCAGGTGTTGACGCGAGTTGTATCAGTTACAGTCATCAGGAATCAGTCACGTTGGATGCGCCGGAAGCTTACCCCCGTGCCGCGCGAGCGCGTCGCGCTCTGGCGTCTGGAATTGTCCATCAACAGTTAAAGATACACGATCAAGCCCATTACGCCTTACGCACCTCGCGCTGACTTCTCATCTCCAAAGTACACCTCGACGAGCTCCCTTTACCTCCTGGACCTCGTGAACACCGAGCAACCTCAGACCTCAATCGCCAACCTCCGCACTCTTCTCGCCTCGCACCCACTCACTCCGTACTCTTCTCCCCCTCACTGCCAACCTCCCTGCCCTCGCTCCATCTTCACGAGCCCCCACCAGCACCGACTCCCACCATGCCCTCCGCAGCTGCGCTCCTGTCCCGCGCCCACCGCCACGCCTTAACAGCAACATACGGCCGGCGGCCACTCACGCCGCTTCGCACGGTGCGGCTGCGGGTGCGCGTTGCTCGTATGTGAGTCGATGAGAGGCGATAGGAGCTGAAGAGGAGATGGGGAGAAGGATCGCGAGGCTGACAGCAGTGCGCACGCGGTAGAGTTGGCTAGAACGGAGATACGCGTCTCCTGAGCGATACGGATGGTGATGGTGTAGTTATTGTTTGTTGACGCGTCATGCTTGTCGCTTTTCTGTAGTGTGTCTCGAGCATCCTCAAGTGATGATCCTTCACAAACACATACTTGTCCGCAGTGCACAGTGTACACTACGGTGGCAGACAGCACAACTATGACCAGTCGAGGACCGTCATGTCAGTTACGGCATGCCGAGCTTGTTGGCAAAGGAACCCGGATCAGGACGGATGAGAAAATGGGAAAGAATGACAGCGAGTGGCAAGCAGACTTGGGCCGGTGCACGCGAGTGCGAGTGCACGGCGGCGGCGGCGAACGAGGTGCAGTGGCAGCAGTGCGTAGAATTCGCTGTCAGTGTTGACCTACAGCAGTTGGGATGAGTCCGGGGGCACTGGAGCAGTAACCTCCGCTCTGAGTGCCGCTGTGTGTTGTCAGACTCGAACAAAAACGTCGAGCGTGCCATGCACATCTGGATCGTGGACAGCGAGGCACACAGTACTAGATTCGTTGTTCCAATGTCGCGCCGCAAAGAGCCGACTAACCACAGCATACAGGTACTCAAGTTGGACGGACGCGACATCACATTGATTGACTGGCGGCTGACTCGGCAGTGGCGCCATCCGGCCGTTCTCTAGCCTAGCTTTTCCGGCGCGCGTGCGTCCATGTATTGGGCCGATGATGGATATCGAATGCATCGAGAGTGAGTGCTCCATAGATCCATAGAGATGAAGTTGTTTGCGCGTCGCGTCCTCGTTCTCGACGCGTCGTTCTGCATTCTGCACGAGGTGAAACACACACCACACTGCCAGCGCAACGGAAGCAAAATATAGCCCAAGTGACGCTCGGACCACCGGACCACCAGTGGGGGGACATCGACGACGACGGGAGAGTGCATTGCTCGTGTTGCCTTCATTGCTTTGCTTGCATTCATCCTCTCCTTCACATCTCTTTATTCAACTCTACTCCGTCACTCGTTCTCGCTCTCACTCCCAGCTTTCAGCTTCCACTCGCTTGATCCCCCTACTTCCGGCAAACCCGCGCGCGCGCGCCCAACCGCAGACCCCATCCCCCACCAGCGCACAATGTCCGACTCGAACCCCATCACCTCGGCGGCGCCGTCCTCGTCGCCCATCACGAGCGTCCAGCCCCAGGCGCCCGTGCAGTACCTCGGCCCGAACCAGGCGCTGCTTACGCGTCTAAACCTCGATCTCCGCGGGCGCATGTTCCCCGTCGAGCGCGAGACGCTCATGCTCCTCCCCGAGAGCGTGCTGCTCGGCCTCTTTCCGCAGGGCCTCGTCCTCTCCAAACCTGCCAGCTGGGAGGGCGTTGATGATCTCGCGTTCACTGTTGATGTGAGTCGGTGTGGGGAGACGGGGATGTGGGGATCAGGGCGGGCCGGACAGCGGGGGTCCAGTCGTATGCTGTTAGTCTTCGTGTCTCAGAACAGCGTCGCAACGACTGGCCTATCCGTAAGGCGGCGTGTCCACGATGGTGAAAGGCCCACGGTCTGTGCTCGCCAGATCAAGCCATGCACTAGTGTTGTGGCCCGCCATTTGGCACTCTGTTTTCGCGGCTCAAGCCGCGCCGCGAAGCTCTCACCCACCTCTCCATTCGCAACCCCCGTCTCACGCGCACCAGCCGCTGACCCCAGTTTGACCCCGACTGCTTCCAGTATATCCTCGACTTTTGGGCCAACGCCCAGTCTGCGTTCTACGGCACGCCGACGTCGCCGGGCCTCTTCCACGCACAGCAGAACATCCCCCCGTCGCCCACCGACCCCAGCTCGGACATCAACCACAACCCACTCCTGACCAAGCAGGCGATTATTGTGCTGCGCGAGGAGCTCGAGTACTTTTCCATTACGACGCCTGGGGCGGTCGCGCGGGTCGACGAGAGCGGGATGGCAAACGACGAGCTGCGCGCACTGAAACGTGCGGCGGGCGAGGCACTCGCGTCCAAGCGCCTCATCTTCACCGCCCTCCAGCGCAACGTCAACAAGGAGAACAACCAGGCCGAGCAGCACCTTATCGACATGCTCTGCATGTCCGGCTTCAACCGTAATGATGAGTGGGGCTTCCGCGCCTGCGAGCCCACGCGCAACCTTATCTCGAGCATGGCCCTCGTCCTCCTCAAGACGGGCATCATCCACCCGGGCACCCCCGAGGCCCCGGCCGACATCACCACCCCGATCATCGACGACAAGCAGATGGGCACCGCACAGAAGCTGTTGCTGTTCTGGAGGAAGCCGGCGGTGGGTACTGCATGGATACAGCGGCCACAAGATTGTACTGACGGCAGCGCAAATGCTGGTGGGACGGCGTCGAGGTCGAGGTGCCCAAATCGTCCACGTCCAACGAGACCATGCCCGTCAAGGTCTGGGCACGCCGCGTGTGGACCCTCGAGTTGTCTCTGGTAAGTGGGGTACTGATTAGTCTTGGGTTGTATTCAGCACTTGGCGGTAATGCAACATTCACTCGCTGACAATGCAGATTTAAGACGTGTTGGTGTTGTAGTACTTTATCCTTTTTTAGTACTGTGTAATATTCTCTTTCTCCGGCGCATGCATATTGTGACTAATGCGATGGGAACTGCGAGACAGACGCGACTGACTTTAAACTAGACAAGAACAGAAAGACCAAACTACAACTACTCTTCCGCATCGCGGATCGCCGCCGCCATCCGCACGCTCGCCCTCGCCTCCCCGGGGGCATGTACGCGAAGAATGTCCACGACGCCGCTGTTGGCACACACGGTATTCACCGCCGCGTCGGCCGGCCCACGCTCAGCAGCGACCTCGATGCCCGCCGCGCGCCCGACAAAGCCCTTGCGGCTCCCGCCAATGAGGAGCGGCCACCCCTGCAGGCGTCCCGCGAGCTCGGGGAGGTGGCGGAGGAGAACGAGGTTTTGCGCGTGGTTCTTGGCAAACCCAAGTCCTGGGTCGAGGACAATGTTCCACCGCTTGACGCCCGCCGCGATCGCGGATTCGGCTGCGGCTACCAGTTCCTCCGCGACGCCAGCGACAATGCCGGCGGGGTACGCGTGCTGCTCGGGGTGGAGCATCGAGACGCTGTCGCCGCGTGAATGCATGAGGATGACGGGCACGTCGGCCTGGGCCATCGCGGCCAACATGCCGTCCTCGCGGCCGCCGCGCACGTCGTTGATGCAGCTCGCGCCTGCGGCGACAGCCGCAGCCGCAACCGAGGCGCGGTACGTGTCCACTGAGATTGGGACGTTGGCGAGCTCTGGTTCATCTGTTGCGCGGATTGCCTTGACGAGGGGCACAACGCGGTCGAGTTCCTCGTCCTCGGAACACGGCTGCGAGTGTGGGCGCGTGCTCATCCCGCCGATATCGAGCATGTCGGGCTTGCTGGCCATAGTCTCCTTTACGAGGTCGAGGGCAGAGGGGGCGCGCGTGCGCGCGACCCCGCCGTCTGAGAACGAGTCGGGCGTCGCGTTGAAGATTGCCATGATGGCCGGCGTGGCGGGCGAGGAGAGGCGGAGCGGGGTAGCGGGGAAGGGGAAGGGGATGATCGGGGCTAGCCCGCCAGCAGGGACCTTGGAGAGGAGGGAGGCGACGCTCTCCCCCATCCCCGGGGGGATGATGCTGGGATCGATATCCGCCAGTGGGCGGAGCACGAACTCGCGCTCCGCGAGACTTGCGTGCGGGACGGTAAGCCACCCAACGCCGTCTGCGTCCGGCTCAGCTCCCGGTTGGCCGATGGCGACGCGCTCCTCGCCGTACATGACGAGATCGAGGTCAATCACGCGCGGGCCGTTCGCAAACGTCTTGACGCGCCCAACAGCCGCCTCGGTGCGTTTCAGGAGACGCATCAACTCGAGCGGGGCGAGCGCCGTGCGCACCTCGACGACACCGTTCGTGAACACGTCCTGATCAGTGACGTACATCGGCTCGCTCTCGTACAGTCTCGACGTGGCGACAAGCGTACATCCCCCTTCGGAGAGGAGCGCCAGCGCGCGGCGGATATGTCCGATCCTGTCTCCGATATTCGACCCGACCGCGACGAACACCCGGCGGTGAGAGTGCGAGTGTGCGCTCTCCGCCTGGCGTTTCGGGGGTCCACCGCTGGCAGTAGAGAACGCGCGCGCCCCCGCCGCAGCGACCGCCGAGGGGGACACGCCGCCTCGCGCAGCGTACGACCCCCGCGAGCGCTGCACGGAAATACTGGGCGTCGCGAACGGGAGCGCCGACGGCTTGCGGATCGTTACCCCCACCGCGCCAAGGTTCGCAGGGAGGGAGAGGAGGTGCCGCGCAAACGTGTCCGCGAGCGACTCGAGCGTGCCAAACGACGAGGCCTCGAGATACTACTCCTGTCAATTACAAAAGCTTGAGCACACTCACCTCCACGGCGGAATCCGCAATCGCCTTGTGGTCCCCCGTCTGCGCCTCGATATCGACCTCGAGGCGCTGGCGCTCCGCCCGCTCGTGGGGATGCAGGCCGATGACGGTCGCGATGCGGAGATTCTCGATTTTGAGGGTAAGCGGCGCGCGGGAAGCGGCGTCCGGCGTCGTCGCGCGGGGCGTGGGGGACGGATTCGTGTAGGTTGCTGTGTAGGTTGCGGCGTCGGCATGCAGGAGGGCGCGGGGGAGGCGCGCGGCGAGTGTCACGCTCGCGACGGCCGGGAGCGCGAGTGGAACGCCTGCGGCTGCGTGTAGGAGGGATTGCGGGGAGGCGAATGTGCCGCTAGAGGCGAGCGCGTACACTGCCTTGCTGACTGACGAGTAGTTGACCCCAAGGCCGGCCATGTCGTCTTCGTCGACGCAGTGCGGGACTACCGAGGGGTGGAGGGACAGCTGGAGGGTTAGTTCTACCGGGCACGGCGGGGGCGGAAGCAGGCCGAAGGCGGAGGGACCGGCGCCAGAGGCCAGGTGCACCGATAGCGAGGAGATGGTGATCGTGTCGGCCATCCGGTGCGATGCGGTGATGATGGATGCGATGGTGGGTAGCTCGATGGGGACCTCGACGTTGAGGCGTCGGCGTTGTCCACTTGAGTGGTTCGGAAATTGTGGTGGAGGTTGTCCGGTCCGGCAATTCCGAGGTCAGTCGCGTTTGGTGACGACCTCACAAATACAAAGTGGTCCACCATCTATGGCCACCATGCCTTTTGCGGTCGACAAATTTGGTACATCGTGTATTGTAAAACATGCTATAAACACAGAACATGACGGCCATTATAGCTGAGCCGACAAGAGATTATTGACAAGGAATTAGGTTGGAAACAACGCGTCGAAAGAAGGGCGAGATCGTGGTCGACGCGCAGAGATGCGTGTATGATTGCGGTTCGGACGATACAGGTAGTGGTGGTACAATCGTGTATAAATTAGACGGCACTGTCGGCAGAGTATTGGGAGCAGGACTGAATGCGCCAAGGGTATCGAGTGTAATAGTATGGAGCTCATGTTGGTTAGAAGGTGCCTACGTTGACAGGCGTCCGAGGCAGCGGCGGCAGAGGCGGCATAGGAGGGATCGCTGACAGAGGTGTAGCTGCCTTGCGGAAGATACCTGGACGACTCGGGGATGAGGTGCTGGGACTTCTCTTCAAGGGGCTGGACCAGGCAGATGGGCTGCTGAAGTTTCCGCTGCTCGGCGACCGTACCATGGGGTGGCCTCCAGAGTGCGACTGTGAACGACGCCGAAGGGCCTGCCACGACCCAGACGCATTGCGCAACAGAGTCGGGGGCGTAGGGTTGGCGAGGAAACGTCGTGAGGTTGGCGTACCTTGCTCATACGTGGGGCGCAGAGGTGTCACGTCACCATCGCCATCATGGGAGTTCAGAGGTGAGCGCGGTGTGACCGGAGACGTCCTCTGCGGGCCACAGGGCCCAAATGTGCTGGACGGGGATGCAAAAGCGGCCGCTGGAGAACTCTGATCAAAGGCTAGAATTTGAACCCCACGGGGGGGAACTCTGATCGTGAGATCGCGTCTTCCTGGCGAGTTGGCCTTGCGGATTTCAACCGACGGCGCCTTCAAATGCGCTGGAGGTGTTAACGGCGCCACGCAGCTGGTAAGTCTTTTGAGAACACGTTCCGCTGCGGCAACGTGGGCCAAGTCAACCAGCTGTTCAGGTAAGCTTAGTGGTCTCCCAAACAGCTTACCTCCAAGACGACCTGTTCCAAAAGCCAAGTGACTCGCGCCTTGGCCTCGGCCTCAAAGTCATGCCCTTTTTCCGCAGCCTTCCGCGCCTCTTGTTCGATCATGTCTGTCAACTTGCTTTCGACCTGAGCTGAAGTAAGGTCCAGGTTGTTGAACAGCGCAAGGATCGACCCAAGCGCGGTAGGATCGTTCGACTTGTTGGTGCTCACTTTCCTCGCTGGCGTCTTGACCGATGTCGTCGTTTCCTCGGAGTCGGGGACGAGCTGCTCGCCGTCGACAATCACATACTGCCGGAACTGGTGTCGACGATGAGTGTCGATCCCGCCTGCTCTGCGCCCCTCCATCGTTTTGGAACCGGGGCGACCTCCCATAGCCCAGAGGTTCTTTTGCGGTGGCGAGGGAGAGTCTAAGGGCGCGTCGAGCGATGCGGTGGGTGAAAGTGGCGGCGTCAAGGACGGAAACTCTGCAGCTGGTCGCTTTTTCGCCGGCACTTGCTCCTCAAATGCAGGCATGAGAGGTGTCGTCGGCGCGGTGCTGATTCTCCCCATTCGACGGGGGGTAGCAGACGAGGAATTTGACGATTTGGAGGACTTACGACGCACGAGATTCGTCATTGACTGAGCGAAACGCGGCTCGGGCGTCGGGTTGCACACTTCCGCCCTCACAGATGGCGGTTCCGGGAAACGGAACTCGGCTTCCTTTGCTGTCATGGGCACCCGAGTTGCCTCACAGATGGTAAAGTCGCCAAGGGTTGAGATGGACATGGATAGGGACGACATCGAGGTGGTTGCTGTAGCGATAGAGGAAAGGGAAGCGCGCCGGCGTCGCAGAACCTCCTTGCGGCGGTTTGTCCTCCGCAGGCTATATGACACTGGCGGTTGGTTTGATTGGGAGGAGGGAGTCACTTCGTCCTCATCACCTTGCGGCCCAATATCTGCAATGTACTGGTCAAGGTCAAAGGAAACATCCCGCTCGTGAAAGGCGGACAGCTTGCGCGCGACTTCACGAGGTGGAATACCAAAGACCTTCCTCAACTCTTGCACAAAGGCTTTCGTCTCGTCCTTTGTTTCGAGATTGTCAAGAAAATCAACCGCCTTATCCCTACCGCCACCCAGGGTCCAGCCATCAGGATCAGGACCTAGACGGTAACGGAGAAAAAGGAGATGGTCGGCAAGAACGGAGCGAATATCCCCAGATGAGTCTGATAGTCCCAGGCTGTTAGGGGATCCGAGGTTGCTGGTGCTCATGGCTATCAAGGACATGCCAAGTGAGCGGTTGCGTGTCATTGTCGCAGAAGGAGGTCCAGGTGAAAAGTCGGTGGTCGACGCTCCAAACGCTCCCAGTCGCGACCAGCCAGTTGGGGAGGGATCCGCGGCGGAAAGATGAGTAGGTAACGATGGACGACGATCGTCATATTGAAGCTTTGCCAGCCATGGTATTGCCAGCGTCTTGCGTTTTGAGCCACGGGAAAGTGATAGGCGGGAACCACTCCGGTTGCGACAACGGGCGCTCTCGAGAGGCGTCCACTGCGTCGCTGCCTCGCGGCCATCAAGCGCGAGGGAAGAAAACACCTTGTTGACCGCATCGCGACGAGATTGAATGTTCAGGTGACCACGGATATAGTACAGGTCGGAGGCAAGAGCCTGGGGTTCGGCTCCGGCAGCAAGACGCCTTACGGCCCAGGCTCTAACCAGCTCTGTGGGATCACTTGTGGCGAAGACGCTCTTGCTAAGCAGGCTTATGAGCTGCTGGGTGTCGACAAAGCCGAACCGGTAGCGGAACAGATCCAGTGTGGGAATGACCACAGTGTCCGTACCAAAGGCTGCGTGAAGCTATTGTCAGCTCCGGAATGTCTGTGAGCTCACCTCCATGTGCACTTCCACAAACTTTTTAGCGATTGCGTCTACAAAGTTGCAGTCGCCCTCGCGCCAACGACGTCCAACATACTCAATCACGAGTTCAAGTACATGTGCTTTTGCAATCGCCTCGTTAGGTTCGCGGGCAATGCGAATGAGGGCTTCGGACAAGTTTTTTTTAGAGAGGTGACCAATGGCTGCGAGGGGTAACGGCGGCGGGGCAGTGCCTGCCACTAATGATCCCGGAGTGAGGCAGAAGGGATACAAGAGACCCACGGGTGTGTGGAGGAGTGACATGGATATGCGGATTCCCCGTGGAGGGCACTGAGGTGGTAACGAACAAAACCGTCCACAGATTAGAGAGCATGTTGAAGATGTCGGTGCAAGTCGATGAGGATGCCACAATGCAATACGAGCAGAACAGAAGGCGCCACAGTCAGTATGTGGAGAAACGAACAAGAGTGGAAAATGTGAGACATACCATCTGGACCGTATTGTCAGCTGCATTGCAGTAATCGCGGACCCGGATGCCGGCTTTGAGCGAGCGCCAGGCGTACTCTTCAAGGGCGGTGACTGCGTCCTCGGAGGTGAGGGCACGGGCAAGCGCGTCAGCGAGCGCCGCCTCGCGAGGCCCAGGTAGGGACTCCCCTTTCGACTGCTGTCGCCGAGGTTTGTTCACCGATGATGCGAGGGAGGAAGAGGGCGAGGACGGTGTCTTGCGGGACAGGGCGGGGTTGGTGCCTGCACTGGAACCGATGGGTACGCTCGAGCTCACAGTTGACCCTTCCATGTCGGGTCCATCCTGGACGTCGTGCATATCGCCTGGGGCAACAGTGCGGGCAAGTGGGGAAGAAGAGGCGGCCGAGTAGGGTATGGTGAGAACGCTGTTTGACGAGGTACGCGACGAGCTCTGGGACAACGAGGTGATGGATGAGACGCTCACTCTTATGCGGTTGCTGGACCCCTTTAGCAGCGAAGAAGCGTTACTGCGAGAGAGAGGCCGAGAGTGCGAGACCGACCCAGTGCGAGTGGAGAAGAGAGGAGAAGGTGGGAGGGAAAAAGTTGCGCTCACCGCCGAGAGAGACATGCCGGGCGAGTGTATCGATAGTACTATTCGGATCTACTCCGCAGCACCGCTTCTCCTTGTAGAGCTGCGTCTCGCCTCTGTGGCCTGTGGCACTCTCTCTCTCCCCTGTACACGAGGCGTTAACGAGTTGATCAGCGGTCGATCCTGGGGTGTACAGTCCAGACAAAGGGACTCGATTATCAGCTCCAAAGGAATGAGCGAAGTCAGGCGGAATAGGAAAGAAACGAGCGGGGACGACCAAATGAAACGAGTCGGACAGAGAAAAATGCCCAAAATGGCGGTGACGGCATTGGCGATGCCGCGAGGCCGTCGATCCGCAGTGACCTCTAGCTATAATAGGCGAGTAACGGTGATAACGTAGGATTAAGTGGCCAGTGGGGGGAGTGAGAGCGACAATCGACGACAGGTGGGCGGAGGGATCGAAGCTACCGAGTGGCCGCGAGTGGGGGCTATTGCGCCAGTCGGAAGCACTCGAGAGCTGCGGGCGGAATGAAGAGAAAGCGGATGGGCGTGATAAACGAACGCCCTTGCAACCACGAGGGAGAGTATCCACACGGAGGGATGAGCAGGGGGTAGGGGGACCAGGAGCCCAAGAGGATCGGCGCACAATTGAACGTGACAATCGCGGAAAGAGGAAGAGAAAAAGAGGAAGAGAAAAGGAGGAAGAGGAAGAGGAAGAGGAAGAGGAAGAGGAAGAAGAAGAAGGTAAGCAATGTGAGAAGAGAAGTCTCTTCATAGAGCTACAGCAGATCCGAGAATGAGAGGATCCTCAGATGTGTCGAGTGCTGTACACCATGCGCAGCGGGGGCGGAATGTCTGGTGCGAATCAAGTGCGCAAGAGCCAAGAATGAGAAGCTGAGAAATCTCACGAGATCACGAGGTTGTAGTGACGACAGTTTAGTCAACCGGTCAGCCAGAGTTGGACGTCGGGTAAAAAAAGAAGCAAGAGGCGGGTAAGCTTCTTTTCGTTCTCTTGTGTCTTGCGTGAATGTCGTCGGGTGAGTGGGTGCTGTGTTGTTGGGTAGAACTGGTATACGTAGAACTGGTATACTGGTAAAAACCCTTGCACACCAGTTGGGTCAGTTAGTGCCCCGACCGATCTGCAAGGAGGTTCAAGGCTCAAGGAGGGGCGAGCGAGCGTCGTCGAGCATGACAGTGAAACACTGAAACAGTGATCTCCAGGATACAGGATATCAGGATACCAGGATCAAAGGATCAAAGGGTCGTAAAGCTCTTCGCGTCCGCTGCCCTCGTACCTCCGGCTCTGAGAGCGGAGCTACTCGAATCATCTGATCATCTGGGCGCCATGACAATCTTCCGCAGATGATTCACGATGATGGACCCCACTGCGTGCTACGCACTGAGTGCTATGTCACTCGCTCTTTGCCTCGCCCTAAAAATGCGGGTGCTGCCGAAAACGGAAAAATCCTGCCCCTCATAAGTGCCGTCTCTCGCGCGAGTCGGTGCTGAAGCCACAGAAGCACGAGATGACGAGCAAGTCTCGATGGACAGGGTTTTCGGGCAGTATGGGGATCGGGCCACAGTTCAGCAAAAAGAACATGGTGGGGACACACCGTGCGCACCGAAACAGTAATGGGGCGGTATTGCAAGATGTGAGCTGGGGTTGGGGTTGGACGCTGATCCTGAGACAGTCGCTGAGACGCAGGGTGGATCAGTGCAGAAACAGGAACCAACCGAGGGCAATAAGAACCGGGGTCAGCTCGGAGGATATCAGGCTTGCAGGATTCTAGCTATCCTAGGCGGGACAGGACAGGACGCAGCAACTTTACCACACCGGGTCATAGCGTCAAGTGAAGCATGAACCAATAAGGCGTGGATAGGGGAGCTCGGGAAGTTGTTTCAAACTCAAGCGCATAGAGACATGTGCAGAGAGGGTTCAAGAGATGTCCAGACCAGCTTCCGAGAGTTTGAGAATTCGTGCAGCGGAGTCGCCCGCGTCGAGCGTAGCGCTATAATCATCGATCTGCTTCAATGGTGGTGAGCAGCTAGCAAAGGAGGCGGTGAAATGAAGGATCACCATATCGGTCCATGGAGTCATCGATCATCGACCCACCGATCCCTCGAGCCATCAATCGTCAGATCGTCAAAGGTGTGGTAGCTAGCTAGCTAGCATAATACGAGGATACTCGGACTCTAGTCCTCTGCTTGCATTCTGGCATGGCTGGGCGAAGTCAGCCCCAAGGCCCAAATAGTGTGTTTGCACGGCTGGGTTGCCCGGAGTTTCAGCGTCTTGGCGTCCCATAAGAAGCGAAAAAAGCCAGGATTGCAGGATTCATGTGCGCTCCCAGCAACAGCAGGAGAGCACCAAGAAATGAGTATATACAGCTTCGCCAAGCTCGCTCGCCCGGGCGTAAGGGACCAAAGATGGGCGCAGGCCCCGCGCGCCGGCGCAGGGCGCCACGGTGCACGGTGCGCGAGTGAAAGGAATGCTCCGAGGAGGACGTCGGGAGATCAGGGGATCAGGGTGAGGGCCATGGAATGTGTGAGTGGAAAAACTGACAGCCTGGATGGGAATGAAGAAGTAAGAAGAGTAGCGGGAAGAAAACTGGACAAGGGGTAGAGAAGTTTTGCGAGTGCGTCGCGATATCTGTCTTTGGTTAGCTAGCTAGTAAGCTAGTACGGTGCCCGACATGCGGCGTGAGCGCAACGAGCTTGTGATCTTGTGAGCATGCGAACGTGAACGCGCAGTCGTCGACAATGGATACCTTCTTCCAGCCCATGCTCTCGTTGCGCGGTGCCTGCATCCATATTCCATTCTCGCCCAGTGCCTAGCCCAATCCGGCAATTGCACACGATCAGCCCGATGATCGATCGACTGTAATGCGTCTCACGGCGCGTGAGGCGTGTGAGGCGTGTGAGGCACGTGATGGCGCGTGATGGCGCGCGTGCAGTCGTGAGCGCTGATAAGCTGATATAGCGTGAGGTCTGGTGATCGTGAAGAACTAGCTACTAGGAAATAGCGCGGATGCAGATCGGGATCGGGGCTAATAGCTAATAGTCCTGTATGCGTGCCAGCTCGCCTGAATGCAAGCCGTAAGCTCGCAACAGCGCAGAGCTGCTGAGCTTGGGCCGTGTCCGGTCTTCTCAGCCATGTTTTACTGTACTCTGTCGTGCGTGGTGGGTCATTCGAGGTTGGTCGCGAATCGTTGATCGATGATTGCTCGTCGCCTCGTCACCAGTGTCCTATTGTAGCTATCGATCTGCACGATTGGGCAACATCTGATAATAGAATTAACAGAATCTGGTATCTGTTTTTGGTTGATCCCAACCTCTGATCACGATCTGTGATCTGCATCCGGGACGACCCCTACGCTTACGACCCCTTACAACCCCTACGAGCCCCTATGGTCCCGATGATCCCTACGATCTCAATGGCCCCGACGATGCGCTACCTCTTTCCTGCGATGGTGAGCGCTATCAAACGACCAAATTGGCCCATCAGCTTCTGGCTCCGATTATAGACTAGCTTGTGCTAGTTCCATTTCCACAATGGGAGCCGCCTCAGAGGTCTCGGTTCTGAGAAGCGCCGAGATGAATCAATTGATCTCGGGTACCTACCCCGATCCCGGCTGGTGCCGCGGATCCGGCGTATTGCACATCTGCATCGAAGGGGCATAGAGAATAGAGTATAGAGATTACAACACGGGGTACAGGATTCAAAATACGACAGAGATGGAACAATGATGATGGTCCGTTATAATTCGTCGGCGAAGAGGCCGACGTCCCATGACTGGTTGGCGGCATACCACGTCCGCGGGTAGGTAAAGTCGAGTGTGGTGCCGTTCCCGACGTACTGTCATTAGTATTGGCCTTCCAAGCGCATGTTACTCACCGCTACGCGGAGGTAGTGGTCCACCTCGGGGTCGACGCGGGCCTGCTCAATGGTGAATTCTGGATCTGTCAGTTGTGTTGCTGTTTCGTAGCTCACGGTTCTCCTTGTAGTTCTCGTTCCAGACGAGGTCGTCGAGGAGGACGGTGACGGCAGTGATGCCTGCGTCCTTGAGCGTCCCGTTGAGTGCGGGCCAGGCGACCATCGCTGCCGATGCCTCGAGGAGGGGCACCAGCGTCCCAGCCTCCGAGTCGCCGAGGAGCTGTGGGTCAGTATATACTAATAAACCCTCAATGAGGCAATTAACTCACCTCACTCGCGTGCTCGATGATGCTCGCCCACCCCCAGCGGCCGACACCGTCGAGGAAGAAGCCGAGGAGGAACGCCTGCCCGAAGAGGCTTATCCTGTTCGGGAGGCTGAGGACGGGGATTCCCGCCAACGAGAGGAGGTAGTGGTGCAGGCGGAGGTAGTAGCCGTGTCCGACGAACGCGAGGAGAACAAGGACCGGGAAGAGCGGGAGATAGCGCTTCAGGTAGTAGCGGAAGAAGCCGAGGCGGCGGTACTCGAGTAGCTGGAGTGTGACGACGGCGACGACGACGACAATGATGACCGCGAGGGTGATGACTCCGCCGGCGGAGAGCGTGCCGTACCCGAGGCGTGAGATGGGGATTTTTGCAAAGAGCGTCGAACTCTCAATCCCGATCCAAAACCCGGCGCCTTGCCAGATCGCCATATCGAGAGTCAGGCCGGCGCGGATAAAGCCCGTGATCGTGCGGCGGAAACTGACATTCCACATCCAGTACCCCGCAAAGAGGACGGGCGGGAGGCCGCCCATGATCCACGACCAGTCTGGCGGACGGACCTTCATGTCCGACGCGAGGTTGATCTGGATGTACCCGAGGGAGAGGAGGACGATGAACAGTACGTGCGGCGGCGGGGTGAACAGCGCCGTGAAGAGGAAGAGGAGCACAATGTTGTAGCTCGAGATCGGCCAGTGGAACTCCATGCACCGCCCCAGGCGGCCGGCGGGCGCGATCCGGAACGCGGCGGGGTAGTGTGGCGGGAACGACAGCGACTCGAGCCCGCTCCCGCCCCGGCTGCCCATGAAGCCGCGGGCGCCGTCGGGGAAGTCGAGTGGTGTGATGGTGACACAGCCACCAAAGGTCGGCGATATCGCGCCGGCGTGCAGCGCCGCGGGGCAGATCCACGAGTCAGCCCTAATGTCAGCAAAAGGAAGGGCAACAGATGCACAGGCGCAACGTATGATCCGTCTCCTGTACGACACTCACCGATATGTCCCCGCGTCATCGCCGCCGCCAACAATCAACGGCACGCCGTTGATGATCTGGTTCCCGACGAAGCGCGGGTTCCCGAGCGGCGTATTATGACACCCGCCAGGACATCTATACAGGCCCGGCTCGAGGCCGGCGGCACACTCTGTCCCGTTCTCGCCACAGTAGTCTGGCGGCCAGTCGGGCCAGTACGTGGATGTGCAGCCGAGAGTCTCCGGCGTGTTGGGGAGGTAGAACGCCGCGCGGACGAGGAGTATGAGGCCCGTCGCCCAGATAAGCAGGAAGGGGAACCAGAGCGCATGCGTGCGCCAGCGGCGCGCGAGCCGCGCCGTCTGCCCATCAACGCCCGCGGCGGCCGTCTTGCGGAAACACGTCGCGGAGAGGAGGAGCGTCGGCGTCGGCAGCGGGGGTTCTACGCGGTGCCGCGGGCCGAGGATGATGGAGATGTAGCGCAGGACAGGCTCGGAGCCGGGAATGGCGCGGACGGCGCGGGCTGCCCTGCCTGCGGGTGTGCGCGGCCGGTCGAATGGCATGTCGGGAACTTCGAGCTGGTCGATGGAGGCGCTCTCAATGTCCGCTTCGAGTTCGCGGACGACCGTTGAATCGGGGAACATGTCGACACGCAGACGCGAGGGGCCCGCCCGCGGCGTGTACGGGTACGAGAGGGTCTCGACGTCGCTGGGCGTGTCGGGCGGCGGGGACGTGCCCATCGTGACTGTGATGACTGGTCTTGGAGATTGGAGATCTGTAGGTGTATGTTTTCTCAATGCGCGACGCAGTCTACTGTTGATGGGGGGTGGAGCCGTCGCGGATTCTGGATCTATGTCTCTATGTCTCTACCATCGAGATGGAGACGAGATGGGGGCTCTGGATGGGGAGCCCGTGAAAAGCGAACCAAGACCTCACTGCTGGTGGAGACGCTGCGGACTGCGTCTTTTGGTGTGGAGTAGAGTGTGAGATGCATGGAACCATTGTTGCGCATACGAGGAACCATGCGAAGTACAGGGCACAACCTTGGGAGGTGAAAGTCGTCGTGTGCACCGTATGAAATCATAATGAACCCCCATGTGGGTCTCATAGCCTGGGTCTCAGCCTCTGCACCTCACATCTGCACCACTAGGCCCCTCTGGCCCTCTGGCTTGCAAGCATTCCCCATGCTCTGCACAATCTGTCTCATGTCTCAGCCGCCGGATGCTCTTGGCAGCCGGCGGCCAAGAGCACCCGCGAGAACTGCGACATCAATTGCGGTATCATTCTGCGGGTGCACGCAGGCTGTGTCGGATCAGCAGAGATCAGCAGAGATCAGCAGATCAGCCAGACGCTAGAAGCCGGAAATCATTTTATCACTGCCGAAAAATCATAGCGTGGAATGCACGTTTTTCAGGTGGGGCCCCCGAGGTGCAGCACCTTTACGTAACTGCTCACCCTCTGGGCCCCTGCTCTCCGCGGCCTCGGCTCTCGGCGGATTTCGGGTAATCCAATCCCCATCCCCCATCCCCCACCCCCACAACAACAGATTGCTCCAGCGAGATCGCTAGCGAGTGAGCGAGTAGAGCGCCAGCGCGCCTGCGCGGCCCACGGCCCAACCATGCCCAACCACACGAGATTGATCCGGGCGTGGCCCAGACAATAATCTGACTCTGACACGAGTCATTGATCTTTGAGTCAATTGAGGCAAGCTTGGCACAACGACAGGATAGCGATAAAGTATATCTGATACAAGCTCCTCTCGACATTGCCCACCTCCCCGCTCTCCACCATCCCACCGGCAGCCATGTCCTCGCTCAACATCGCCATCGGCATCGCGCTCCTGCTCGTGCTCGCCGCCGCCTTCCTCATGTCGAAGGGTGAGTGAACGAGTTTGGAGGAGCCAAAATCGCATATCCCCGGGGTACACGCGCCCACCCGCGTAGCCCATTCCACGCGTCACTGATTACTGAAATCACTGGTCACTAAAAATCACGGACTCGGGACTCGGGACTTGGGACTCGAGCTGACACGCAGAGCGCAAGGCCGAGCCGGTGCTGCACGCCGTCGACTTCCGCCCCTTCAAGCTCGTGAAGAAGACGCAGCTCTCGCACAACACTGCCAGGTGAGTGATGGCCGCGCTGGCATGGGACGATTGCCGGGGATTTGCGGGGCAACGGCGGAGCGAACCCGGATCGCCGAGCGAGCATAGGGCTTGTGGTGCGGCATGGGCTTTGTTTATTGTTCTCGTGCGCCGAGGTCTCCCCGTTGCCTGATGAGAAGCACATTTTCGCTAGCGTGGACACTGCCGGCGGCACGGACGCCGGCTATCTCATCTCCATCGCCCTCCACCCCACACCCCGAAGCGGACATCCAGTGCTTGACCTCCCAGTCCGGCGGTATCTGTCACGAACCATGCCCCTCGCAGCCTCTCCTTTCTCCGCTCTGCTCGTACTGACCGCAGGTACCGCTTTGGGCTGCCGCGCGACTCGGACGTGCTCGGCCTTCCCATCGGCCAGCACATCTCGATCCAGGCCAATGTCGATGGCAAGAACGTCATGCGCTCGTACACCCCCACCTCGCTCGACGAGGACAAGGGCTACTTTGAGCTTGTTGTCAAGGTGAGCAACAATGGCGCCTCGCGTTTCTGGGTGGATGGTGTGATGCCCAATATGTGACGGTCACTACGACTGGCCACCTTGAGCCTGCACCAGTGCCATTCGCTTGAGTGACGCGCTAGTGACATGGAAATCTCCCTACACGCTCTTCCTCAGCTGCCTGCTATATCAGTCGCTAACCGTAGACCTACGAGAAGGGAATCATCTCGCGCCACCTCGCTAGCCTCAACATCGGCGACACCGTCCTCGTCCGCGGCCCCAAGGGCAAGTTCATCTACGCGGCCGACCTCTCCCCTCACCTCCTCATGATCGCCGGCGGCACCGGTATCACGCCCATGTTCCAGATCATCAAGTCGTCGCTCAAGGACGCGTCGGACCAGACCCGGATTGCGCTCATCTACGCCAACGTCGACGAGTCGGACATCCGTGAGTACAGATGAAATGGTCGCCGGAAGCCAGAATAGCCGGGCGCAAGCTCCGCAGTGCTCTAACCGCAGTCCTCCGCGAGGAGCTCGAGACCATTGCCGCCAACTCGAACGGCCGCTTCAAGATCTACGTAAGTAGTCATTTTTGTTATTAAGCTTTGCAAGACACACCCCGGCTGACCGCAGTACGTCCTCAACAACCCTCCCCCCGGCTGGACTGGCGGCACTGGCTTTGTCACGCGCGAGATGATCGAGGCGCACATGCCCGCAACCGGCGTCGCGTCGGGCAAGGTCCTCCTCTGCGGCCCGCCCCCGATGATCACCGCGATGAAGGGCCACCTCGCGGCTATCGGCTACCCCGCGGCGCGCGCCGTGTCCAAGCTCGAGGACCAGGTCTTCCTCTTCTAATCAAAAACAAAAGTGACAGACGCGCACCATATTGGCTGGCAGCAAGAGGCGGGCTGCCCCCAACCCCCCAGACGCTAGAAACCGAGACTAGACAAGAGAACATACTGTAGTTGTGGCGGCAGTGGCCCGAAACTGGCGTGTAACTGGCGGACTGCATGCATTGGTTGGTTGCCGGCAGGAATGAGGTGGGGTACACATTGATCGATTTTGGACATTTGCAGCCATCTAAAAGTGTCGTCTCATGGTATCTCGAGAGATGGAGAGGCGTGCAGTGTGCATGACATGACTGGTGATGACAAGAGGGGGTAGAAGACCGCGGCCCTCGGCCGGCCCTAGCGCCCTCGGTACCCCGATCTCGTAAGGCCCATGCATTGCAGTTCGCAGTGCGTGGTGCGCAGTGCTGTCCGATCCAAGCACAAGAGGGTTAAGAGGGTTAAGAGGGTCAAGAGGGTATGAATGGTCCACAAACATAGATCTCACAAGCATCTACAAATCTCAAATCTCAAGATCCTGCTTCGTAGTCGGTCACAACGGCGCCGTCTGGTCGGGCTCGGTGATGACCATCCGGAAAGCATCAGCGGCCAGCGGCCACCAAAACGGGGTCTTTTTCGGACCAGTCCTGCATGCACGTACTACCACCAGATGTCGTAATCTTCTTGTAAACATATTCCACACCTCTGGAAGGCTCTGTTCCTGGGGGCTCGGGAAGACTGAAGAATACGCCGATCGAACACAAGTGTACGAGTGTACGAGTGATGATGACGAACATGACGATGTATGTATGCGTCACGCATTGTGTAGGAACTGTCTGCATTCACATACTGTATCATAAGATATCATAAGATCATAAACCTCCCTGCACGACAATGTCGTATTCCGCGTAATCCCTCGTCTAGCGTTGACGAGAGAACTGCACCAACTGCACCAGCTGCACAGCATGCACAGCACACCCTGGCCCAATAGCTGTCGAGGGCCATCAGTTCCCCCCTTTCCCCCCCCCCACCCCTCTTCCTCAGATCTTCCGCTGCATACCGTGCCTCGCGGCAAAGCTTGAGCTTGAAGTCTGGTTGCTTGCCTGCGGGCTGGAATCGAGGGGCATTGAGAGAAGAAGAGGGATGCTAGGGATGCTAGGGATGGCTCGGTGGCAATTTATTCCCGGACGTTCGTTGTGCTCAGAGATCAGAGAGAGAGTGTGGTACACTTTTTGCTCCAGATGCCGTCGGAAAATGCAGATACAAATACAGATTCAGATTCATAAATCCGTATTGTTCGGATGCAGTGCTGCTGCTTAGACTACGAGACTACGAGACTACGAGACTATGAGACTATGAGACTACGGCCCACGAGAACCCATTGTGAGGCACTCATGGACCCGGAGAGCTGCAGGGTTACAGAGCGTGCGTGGGATTGGGAACCGACCGCCACGCATCGAGCTCGGTCGTGGTCCTGGCCGAGGGAGACGCCACCACTGCCGTTTATCCTCTGTGTGATGCATTGATGGCTGCAATGAGTGCGCTGTAAAGAGATATTTCACACGCCAACAGTACCACTCTTACAACGCTTGTTTGTCATAAACCTGTCCACCTCTCCACCCCATCACACATCACCACTCATCCTGATCCTGGGCGCCAACAGCCCCGCACACACCTCTCGGCCCGCTTACATCCCCTTCAGGTGGACAGTGCAACGAGTCGCACCCAGAGTCCTATACCTCGCGACCACACGTTTCCCTCTGGCGGTCTCTCACTTTCGTTCCGAGTCTCCGCGAGGTGCTGCGCCGCTTTTCTGTGATCCGTGATTTGCGCTGAGGCTCTCCTCGTCGCGCAACGCGGTAGTGCACTAGGCAGAGGACCTTTGTGAATCTTGATATTTGTTTTTGTTTTGTGGCTTCGGTTGCCATTGGCACGGTACTGGCGGCGCGACCCTTTTTGGCCCTTTTGTTGTGGTGGCGATAGCCACGTCGTACGTCGCTGTGCAACATTTGGCACATCACAGGATCACAGGACCACAGTTTGCGGGCCGCGTACCCACAGTCGACACTGCCGGCCCGACACTACTCTTGACAGTCCGGATAGTGAGACAGCGATAAACGCCCTTATTTCATTCGAGCCGTTTCCATTCCACTCGACACCGCATCACGACACTATACTGCAAACACTGGCCGCATCTGTTCCACACGTCGCACATTCATTGTCTTTTGTTGCACTACTCTTTTTCCCCCTCGCTTTCGGCTGCTTCACTCGACTTCTTCCGCATCGCATCGCCCGATATCATCATCACTTGATCTCTGTTTGATTCTCGCACTCGCAGCTAGCATCCAGCTGCCCGGCACCAGCCCAGCCCGGCCCTCGACCCCGCTTCAGCCGCTACTCCGGTATTCTGCGTAATGGCAAACGGCAAGGCCAGCGCGTCCACCTTTTCCCTCTCCACACACCGCCCGCACTCGCCGCGCCATTCTCCATCAGGTGTCCCGAACGCGCGCATCAGCATTCCCCGCCGCCCATTCCACACCCCGCTCGCAATGTCCCGCGTACCCCGCCCGGTGTTGCGGCTCGCAGCCATCGCGGGTGTCCTATTTGTCCTCCTCCTCTTCTGGAACGGAAAAACAGACGTACTCGAGAACGGAAAGTGGGACACATCCACCGCCTCGGAGCGCCGCGCACAACATGTTGGTGTCCCATTCTGGAGCTGGGTCATTGGCGGCCTCGGCCCAGCAAGAGAACGTCTCGCCTGGTCGGATGTCGCGCGCGACTCGAGAATCGTTCACCCAGTACCTGCGCGGAAGGGCGTGGCCCCGCGCCCCAACCTGTCGCGTCTCAAAACCCAGGATCAGGCAAACCGCACATTCTCGCATCCCGGCCATTCACGCGTGGAGAAGCGCGCCGGAGAGTACTCTACAGGCCCGTTGCCAACCCTCCAGGAGGCGTTTGACCACCTCTACCCGCGATTGAATGACATCAAGGACAAGACCCCTGCTGTCCCCCGTGAACACATTCTCAACGCGCCGCTCTTCCCGCCATTCCTCACACAGGATCTCCAGGAACGGTACGCTCATCTCCAGCAGGAGGTCGACGAGGAGACGGGCGAGTGGCTCACCGGCACCGAGAAACGCTACCTCTTCGTCGCCGTCTGCCGCCAGGTTGCGGGCATGCTCGCCGACTGGTACGCCAGCTGGACCGTCATCGCCGACTTCCTCGGGCCAGAGAGCATGATCGTGTCCTTGCATGAGGGTTCTTCCGATGATGGAAGGTGAGTATCTGCTTGTCCTCGGAGACATGGAGACATTGATAAGATACTAGGAACGAGGGAAACTTTCACTGTTCCTATCACCCCAGCTGTTTCAACGCTGACCATCACAGTGGTGAGCTGCTCGATGCACTCCGCGACCACCTGCTCTTCATCGGTGTCCCGCCGGAAAATATCTTTGTCAAGACGCACCTCCCATCCATAGACTGGGATCACTCCCACCGCATTGAGATGCTGGCGGACATGCGCAACTCGGCCATGGAACCCATCTTCGCGAGCCAGACACCCCAGTTCGCACCAGACGGTAAGCCGTGGACTGCCATCGTCTTCCACAACGACGTCTACCTCTCGGCGACGCACATGCTCGAGCTCCTCCACCAGCACTTTTCGCAGGACGCAGATATGACGTGTGGGTGGGACCACGCAGGCAAGTGGTTCTACGACGGCTGGGTCGGGCGTGACATGAGCGGCGACCTGTATACCCCGTTCCCCGTTCCTGAGGAGGACCAGCCAAAGCCGCAGAAGGTGAGTTGACACGAGAGGGATGGCGGGATGGTCGACTGGGCCAGACCGAGGAAGCCGGCAAGCAAACCGGACATTACTTGGTGCCTGGTATTTCCCATCACAGAAATAATATCACCATCATACTGACAACGCAGCTCTTCCTCAACTCGCCGATGACGCGCGAGCGCCACGAGCGCAATCTCCCCTACCAGGTCTTTGCGGGCTGGAACGGCATGGTCGTGCTGAACCCGACGCCCTTCCTTCCGCCGTACAACGTGCGCTTCCGTCGCGGGAAACCGCGTGCCCCGGACCAGCGCCCAGGGGAGGAGGAGTGCCAGCAGTCCGAGTCGTCGTTTATTTCCTGGGATTTCTGGAAGTATGGCTTTGGGCGCATCCAGACCGTCCCCGGCGTGCACCTCACGTACGGCAAGGGCGACGCCGGGGTGCGCGGCTGGGTTGATTTCCCCCGCCCAGACGACGCCTACCCTGAGAAGATTACCTGGAAGGACGAGCCGCCAGAGCGCGTCCGGTGTCACGACTGGCCCGACAAGCTCGGAAAGGGCTACTGGGCATGGGACACCGTCCGCTGGGTGCCCCCGCCAAAGCTTGAGATTCCGCCGGGAGCGGGTCTGAGAAGCTAAGTCGCTAGAGGCGGCGCAGCTCTGAATTGCCGCGGGCTATTTTGTTTGCGGGCGTGCGGGGACTCATTGACTACGGACGCTCACCATTCATCTTGCAGTGCCATAGGTATATGGGCGCAACAGCAGTAGTCCAGCGCAGCTACATCATGTTATTTCCCAGGACTGGAATCTCACCCCGTACCACACCTTCTCTATATCCGTTCCAGCAGTGAAATCGCATACAAACCTACGAACGTCTATGTACAGCCGGTCATAATGGACAAGCAGACTACGAGCTTTACTAACACATCCACAAGGTCGTCAGTTGAAGATGGGCATAAGTTGACAGTCAAGAGAGGGGAATCGAGGATCGTGGGGAGACATGAAAAGTGATGGGGAGAGACCCGAACGTCACAACGCTGTGCCATTATGGCTTGAGGCTTCACTTGCTTTGCTCGCTTTGCTTCCCGCTATCTTTCCCCGTGCACCCCAGTCGTGCCGCGAGGCCGCCTATCCGGCGTCAACATCATCTGCCTACTTTTAAAAGCCGAGCTTGGAGCGCAGTCCCGCGACGAGCATCGCAAGGCGGCCGTTCCGCGTGGAAACGCCGATCCACGCACCGATAGCGACAATGATCAGTCCGAGGTACAGCTGGCGGCGCGACTTGCGGCGCGAAATGATCTGGCGCTCCTGCTCGACCGACTCGGGGCGGCTGAACGTGAGGCGCGGCGCAAGCACCGCGCGCAACATGCGCTGGCCCTTCTCGGTCAAGCTGGGCGGGTAGCGCGACTTTTGAGCAAACTCCATCCACAGGGGAACCTCGACGACGGCTGCTGTCAGCTTGCGTCAAAAACTCAGTTAGCTCACCCTTGCGGTGCGAGAACGTGAGGAAGCCGTCGTAGCCGTGGTACTGGCCCCATCCACTCTCGCCGACACCGCCGAATGGAAGGGTGCGGGCTGCAGTTAGCACGTCATCCACAAACTTGTACTCACAGACGGGAGCCAGGGCAAAGTCGTTCCAGATGGCGGAGCCGGAGAGGGTCAGGCGAACGGCTGTTGTCAGCATCACCTGAGCATCTATACCCACCCTTGTCAAAGTATGCGCGGCTGGTAGAGCAGACGTAGAGCGCGAGCGGGGTCTCGCGGGCGTTCACATAACGGATAGCCGCGTCGACATCGTCAACAGGGATGATGGGCAGGACAGGGCCAAAGATCTCCTCCTTGGCGAGAATGCCGTCCTCGCCCTCGGCGTTCTTGTTAAGCTTGACAACGTTGATACCCATGCGGCGGCGGGCCTTGTCCGCCTCACCGCGGTACACAAGCTTGCCGGAGGTGGCTGCGTACTCCACAGCAGCCTCGATGCGGTCATAGTCACGGCTGTTGCGGAGGCACGACGACTGCGGGTGGTCGGCGAGCACGGAGCGGTCCGAACCGTGGGGGAAGAAGTCGTCAAGACTGGCATTAGAGTGAGACTCAGAGACTCAATTCAGCACAGGACTCACGTTTTGATGACAACGTCGACAAACTTGTCGACAAGGTCCTTGGGGCAGAGAACATAGTCGGGCGTAACGCACATCTGCCGGTGAGTCAGCAGTTCAAAAGGACAGGAGTTGTCTATAGCTGTGTGACCACTACCTCAACGTGGCACACAGGACACATGTCACTCACCTGTCCCGAGTTGAGCACCTTCATGCTAATCATGCGGCGCGCGGCGATCGCGAGGTCGGCGTCGGGGGCGATAATGACGGGGCTCTTGCCGCCAAGCTGTGGTCAACAGTGTTCCACTCTGTATGCCTACCTCAAGAGTAGTGGGGGAAAGAGTCTTGGCAGCGGCCTCGGCCACAATCTTGCCCACGGTTCCCGAACCGGTGTAGACGACTGTGTGTGAGTTGGATGCGACGGTACCGGGAGGCAAGGCACGCACTGTGGCCCCAGCGCTTCTTGAGAAGGTGGGTGGCCTCGTTGGGTCCACCGTTCACGACGGAATATCCATCAGGGTCGAGGTAGCGGGGAAGAAGCTCCTCAATGAGCGCGGCCGACGCGGGAGCGTGCTCCGATGTCTGTTGTTAGATGGGTTGGTGACAGCGTGCAACACCCACCTTGATGATTGCGGGGCAGCCGGCGGCAATGGCGCCGACAAGCGGCGAGAGGGTCAGCTGCCAGGGATAGTTCCACGCGCCGATAATCTGGGCATGTCAGTTCGGGGCGTCACGCCAGGTCCTTCGGCTGCGTCGTCGGCGCTTCTGGGAGAACGTACGAGCGAGACGCCCTTGGGCTGCTTGTAGACGTGGGGACCTGTGTCTCAGTATACACTGGGTTAGGGTCCAAAAGCATAACCCACGAAGCATCTTGAACATAGCCGTGGCATCACGGGTGGCCTTGTCGTCCTTCATCCACTCGGGGAGGCGCTTGATCGCGTGCTCTATCTCGCCAAGGACCGGCCAGATCTGTGTGTGAGCTTGGAGCAGCCGCCTACAGCTCATCTGGGACTCACCTCGCTGATCAGGACGTCAAAGTCGCCCTTGGCGAGGTCGGCCTTGAGGCTCGCCTGGATCTTGGCCTCGTTGTCCTTGAGGAGGTATGCGAGCTGCTTGAGGTTGTACAGGCGGTACTCGATCGGGAGGGTGCGGTGCGAGGCGAACGTGTCCGAGAGACGGTCGTACATCTGGATGTCAGCCTGAGCAACCCGTTTGGGAGAGAAGGCTCGCTCCCCGCCAGCCGGTGGCGGCTCACCTCGTCGATGGCCGAAATCTCCGTGTCGGCAAACTTGGGGAGAAGCTCGCTCATGATGTGCGAAGATGGAGTGGTTTCGGGGGTGTTGGTAAGAGTCGGTGCGGATGGCAATCTAAGCTAGGGGGAGGGTGTGGAATGGAGAGAGAGAGAGAAAGAGAGAAGGTGTGTGTGGACGAAAACAAGAGATAAATACATGGGAATCGAGCGCGACGCCACTTTGCCCGTCGCCGTTGCTGGTCACACTGATCACTGCCGGGGTTGCCGGGTTGACTTGGAATCTCTTCTACACTACTCTTGCACTCCCTCTGCTCGCTGGCGTCACTGCCACCAATGATGTCAAAACTGGACCCTGGCATCTCCTCCTCAGCTTCATTCACCGGACCAGCGGGCTGCGGGCTGCTCATTTTACATGTATGCACAACCCGATGTAAATGTAGCCGTATCTCCTCGCTCTTCGTCCACTCTTTATCGCCGCTGCCCCGATCAGCACGCGGCGCGGTCTCGGCCTCATGCAGCTCGGCCATGCCGGGGATCCGGAGGGCGGACACGGGCACAGATCGCCACCTCCACCGGGCTAGCCAGGGTCACGCCACGCGGACCGTGTGCAGCGTCGCACTTCGCCGTCGGCCACAGCGCCACAGGCCGTCATTGCCTTGTGTCTTCCATTGTTGCACGGGGCGCAGATTCACGCCTCTTGTGTGTGTGGCTCTCTCTCTGGACATCCCGGGCCCCACCATACATGCATTGCTCAAATGATCCTCATCACAGCCTACACAACAACTAGCCCAGTTCTGCCCCGGCTATGCCACACCCGGACCTTGACCTCATACAGTAGCTCGCATTTAGCGAAAATTCGCAAGACTTCGTGGCCAAGCTGGTTAAGGCGTCCGACTGTTAATACTTCAGTCCTATCGGGAGATCGAGAGTTCAAACCTCTCCGAGGTCGGTTTTTTTGGTCAACTCCTGGCCCAGTCTCATTTGGAGATCTCGCGATCGCGTCAGATCGACAGCGGTCATCGATGCATTCCCGCAACACCATGAATGAGAGAATGGTTAGGACCTCGTTTCTTTTGCATTGAGCGCTCTGGATCGTGAAAGAGCTGAAGGGTGTCTGTGCGTTGTCAACTCTCTTTGACGGCAGGGAAAACCAAACATTGACCTGACAGCCGACCTCCCTGACTGACAATGACAAAGCCAGGAAGGGGATTAAGGAGACTCGTGCCCAGACCAGCCGATAAGCGCGATGCGCGATAAGATACCGGGCCCAAATCAGGGTGGATGGATCCACATATCCACATCGGTCGTAACTGTTACACCGCACCTGCAGTACGCTCTACGGTCCGTTCTACCATGCTCTTGTCGCTGGAGGTGTGGCACCGCCTTCTGCTGCCAATAGTGGCGCAGCACATTTATGTCTTTCACATGCCGACGAGGGCACACATGGGCGTGGCGCATTGCGCTCTGTATGTATTCCACAGCGTGGCGTTCCACAACTGAGCTCGACGAGTGTGGGAACACTGGCGAGGTGGTACTAGGATATGCCAGGATATATCTTGAGACCGCCTCCTTGCACGACAGACAATCCCATTAATAACCCCCCTCCAATCCAGGAATCACACTCCCATTCCCCTCCTCATCATGCCCCTCCTTCCACGGACCGAGCCCCCCTCTCCCACCCCAACCCGGCCATCGCAGGGCGGCATCCCGGGCCTCCCGAATCCGTACCGCACCCGCCCCGGCGTGATCGTAGGCAGCGTCGTCGGCGCCGTCGTTGCCGTCTTTCTGCTCCTCTTCGCCGTCTTCTGGTGGCGCAACAAGGGGTGTGTTGCGCGTCCCCGACCCCGACAACGGCCACAGGAGACCCGCGAGTCGTTCGAAACAGCACACACGCATCCCAAATCGCCGACACCCGCAGCAGGGCACGAGAACGGCCTCCTCACGATCAATAACGACCACCTCGCCCCGCGCGTATCGGCCGACATGTCCCCGCGCGACAGGATGCTGGCGCTGTACGCGAACCAGAGCCGCACGTCGCTTGCCAGCCACGCGAGCCACGCGAGCCGTGGGAGTCATGTGAGCGCGAATACGAGGAGTTTGCGGGCTAGTGCCGACTTGGCGCGAGAACCACTTCCCGAGCCGAGCTCGCCGACGCCGTTTGGCCGCCGCCCGCCGAGCACGCCGAAGACGGGTGATACTCCTGGGCCGGGAGAGGGAGAGCGTTAAGTAGGGTGTGGGATGTACTCGTATGCAGTAGCATGATGGGTTGGCGGGCGTGTCCCCGCTCGGGGATGGCGGATTGCCGTCTGGTCGGGTGGTGCCTCCAGTTATCGAGTGCCCATCGGCCGGTGTATCCCGCCATGGCTGGTGTACTACTGATCTGAGCCGCTCGTTGACAGCCGAAGAGTTTCGGCAATAGGGGCGCACACGATGTGTGTCGAGCCGGGCGTTGAATGCATAAGGTATGCTGGCCCAAGCCGTACTCCCCGAAATCTTAAAGCGCGCCTGCCAGTCCTGCTGGCTTCGTCTTTGCGGGAATGACGCCCCGCTGGACAAGGAGATACACATGGGTCGAGCAGACCGTGTGAAGCTAGTCTTGTGTGCTCGCTGTCTCTGCCGGCCTCGCTGGCACACTACATTTGCTCCTGTTGCACGCCCGTGGACACGTACATTTCCCGACTTTAGCCCATACCAGTGAGTCACCTATGCAGTTCAGAGCTGTAGCTATGTGAGAAGTGAGCATAAGAGGCGGTGAAGACCATGCCATGCGTGAACATGTCACCGACCACTAGCGCCAATGACGTGGTCGACACCACTCCGCCTACACGCCAATTCACCCCACCCCCAGCCAACAAGAATCACGCGCAGCCTACCTCTGTCCCTCCCCGCGTCGCTAATGATGCATGGGCCATGGGCCGGGGTATATGGTACGGATACAACTGCGCCGGGCGAGCCCGGGCCGCCGACAAATGGGCGGAGGTAGGGGTAGTAGGGGTGGCAAGTTTCGCCGCGCTACGCGGTGACGCCGGCCGGGGGCGCGGGGACGAGGGGCTGCACGACGGGGCCGGGCTTGCTGATCGGCAGCGTGAGGCGGCCAGTCTGCTGGCCCGGTGCGCGGGGGCGCGCAGCCAGCGCCTTCGTGAGCAGGTCGCCCATCGAGACCTGTTCGTATGTCGTTGTGCGCCACACTGATGGGAAGGAAGGGGCTGTGTTCAGCGGAGCTGCGGCTGGTGCCGTCGGCGCGGCGGGAGCGGGCGGGGCGGCTGGCGCCGGAGCTGGCGGGGTCGCCACGGGAGGGATGGGGAATCCCGCACTGAGGGCATATGACACGCTCCGGACGCGCTCGCCGGCCAGGCGGGTGGCGCGGATGAGCTCCTCCATCTCGCGGTGCCCTTCCTCGTCGAAGCGGAGCCCATCCTCGTCATGCAGCGCCCCGCGGCGCTTCTTCGCGGCCGCGGCCTTGCGCTCGGCGGCAGTCGCGCCGGCGGCCGCAGCAGCAGCAGCAGCCTTGGCCTCCTTGTCCTTTTTCGGAACAGGTTCCTTGAAGTTGGGGTTGTGGGCGCGCTGCCACTCGATGAACAGCTCGTCGTATGGCCGAGTACGGCCCTGGACGGCACGCTTCGCGCCGACAGTATGCGTCTTGCACGTGAGGCTGCGTGAGCACGGGAGGCCCTTGTCGTTGATGACGCCGCACTGGCGGTCGTAGTCGAGCGGCAGGGCTGACGTCAACGATACGCCCACAAACAGAGGCAGTGGCACGACGGCGATCCATCATCCACCGCCATGGCGGGTACTCACCCCTGCGGCGCTTCCGCTCCGCAATCGCTGCCTTCTCGGCCTCCTTGGCGGCGCGCTTCTTGAGCCTGTCGCGCTCCTTGATGAGCTTCTTGATCTCGCTCTTGTCGACGCCCTTGTAGTTGGACAGATCAATCTCCTCGTCGGAGCCAAGGTCTTCGGGAAGCAGCACGCGCGCACGCTTCTTCGACGGCGAGCCATCCGGCGAGCCTGAGGATGAGCACGAGTGGATGGATGCAGGCGAGGCGATAACAGAGTGGAAGGAGACCACCCCACACGCCGACAGACTTACCCTCGCTGGCACTCCGCTTCTTCGCATCCGCCGTGCCGGCACGCACACGCTTGTCGCCCTTGGTCGTCACCTTCTTGACGATGAGCGGCGCCCCGTCGAGGACATGTGCGCAGATGCCTGGCGTCAGCAGAGTGTTCATTCACTCATGTGTGGCGGGTGGRTTTTTCGCCACTCTGGCTGGGCGGCGGTAACACCACTGGGAGACGTTATGGCCAGCCGGCAGCAAACTCACGGCGGTGGTCGGCGGCCGCCCATTCAGAGACGGAGCGCGCGCAGCGGGTACACCGGACGATCGCGCGGCCAGGCTCGTATGCGAGGCCCTCCAGCGGCTGTGCGCCGTACATGTGCATGTCGCGCTCAGGGAGAAAGTCGCCCGGTGGGCGCGGATGGTGCGCGGCGGGGGCATCGTCGTCTTCTGGCGGTGGCGACGTCGCGAAGCTGAATGCCGGGCGCGGTGGGGACGCGCGCGCGCGCAGCTTGAGGGCCATGATGGGCTATGCGCGAGGGGCGGGGACTCGATCTCTTCGCCGCCGTCAAGACGGTGTGGATGCAAGAAACTGGCAAAAGGGTGGATTGGTTGAGGATATGGATTAGAGGGATGGTCGAAAGCCGAGGTTCCGAGGTTCGGATGTCGCCCGGCTCTGCGTGTGGCTGGGGGCCAGGGACAAAGGATAAGGAGTGGAGTAACAAAAAAAGGTAATTGTATAATTGTATAATACAAAGGAGGTGGGGTTCGGGTAAATGCGATCCCTAATGAAATCGGTCACCTGGCACACCCTCCTAATGAAAAAAGTGGATAAACCTAGATGAACCTTGTTTTTGCTGCAGCTTCGGCGGCGACGGCGATGAACTACACGCCAAGGCACAAGAGAGAAAAGTGGAGAAGACGGTGGATGTCGCAGGTCACAGTGTGTCGCTTGTCGAGGTGATGTAATGCGGAAGAACACACAAGAAGGACGACTGCTGTGGAGTGGAGTGCGCTGATGGGCGGTGGCGATGGTGACGCGCTGTGCAGAGATGGATTGATGGATGGATGATGGCCGTGATAGGGATGGATGCCTGCAAGCTGCATGCTTGACTTGCTCGGTGGTGGATTCCGATGTCCGGTGTCCCGGATGCGTGCACGCCATGTGTCGGTGCCCTCGGCGCACTCGCCGCCGTGTCCCCACTGTTCTGTGTGCGGAGACGGTTTCAGATTGGCGACCGACTTCTTTTGTGTTCATATCAAGGTTTGGATCGCTTATCTACACGTCATTTGGTGGTCAAAGCCTGGGGGTGCCAATACTTTGATGTGGCTTTGCGATAGAATACAGTGGACGCGATGCAATAGACCATCAATGCCGATATGCCGATACCGATGACGGTAACCAGAAGCGATCGTGCTCAGAGAAAAGAGTATCTATTGATCAGCTCGAGCGCTGCCAGGGTTACTGGACACAGAGTTGCTCAGGGCTGACCTCCTCCCGCCACTCCCTCAACTATCAATGTTATAAACACCTCTCTTCCTGACTGACTTGAACTGACTGACTTGAGCTGACTGACTTAACAACTCAGAGAAGTGACGAGCGTGCAAGGAAAACCTGGGCAAAAGAACAAAGAAGCGACCAAGAGCCTCGTCCATCCTGCCATGACGTTGGACGAAGAAATCACTGCATTGGCTCTACTACCCAGACCAAACTACAATCCAGCCCCCTCGACAAAGTTGCCGCTGGAGGGAGTCAGCTTCCACCAGCAAGGAGAGACATGACACACTATCGGATAACTCACCCATCATCCCTCTTACAGCGTCACCGTAACCACCATCAGAGCGAGAGTCGCCACAGTCGAAACAGTAAACAGCGTCCGGAATCGGGGCGTAGCACTCGCCTTCTTCTCCTGTGGCTCGGGGTATTTACACAAAATGTGCCCTCCGTAGTTCTTCCAATACTCATCTTGAGTTTCTCCGGTGGGTTTCCCAGCCTGTTCTGACCACACGTTGTCGATCTGCTGGACACCCTCCCAGGTCTCGTTGGGCGGGCGGCAGAGGAAGTGTTCATCGTACCCAACAGCATCGGGGTTGAACGCGCTACCGCTGCGATTCTGGACGATCGTTCCGTTTGCGGACTGGCACGCCACTGCCATCCAGAGGTACTGCATTAGGCAGCCGTACTGCCCGCCATATGAAGCATTGAGGATAGCGAAGCCCCGTAGGTCGACCTCGGTAGAGTTGTAGTTGGCGGTGTGGTTCGCAGTGGTGTTGGCGGCGCGACACGAGCTCATCATGGAGGAGTTGTCAATGGACAGGATAGCAAGACGGAACTGATGGCCACTGTGATGACAAGTCTGATGGGCAGCGGAGGTTTGGCTCTCAGAATCATTATAAATGTAACAAATGCTCGTGTAGTCATGTTGACGCATGACCGTTGCCGCCAAGACTGTTATGACGTTGAACGTTCGTGACTTGGCTGTCGGTTAAATCCTATCCAAGTAGTAGTGTTACACTTCGGCCCCAGCATCAGGCACTCAACGACCAGTGAAGTAGAAGGAGGTAACATGTCCTCTGAGTGCTTGGTTACGATGTTCCTGTGGGCTTTCTAGAAATGATCGCTACATCGTCACACATGATCTATGTGTCGAGAGCAACTTGAGTTTACACGAAACAGCTGACCCAGGAACGAAGGAACATCCAAGTTGATTGGGGGCTCCGCCTTACAAGCGCCGAACTACCCCCACGTACTGTATTCAACAATCCTGCCCCACCCCGCATACTGCTACTAGTACACTAGTATTACTGAAACTGGCAAACGGAGATCACGTTTAGTGCCTGGCACGTCCTTGCCCAAGGTCCCAGGGCGCTCACAAGGAGGTTTCACCCTTGGTCTTCTTCAACTCTACTTGGATGCATAAACGTATTCGCTCCACAGTCGGAATGTGTCCTCGTGCCTCTTGCGCTCAGCTTGTCAACGAGGCTGAGAGGGCCATCGATTATCGGTCCCGGAACCGCCTCACAGGAGGACGAGCGTGCAGGACTTGATGTGCAGCAACAATGGCACGGGCTGCGTATCACTTCCTGCATGGCTCAGAGTGCGCCCCAGTTTGCTGTTTGCTACTTTCACTGTCGACAGTATCCTTGGTCCACACAATGCGCGCGCAGCACTCATTTAGAGCACCCACCTGGTCGATACCAACAATCATGTGCATGCTGGTTACCGGATGCTGCCTTGGCGTCTTATAGGATCTAAATCATCAACCCAACACCAAGAATTCTCATACTCCTTGACCAGCAAAGTCACACCACCTTCCGGAGCGCTGGAATACGGCTAACAATATAAGTTCGCAAACTGCCGATGTTGTTCCTGCCCCACAAGTTAACAATAATAGAGGAACGTACTTAGCTATGCCAAGACGCTGTACTGTGGCTACTGTATGCGACGTCAGCCAAGGCCAGTTGAAACGTTGGGTCACAGTTTGAGTTTCGGGTGGGTGGGTTCGAGTCACAGGAACAGTGGCTCCACACCCGATACTGTAATGGAAACGCCCCCCCGCGGGGTCCCGGGTAGCCGGTGCTCGATACCCTGTTGCCGCCCGATCGCCGGCATATCCAGGCATCGAGCACATGCAGTCGATTGATGACAGCGGTCCTGTCTTCAAATAGAGGAGCGTATAGGAGACCGCTCATGTTCGCCGAATGCTGGAACCACGCACCTCTATGGACAGGAAGCCGAGCCCAGGGTTGGGTGTAGCACAAAATGCTAGTTCAAAGGTGGTTCACGCCCTTATGCTTGAGAAGCGTCCTCCGTCTCGCACCAACGTCAGTGCTGTTCTTGCCGTCTTAGTGGTCGAGGTTCACCGTATCCCGGTCAGACGTTGCTTCGCGACCTCAGGTCAATTCCATGCCCACTTCAGGTCAATCCCATGCCATTATCCGTAGCATCGCTGAGACTTGTCGACCCACACTCAGAAGTTCAGTTACAGCGGCCAGCCGCTCAGCTCCTTGCCGTCCTAGTCGCATCGTCTGCGGTATCCTGGTCAGTCGTTATGTCGCCAGCCGTTGCTTCGCGACTTCAGCTCAGTTCCATGCCCTCATCAATGACATCGTTGAAACTAGACCTCCCGAACACTAAAGAGTGCAGCTCACGACGACGTGCAGCCCGACGAGCACGGAGTCCCCGGGTCATCCACATTTCCCTAGGCGATGACAAGTCCCGAACGGTATCCTCGAGACGTGATAGTTTGGGGGCCTTCGTTAAACTCACACTTCTCTTCATGGCAGCTGAACATCCCGTGACGCGTTGTTTCGAAGCTACATGTTCAACAACGGTCACGACCGCCAGAGTCATGAACCGCCACAGCCATGAAGATACCTTTTGCCGAAGGGGACAACACCCGGTCTACTGTACAGTACCGACCCCATGATATGTTAGTAGGACAAGATGTGGATCGATGTGAGTCTTCACGATATAAATATGGCCTGTTCTGAGAAAGAATGTCGAATCCAACAAGAGCCCTTTCGACTTCAACATGTTTGGCTTGCCAACTCTCCTGACCGGCATCGCCCTTTTAGCCCCTCGTGGGTCCATCGCTGCCAACTGCTGCAGCTGGAAACACGAGATCGACACCGACCATCTCAAGAAACTCGCCGATGACTTCTGCGCCGACCCCATGGGCCACGCGTATACGAAGGGCACCGGCAAGACCGAGTATTGGGAGCTCAACGACGGCAAATACAACATCCTCGCCACGCACTGGGAGAGAACCTTCCCCAATTGCGCTAAAGCCTTGGCCGAAATCATCGACCAATGTCAAGGTAAAGGCTTTGGCGTAGGGACATGGTCGAGGGAGGTCATCAAGCCAGTAGTCAACGACAACATTGGCGAATTCTACTCCATCACCGCAGACGAGGTGTTCGACCCGAAGCGTCGTGATCTCGGTGATCTTACTCCGCTCCCAACGAAAGGCGATGTGACGTCGGGAACTTATTCATTTGACGGTCATCCTCTGGAGGTTATTATCTACGATGATGGCCCTGGTTAGTACCAGCAACACGTGCAAAGCGTTAACTCACACAGGCGGCCACAACCAGACGAGGAGAGGTCTTCTTCCTGGTGGACCGGCAAGTGCAAGCACCGGCTGTGAGTCACCCGTTGCTGGGTTTCAGAGCCTGACGATGTAGCCCTTTTCCGTCGCAACGACCAAACGCTTACGACCGCCTACGGCGAGATTTCCGACTGGAAGCAAACGTACACAGGCGATGTCGACCTCGCCGGCTTGATTGCTTCATCTGCACGCCAGAAGCGCCGCCGCTCGACAATGAAAAAGCGCCTCGACGACAATTGGTGGGCGACGTGTGACACGAAGGACCATACCTACGCTGTCACAGCTGCGGGGAAGTGGCGTACCGACATTGAACTGGCAAGCAACATATACATGTGTGGAGAGGGTAGCGAGTGCACCAGAGCCGACACCCATGGTAAAACCTGGAGCATGGCAATTAAATTCGGCCTGAACGGTGAAGGTGGAGGTGACCTCGCTTCAAGCCTCGCGCTCAACGCAGGACTTGACGTCGGCGTTGAATGGACGGAATCGTACACCGAATCGACGACTGAGAGCTGCACCTGGTCCTCAGGCCACTGTCACGCGATCTTCCATCAGATTAGCATGGGTTGGACGCGCGGTTACCAGCTTCTTCACCACGAATGGATGGTCGAAGTTCACGTTGTCCATGTCGATGCGCCTCTCGAGAAAGGTTATCACAAGATGTGCGATCTCGGTTGCTGCCACCCTGCCGTGGGCGATGCTCGCAGGCCCGATAACCTTTGCCGCGAAGCAACCGACGAAAATCGCGACTGGTACGGGGTCTGTAAGGATAAAGGAGAGAACCCGGGCAACGGGAATTGCGATGGGACCAAGTCGTGATTCCACTCCTATCCAACAAAGTCTTTCGAGGAACAATCTTTCTCAACTAACATCGATTCTCCTCAAACCAAACCCCCCTCTAAACAGCGTTCTCAATTATAAGTAGGAAAGATCAGATGAGTAAGAAAAATCAGATAACGTACAAATCCAAGAAGAGTTCCGTTATGTAAAAAGTGCTCGCAGTTCAGCAGTCTCTTGACGACAACGGTGGTCTCGAAGTGGTTGACAGCACGATGATTATGGACCGGTCTCGATTCACATGCACCTCCAGTGTTATCAGCGAATTGCCCAAAGATAATGCTGCGCGCATGCGATGTCCTTAGTGGGCGGTTGATAGTTATGCGGCCCGAGAATCCCAGTGGCTGTTGGGACGGTGCAGAGCGTCTCGCTTGAGTGAAAAGGTTGACAAGTCGCAAGATGGCCGTGTGGGAGGGTGATTGTTAGGGCTTGGATGCAAGTTGAGATAAAGCAAGTGGTGGAGGACTGTGGCCTCTCCTGATCTATCGTTGCGTGGGAGCTGGTCTCCTTAAGCTGCCTCCAATGACGTGTGATTATTTCCCCTTGATTTGCCACCCATTCCCAGACTCTCCCGATCTCCCGCCTGCTGCCCGTTCCACGCGTTTCCAAAAACATTGCCAAAACATTTCAGATTCCAGAGGTGCCTCTCTCTCTTTGTGTACAGTACTCTGCGTTCTGCTTGACAAGCTTGATCCAGACTGACTGCGTACAAACATCACCGGGAAAGACAAAATCCGAGCTTCAATAGAAATGGGATGATGGCTGAAGAGGTCATGCTGCAATGAGGAGATGCGGATACGATCCCATACCTGCGGAGAGTGCACTCAAAACGCGGGATGGCTGGCCGTGTCCACCGCCCCGATCGGATACAGCATGCAGGCCGCAGGACAACAGTGGGACCAGGGCGGCGCGACTTGTGGGCCCGCCCCGGGATAGGGGGGAGCCACCAGGGGCAAGGATGGGAAGACGGAAGGGTCCAAGTCGAGCACAATGCGAAGACGAGGCACACAACCCATGTATATCCCCTTCTGGCCTTCGGGACAATGGCAGCTCTTTCGTATCCTCTGCATACAGTCCACTGAGAGTCGCGTACGGGGCTGAGGGACTGAGAACTGGACGGGGTTGCTGTTGCAAATCGCCCCAGGGGTGGGTAGATGCAGATGCAGATGCAGGGGAGATGCAGTTTCCAGCGCGCGTGCCCAGCCAAACAGCCACCCCCGCCTCACCATTGTGTCCAGCTGGTCCAGTGTCCAGTGACCGTTGCCCGCTCATCCGTCCTCCCCAGCCCTTCCCTCCCCCCTTTGCATCCCCTTGTTCGTTMCCCCTTGCATCCCCATCCCCATCCCGCCTGTCTACCTCTCTGCATCCATCTCCTCCTCTTCTTCTTCTTCTCTCCTCTCTTCTTATACATCCTTACCGTTCCCATTTATCAGCCCGTTCCTCTTCACTCCCCACTCTCGTTAAGCGTCACCACCAACAGCAATGTTTGCCCCCATCCTCCTTGTCGCCGGCCTCCTCGCCTCGGGCGCCAACGGTGAGCGTTGAAGTGTCAAGCACACACACACACGCAGCGAAGCACACTCTGACAGCAGCCGCCATCTCCATCGCCAACCCCGTCACCGGCCAGACGCTGTTCAAGAACACGTCGGTCGCGTTCAACTGGACTGCCGGCCCCGACGACCCCAAGATCTTCCAGGTCCTCCTCTCCAACCCCAACACCCAGCTCCTCCCCACCAACCCCCACCAGCTCGCTCAGCAGGGTACGTGTGCACTGACCATACAGAATTCTCTCCGTGTTTCTGTTTCCCTTGCGCGGAACTCGCAGCTCACACCGCAGTCAGCACCCAGGACGGCTTTGTCCGCATCAGCCTCGGCCAGATCCAGCCCGGCGGCGACTTCACCCTCTCGTTCGCCAACACCACCAACGCCAGCCAGGTCTTTGCCCAGGTCGAGGAGCTCAAGATTGAGGACGGCATTCGTGAGTAGATATTGGCTGCGCGGAATGCTTCCCACGCACCGCCTGAAGGACGGCGCTCCTTGCAGGGCTCAAAACGGACACGCGAATTCGCGCGTCGACGTGGGCTCTGGGCTGTGGGCTGCGGCCGGACCTGTACCTCGGCCCGCATCCGCCCCGCCGCAGACAAGTGGCGCACGCGCACGCGATTTTTAACCGCGCCTGGCCTATTTGACCTGTTTCACCTCCACAGCCAGTAGTAAAGTTGCAATCCTGACGCGATCCAGCTGCCACCTCCAGCCTTCCCTCGGGCCAGTCGACCGCGACTACCCCGTCGTCGACCGTTGACATCCCCAACGCCCCCAAGACCACCGCGGCCGCCTCTTCGTGAGTTTTCCCAATCGTTGCGACCACTGACCATGCAGCGCGAACCCCTTCGCTTCCGCCAGTGCCAAGCCCGGCTCGGGCGCTGGCTCGACCAAGCCCGCCGTCGGCACCGCTGTCGTCCTCGCTGCGGCCGCCGCGGCCCTTGCCCTCTAAGGGATCGGATCCTAGGCACGCCGGCCCCTTTCTCTAATCTCTCACGGACTCTATTGTTTTCTTTTGCTTTCTTTGGCTAATATTTCCGTCCATTTTCGGTAGCTGATGCACAGCGGAGGCTGCGCAGATGTACTGATGGCATGGGTACAAACTATGGCATGATGGGCATGATGGGGGGCGGGGGCAATGTGCAGAAATGTGGAGCCGAAGCGCGCGTCACTGATGTGTTGCCAGGCGATACGTGTGAGGCTTCTTGGAGAGTTGGAGCTCGACGTGCGCGGGCGCTGGGCAACCCGAATGGGATGCAAGAGGGCGCCGGAATTTGAAACCCACCCCGGGGTTGATCTGCAGCTGAAAAGCAGTGTCAGAATCACAGAACGAGAACACGGCTGGGACATTGTGAGCATTGGTCATGCGAGGCCGAAGGAGATGGCGAGCACAGCGCCGCACATGCTCGGAAATGATATGTAGATATGCATGACAAACAGCACGTTCAATCGCATCCCAATATCACATTGTTCGTTGTGGCCAAATCCGGCCTGCATTGCATGTACCGCCGTCCGGGATCGGGATCGGGGGGCGGCCAGAGAATTCAGAGAAGTGTACCCGGGTTGCGTGGACAGCTGTGAGATCGGCAGGACCAAGCAGTCAGTCGAGGACGGGGAGATGGGAGGGGCGATCGTCGTCGTTGGTGGGGTGGGATCGGCACGAGGAGGCCGAGTTTGAGGTTCTGATAGTCTGGGTATGTTAATTTATAATGGTTGATGCGTGGTCTTGTTCCGGGCGGATGGTGATGGACAGTCATCGGGCTTGAACAAAGTTGAACAATTCGTTGAACAAAGTCAGGACGCGGTGTATGATTTGAGTCTGCTCGGATGCGATACCGCGTTCGGGCACATGGAGGACGGGGCGTATGGGCTTGCGGCCTTGCGGCGGTGTCCGCATATCCACGGTTGGTGTTGGTGTCGGGACCAAGGTGCGTATGGGCGCGCGCCTCTGGCGCGACTGCGTGGAGAAGCGGCAAGCCGTAGAAAGGTCAGTATGGTCAGATACTCTGAAGGCTGCGTTGCTGCGTCCTTGACATGCGCTGCAGATTCTTGCGGTCGTCAGTACTTGAAGCGCCCTGGTGCAGATCCCCTTCCCACTCGTTTTCCCTCGGCCCATCTCATCACCCTCCCCGAGCCGCTTACGGTCAGTACCCTCATGCAATGTCCTCCCCTTGCGACCACTTTTCCCCAGCTCCCTTCCACCTGCTCTGCCGCGGTATGAAGCATGAATCCATCCATCTCGTACAAGCTGCCCCAAGCCTCGCCCTTAGGCGGCGTGCTTCTGCTTGCGGGTCTGGAGCTTCTTGAGGTAGAAGTCGAGCTCCTTGCCCTCGAGGATGTAGCCGTCGGCGCGGCCCGACTGGCCAGGGCGCGAGGAGATCATGGCGAGAAGACGACCGGCGCGGAACTGCTGGGCAAGGTGGGGGTCGACCTTGCCGTCCTTCTTGCGCTCGGCGAGGATGCGCTGGACGTGGTTCGACTTCTTGACCTCCTCAGTGGGCTCGGCGGCGGCGGTGGCCTTGGTGCCGACGATGGGCTGAGCGTAGTGGGTCTCGTACCACTGACGGAAGGGGGTGGCGTCGATCTCAACAACGGCCGACTTGACGAGGGTCTGGGTACGGAGAAGCTCGTTGTTGGTCGAGTTGTAGCGCTGCGGTGTGAGTGGTTTGAAAATATTGGTGCGGAGTGGATGTGAGAGGAGACGTCGGGGAGAGTTTGCAGCTTCGCGATCGAAGCAAAGTTGCGCAGGAGCAAGTCACGTCGACAAACCTGCCAACGACCGCGCGCCCTCCATCTCCAACATCCCATAGTCTCCTTTCTCCCTGCCACTCCATCCCTCCCTCCCCCTTCCATCCCTCTCGCTGCGATACTCACGACCTGGAGGAGACGGGTCTTGCGGGTGATGTTCTCCGAGCCCCAGGCGAAGTTGCCAGTGTCGAGACGGAGGGCACGGTACTTGAGGTTGCCGCCACGGACACGGACAGTACGGATGCGCTTCGTCGTGTGGAGCTTGGTCATGGCCGCCTGACGGCCAAGCTCAAACTTCCTCTTCTTACGGCTGCGCGGGCGTTAGTCTCTCTCCTTCCCGACCGCCATCTCGCTCGCTACTCACTACTGGGCGCGACGAGCGCCGGAGGCGGACCGCTTGTGCTGTTCCCGTCAGTCACTTTTCTCCCTTCTTTCTTCCTTCGGTCCCGGCTTGCCTCGACACTGTAGCTCCGCCGAGCGTCGAGCGTCGAGCAGCCCAGCCCCGAGTGGTGATACGAACGCGAGTGTCCCTGGTGATACCCATTCTGCGGCGTTAGTCGATGATACCCTCGGCGTCGGAGATGGCTTTGAGTCGCCCTTTGCTGCTACTCACTTGAGACGTTTTTGATGGATGAGAGGAAAGTGGGTACTAGCAACGCCCACAAAGCATTCCCCCAGCAGCCAGCAGTCGCCGCCAGCCAGCCAGCACACCACCAGCCAGCAGCCAGCAGCCAGCAGCCAGCAGCCAGCAGCCAGCGCCGTCCAGACGACCCAGCTCTGCCAGGCAGACGACACCCCCCAGCGTGCACTGTGGTGGACAGTTCTGCCAGGCCTACCAGCTGCCAGCCAGCAAACACGGCCAGCTACGGTGGCCACTTGTGCTGCAAACTTTCGACCTCGGAAACATACGTAATCAGCGTCCCATAGTTTGGCACCATAGCGACGTTTCGCCGGGGTTATGAAATGAAAACACCGAAGCAGTGTGGCACACTTGATACACCCCACCTCGACGGCGTTTTTTGATTCCGCGGTGTGGCAGACTTACGTGGCCATCGCCCACAAGGCTCAGGCGCTCAGTCAGGCGCTCAGAGCGCTGAGCGCGCGGTCTGGCGGATCGTGGTTGGCTTGTGGCGGATGGATTGTGGCGAACCAAACAATGATCAATGATGCCATGATGCCAGCTCATCGCAGAGCCCATTCAACGTCTACGTTCCATATAACTCATCATACCAGAAGTCACAGATACGCATCCTGCCGCTCTCCACATGAGATATCAGCGTCGTGTTTGTACGCCACAGAAGGTGCAGCAGGGGGAGGCCCATCCCGCGAGCCCTTCAGTTATGTTCAAGCGGCCACTATCTGGCTCTGTCCTCTTTATTCGGCGTGCTCCTCTCCCCAGCTGAAGAGCACCCTTACCGTCGTGGGCTACTCTCTCTCGGGCAATAATCTAGTTTTGGATTACCCCCTCGGTATCGCTCAGAACATTCTGGCTTTGGATATGGTACCCGTTGTCCTGCGCGAAAATGTAGGCTCAGCAGAGAATATTTCCGCAGAAAGCCATACACGTCTCACGCACAGAGCTTGGCTCCTCCGACCAGTCTGGAGACACCGGGTCTGGGATCTTCCCCTCTTGAGATTGCACCTCTAGCCTTGGCATAAGCAACTGAGAACTCGATACCGAGACATCCAGTTCGCGAGGTCGATTCAATGACGGATACTAATAGAGCCGAAAGACGTAAACTCTGAACCTAACTGATAAATCCTATGCAGCAGGATCCAAACACCCCCGTGGAGATTAATCCTCGTCGTTGACGCTGGTACCGTGTTGAAGGTGTATTGACGCGTTTCCATCAGCAGGGGACTATCAGCGAGCGTTGGCCGCCATCAGACGGGCAGTCGTTCTGTGTTGTCTTGCGGGCCTGTGTCCATTCTAGTGTGTCGATAAGCGCCTCCCTTACGTCGATAGAGCGCCGCCACATCTCAGTGTGCTCGCCACTGAGCTAATCAGCGTTCATTTTGGGATGATACCGATGTTTAAAGTATGCCACATATTCTCACAACTGGAAACACTCACGTTAGGGAGGTGCCCGAGCCCAACGTTGGCCAGCCTCCATGTATTATGTTCTAGATCCAGGTCACGCCCCTTGCCGAACAAGGATTCCGTGCTCTGAGCCGGACAGCACACAGCTAAAGGTATGGCAGTAGTGTTTACGGAGAGCAAAGAAGCTGGCTAAATACATAGAAAATAAAATGGGACATAAATCCAACAAAAATACACCGTCAACAGACCCTACATACAACATACAGAGAACACACATCGCTCACATCATTCATGCAGCGCATTATGTCTCAACCATAGAGGTTCTCCTGCTCTGAAAGACCATGTTCGCCACGGCGGCCAGGACATTAGTCCGCGACGACCATCTCCGATGCCCGTCCTCCTGAGCCCCCCCAGGATGCACCAATATCCTGCTCAAGCCGATACCCATCCCAAAAGTACATCTCCTCTCTACGTCTCCTCTCTACGTCTCCTCTCTACAGCGCGCTCTCTCTCTCTACTTCCTACGCCTGAATTCCGTATTCGGCGCGGTACGCCTCAATCTGCTGCACCTGCGCCTCGAAGCCGCCCTTGGTCTTGAGGTACGCAATAATGTCCGCGAGGTTCACAATCGGGACGACAGGCACGCCAAACTCGGCCTCGACCTCCTGGATCGTCGAGCGCTCCCCCTTGCCGCGTTCCTGCCTGTCGAGGAGCTGGACGATGCCCACGAGCTGCGCACCCGGCTGCTCGCGCAGGATCGCGATCGATTCCCGGATCGCCGTGCCCGCCGTCATTACGTCGTCGATGATCACCACGCGCTTGTGCGCCAGCGGCGCGCCGACTAGCGTGCCCCCCTCGCCGTGCTGATGTCAGTGACTGGTAGGGACAAGAGGAGCTTGGTTAGGGAGGAAGGGACGGTAGCGACAAGCCCATGCCGTCTTCAGCTCATGCCATCTTCAGCTCATGCCATCTTCAACAGCCCATCGCCCGCTCTGCGGTTATTCCAATCCTCTCCAGACTTTCCAAATCACCTCAACCTCCACACCTTCACCCACCCCCCTTCTCGCCCTCCCTGCCAACTCCCATCACACTCACATCCTTCTTCTCCTTGCGGTTGTACGTATACTTGACCTCGACGCCGCGGTTCGCCAGCGCCACAGTCGTAACGGCCGCGAGCGGAATGCCCTTGTACGCCGGACCAAAGAGCACATCAAAGGCCGGCAGCGTCTGGGCAGTGGACGCAAATGCCTCGGCCGTCGCCGCGAGCAGCTTGCCCTCGTACAGCAGGCCCGCGTTGAAAAAGTACGGCGACTTGCGGCCCGACTTGAGCGTAAACTCCCCAAAGAGCAAAACGCCGGACGCGATCGCCGCCTCGATAAAGGTCGTCTTGAAGTCTGTAAGCGACATAATGGTGGATTGCGAGGTGGGAGATGGGCGAGATTGGGGGAAATTGTGACCTTTGGATCTTTGCGGGGTGCCGAGATGCGGAATGTGCAGACTTGGTGGTGGAGGCTGGCGATTGCTTCCGTCGACCCCCAGGAGCGCGACACACCACAAGGGGGCTCCTTGTCGGCCTTGCCCACAACCATTCCCATTACAGGTGCACTGATGCATGGCCATTATCGCTACGAGAGCACTCATGCAGGGTTGTCAATGATCGATGAGGTGAGGTAAACACAGTCCTAAGGAAGCCAAATATTCTACACAGTTGTATGATCGTTATGCCATTGTCATCATCGGAGTCGGAGTCTAAGCGCTCGCTCAGCGGAGCTTGTGGAACGGGCTGAGGCCCGAGGGCGAGCCCGAGGCGGAGAGCGACGCGGGTGTTGAGCTGGGGCTGCGCTCGAATGCGTTCCAGAAGCGCAGCGTCTCGTCGCCAGCGCCAGTCACAATCGTCTGGCCGTCGGGGCTCATCGCGAGGTACAGCACCCTGTACGTGTGGCCGTTCAGCGTCGCCGCCTGCGTCATCGTCGGGTAGCGCCAGATGTGGATCTGGTTCTGCACAGGGCCACCAGAGTAGCCATGCGTCGAGACCAGCTCGTTTGAATTTTTGGACCACATGAGGTTGCAGACCTGATGTCAGTTTCTCGCCAGAATCCGGGTAACTCACCTGTGAACCAGTATCCCATTCGGAAATTATGCCCCCGGTGAGACTGTTCCAGAAACGTATTGTCTTGTCGGCAGTACCACCGCCGCTGGCGAGCAAGCCGCGCTGGTGCGGGCTCCAGGCGATTGCCTTGACGGCGGCGCGGTGTTCACCAAAGCGCCAGGTTGGGCGGGTCGCAGTCGAGTCCCACACGAAGAGCTTGTTGTCATTTCCACCAGACGCAAGCTGGTCAGTCTCAAGATTCCACTCGAGACCACAGACTTCTTGCTTGTGGTGCCCGGCTATCCGCTTAATGTACTGGTCGGGAACGCGCGCGTCGCGGTGGAGAATGGTGCGGTCGCGGGAGCCAGACGAGAGAATGTGGTTGTTCCACGCCAGACAGCCGACGCGACCCGCGTGGCCGGTCATTGTGCGGATCCGTTTGCAGTATTCTGCATCCCAGATCTCCACTATCCCGCGGTTCGTGCCGATTGCGAGTGTGCTCCCCTGCCGTTAGCCACGGATCAAACATGTCTTGCCCGAGAGCCCGCTACGCACCTTGTTGGTCCACTCCAGACCGGTGATGGTATCACTGTCGTCCGTGTCCTGCATTCCCGACTTCAGGTCGAAGAGTTTTGTGACCCGACTGCTCTGGGCGCTCCAGAGGTAGAGACAACTGTTCAGGCCAACACCAAGGACGTTTGTGGACGACCAGGACACGAGGTTGAGATAAAAGTCGTCCGCAAGCTCGGGCGCGTCGAGCACCTTGAATGGGGCTCTGGATATATGACGGATGCTCTTGCGCGGAGACAACAGCACGCGTTGGCTGTCGCGGCCAACTGGGCTCTGACTGTACCTCTCATGGCTCATGTCATCCAGGTTGCCACCGTTGGTCAATTCCGCCATGCGGCGTGATGCCGGTGACTGAAAGGTGAGGATACGCTTCTTGGATGGCGTGCTGGGCGAGCCCGTGAGGGGCGGCGAGATTGCGCCCTTGCGGCTAGGCGGTGTCCTTGCGCCGCCCGATGCCGAGGCAAGGGCCACCTGGCTCTGATGGGCGCGATGCTGAGCTGAGGAAGGACCAGCTCCGGGGGCCATGGAGGGCCGCGACGTGGGTGTCGAGGGCACGTGCAAAGGAAGCGGAGGTAGACTCGACGCGGGAGAGTGCTCGCGTTCACGGTCCCCGGTACCCGAGGCGGGAAGTGGACGATGGTGCAGCGGTGTCGACCCTGTGCTTGTGCTAACTGGACCATTGGCGACTGGTAGGTTGGGTACATTGGATGTGTTGAATGTGACTGGCCGGCGCAACTGTGCGTGGCGAGAAGGAGAGGGTTGTGGTCGTCCTGACGGCGACGCAGAGCGCGATGGGGAGGGAGGCGCGGCAAACAACTCGTTCTTGAGGAGGTGCGAGAACGTCGCGTTCACTTCTTCTGCATGGGGTCAGGTCTCGAAGAGACAAAGCTTACGCACCTCGCCGGGCAGCGGCGTCCGTTCCCTGTCCGTAGCTTTTCCGCTTCACGCGCGGTTTCGATGGGCCTTCGGTGGTGTCTGGCAGAAACTGATGTGCGGCCATGAGATCGACGCCGTCACGGCTGGGGATGAAGCTGCTGTCAGTGTGTGGCCATGTGGGGAGAGCTACGGGCGACGTAGCATGTGTGTCCACGGAGGAAGGTCCGCAGACGCTGTTCACAGCCGACCGCAGACACGACGTGCACGCCAACCTCTCAACGCGACACGTACCGGTCTCCATAATCGCGTATCACTGCCTTCCCTCGTGGGCCAGGGCTCGCGCGCGGGCTCGGCGGGCGATCTGCCCCGTTCTCGCCAAACACACCGCGGTCCTTGGGCAACTGGGGCTGGTGCGCTGTGGAGCGTTTCTTATTCGCGGGCTGGCCAGCGGGGGGCACTGCTGCGCGCAGTCGGCGCGAGAACTCTGTCTCGTAGATGGACATTGGAGGCGATGGCGGGGTATCGACATGGAACGACGGCGGCCGGGTATGGGATTGCTATCCCCCACGGGACGTGTTGTGGGGGATGGATGCTGTGGCGAGCGGCGAGTGAAAGACCGGGGGTGGGGGTAGAGGGTATGGGAGATGGGAGAAGACAGAGATGGAGATGGGAGTGTGTTTGTGGGTGGAGGTGGTTGGAGTAGGGTGTTGTTGTTGTTGACGTCGGGACTGGGAGGGAAGGCGAAAGCGCGCGGTATGTGTTGTGTTTGTGTTTCGTGACTGTCGCGGTCTGCTCGTGTTCTGTTGTCTTGAATTTCAGCAGACCAGACTGGGCAGTCCAGTGCATCCAGTGGCCAGAGTCATGAAAAAAAGCCAAAAGTCCTCGGCGGGCAAAGGGAGGGACAGGGAATCGAGTGTGACTTTAAAAACACAGGATAAACACAAACAAAGTAAACAGGGGCCGGGGTGTGTGAGGTGTTGACAAAAACGCGTGCGGGTGGGTGATGGAGAGAGCGAGATGTGGACAGTTGCGAGAGAGAGGAGAAAAGGAAAGGGACAATGTTGAGAGAGGAAGGAAGGAGAGAGAGAGATGGGGGGTGGTGACAAAGACAAGAATGCTGGTGACAGAGCGAGTATTGATGGCGAAAGATGGCAGGGGATGATAAAAGGAGGGAAAAGGAGGGGAGAGGGAGTGGGAGGAGAGGGGGAAGGAGGGAAGACGGAAATGACAGACAGAGCTTAGTGTACTTTTGGCCGCGTCCAGCCATCCCCCAGCCAGCAAGCCAGCGCCGGGTCCAATTGCCCAGCCAGGGAGAGTTTTATGGAGCCAGACCCCGCCCCAGGTCCCCCACCAAAACACAAATGGATATCCGTATATCCCCAGGAACTGCCGAGACAACATTACACACTGTTTGTGAAGTTGATGATTGAGGACAAAGGATCCTGCTCAGGAGACAACCAGAGATCTCGAATCCCCCTTGACTGGTCTTGTCAAGAGTGTAAAGCACACACACTCAGGCAATATCGACGTCTCTCTGAAAGTTGTACATGGTTGGCACAGAGACAAACCGGCGCAGAACGCCTTCGCACAGACAGTGATCCTTGCGATACCACCTTGGACCAAGCTTCCTCCTCACGGTCATCTTCATCATCTTCATCTGCAGTCTGTAGCTCCCAACCACGACACGCAAGATCACCTGCCATCCATGTCATTCCAGATCGAGATACAAATACACTACTCCATAGCGACGTCCCCGGCCGGCGCGGCGGGCTGCATGAATCCGTCGAGCTCCTTGTCGAGGTCGTCGGCCGTCGCGGGTTTGGCCTTGGCCGGGCGGGGTGTGCGCGCAGGCTTGCCAGAGCCACTGCCATCAGTTTTGTGTTTCTCTCATCAACGTACCGGCCGCCACGGGCACCCCTGCTGTCCCTGTCCCTCTGCTCGCGAGGCTCGCGGGCCGCCGGCTGGCCGTGCGGCGCACCGATACGCGAAGAGAGGTCGCCGCCGCCGAGACGGTCCATGAGCGACTTCTCCTTCTTCGGGGGCGGCGGGCGCGGCGGCGCAATAAGCTTTATCGAGATGGTCTGGCCTGCAGAGTCAGTGTTGAAACAAGACAATGCAGCACCCACCCTTGGTCATCGCACCGTCAAACTTGTTGAGCGCAAGCTTGGCCTGCTGCGCGGACGCGTACTCGACTGTCGCGACGCCGGTCGAGCGGCCAGAGCGGTCATACTGGAGATCTGGGGTCAGTGGGGTGGTCAAACGGCTGAGACGAAGCAATACAGCTGGTGACTCACGGTAAACACACGTCACGGGGCGCGAGATGAGCTCAGTCTGCACGCTGTTCCACTTCTCCTATCCACGTCTGTGCGGCCGGTGGCTTCACGCCTGGCCAGAAGAGGGCAGAGTCTTCCTGACACCACGTGACTCGACCCGGAGACTCAGTCCTTGCTGGAGCACTTGCGGCCTACGCTATGCGCACGGCCAGGCGGCTGGCTGTTCTTGGCTCTTGAAAGTATCTTGCAGTGCAGAATGGTGGGACGCAGGGATGGTTAGACGCTTACTCGGATAGTGGGGCCCTGGACGATGGTGCCCGCCTCTGAGAAGATGTTCTGACGATAAGTATGCAGCGTGGGGGAGCGACGGGTAACTGTGTCCGTTCAAGTACCAAAGTACCCACCTTGAGGTCGTCCACGGTGACTTCGTAGTGGAGGCCCGAGACCTCGATGCGGGGGCTGGCGCTGACGAACGCGGACGCGCCCGGGGCGTCACGCCTCGGCGCGCGCTCACCCCGCTCACCGCGATCACCCGCACCCCGCCGCTCGGGGCCCGTGTACGCGTCGTGCACCCACTTGTCCTCGGTCGAGCGCGGCGGCGGGCGCTGCGGTCAGTATGAATGGGATGGGATATGGCTCGCGTTGGAGAGGACGCGTCACTCACGCCGTAGGGGACCGCGTCGCGCCTGTCCCGGCTCTGGCGCGGCTTGCGGTCCGCCCCGCCGCCACCTCCGCCGCCAGAACGGGGCTTGCGCTTCGGGATGAGGTCCTCGAGGGGCTTGTCAATGTCCATTGTGGTGTGATGTGTGATGGAGAGTGGAGAGTCGAGTGTCGAGGATTGATCGACTTGACTGGGGAGAGACACATCGGACACACCACATGCGTGCATGCGGTTCGCGGTATGAATGCCGGACGCGGATCAATTGGTGTGCCTAATCAGATGGTGCAGAAGGCATGCCACTTATGAGGTGTGTTTCTGACTTACCACTCCAGATTAGGTGTGCGTGAGTGTGCCATGTGCCACTAACTGTTGGGACCCAAACAAAGCTCATTCCCATCCCGTTCTCTTCTCTCCTCTCTCTGCTCTCGCTTCTCTCTGTTTTCCTGCGCAACACAGAACGAGCCATTTTCCATTGCTTTTCATAAACCATCATCCCAGCCTCCTCCTCTCTCTTCCTCCCATCTTCCCATCCCCATCCACCATGGAACCACCCCCGGGCACAGCCGCCAAACGCAAAGCCGACGAGCCCAACGGCGTGGGCGCAGTCGACCCGAACGCGCCAGCTCCCCCCGTGAAGCGCGGTCGCGGCCGTCCGCGCAAGCACCCCATCCCCGACGTGCCGCCGATCAAGCGGCCCCGCGGCCGCCCGCGCAAGGACGCTACCGCCGTCACTGTCAACCCCGCTGACCTCTCGACGCAGAAGCGGCCGCGCGGGCGGCCGCCAAAGGCTGCTGCCGATGGTGACGCTGCGACTGCGACTGCGACTGCGACTTCCAAGCCCACACCCAAGCCCAAGGCCGCACCAAAGACGCCCAAGACGCCAAAGACGCCAAAGACACCAAAGGAGACGACGACGACAAACAACCCCGCCGAGCCCAAACCGCCCAAACCCAAGACTCCCAAAACCCCCAAAGATCCAAATGCACCGAAACGCCCGCGCGGACGGCCGCGAAAGACCGACGAGACGACAGCGCGCCCGCCCGCACCGGCTCCGGTGCCGGCGCAGGCACAGGCGCCGCCCCCCATGCCTGCCCCGATGCCTGCGCCGCAAGCTGGGCCGAGTCATGCCGGGCCAAGTCATGCGGGACCAAGTATCGCTGGACCAAGTGGACCCCAAGCAATGGCACACCCTGTCGGCGCGCAGGCGCCACCGTCGAGGTCAGTAGCAAGTGAAGCAACAGCAGCAGAGGCAACGCCAACCAAGGCAGAGCCATCCAAGGCACAAGCAACGTCGTCGAGGCCAACCAGGGCTACCCGCAAGGTTACATCCAGAACTACGTCCAAGGATACGTCCAAGGCTACCCTCCCCAAGGATATCCTCACCCAGGGTACCCCCAACCCCACGCTCACCCCCACGCTCACCCACACGCTCACCCCCACCCCCACGCGCAATACGCTCACCAGGGGATCGGCGTCCACATCGCGGGCGCGCCCCGTGGCCCCCCTCCCCCGCGGCAAAATCGCAGAGTCCCTGGCAGCGGCTTCAACGGCCAAGCCTAGGGGGTCGCCGACCGCGGCCCACCCGCTTCCCTCATTTGATGACGACGTGTTCGGAGACTCGCCTTCGGTGTCCATTTCCAGGGAGGCTTTTCGTTCTAACGAGGCGTTGCGGCGAGCGCGTGAAGCGCGAAACTTTACCTTTGACGGGGATGTGCATTCACCGAGAACGACGCGCAGTGGGAGGATCGTGGCGCCTGTGGACGAGTACGGGGCGGAGGTTGGGGAGGAGACGGAGGATACGGAGGAGGAAGGGGCGGAGGATGAGTACGGGGAGGAGGGGACTGAAGCTGAACCTGAGCCTGAACCGGAAATGGAGGATGTAGAGGTTGTAGAAGGACCAAGCCTGAACCTGAGTGCCGCGCCATTACCGGCCAACGCGACGGCACGGCTTGTTCGCATCCTCGAGACGCTTACTGGACGTGAACGTGAGCCGGCGCTGTTGGTGGATGAGGAGGGCAACGAGGCTCTACAAGGCGTGCTGAGCTTGCTGCGTGGGACAGTGGAGCGCGGGGAGGGGAACAGCGCGCTTGTGACAGGCCCGCGCGGTGTGGGCAAGACGAGAGTGAGTGCGCGCTGCGCACTGCGTGCTCCTGGCATTGGTGTGCAGTTGGTATTAACGTGTGCCGTCTAACTCTCCAGACAGTGGAGCGAGCGCTGAGCCTCCTTCCGCCATCTGCCATTGTTGTGCGGCTGAGCGGACATGCGCAGACGGACGACCGGCGGGCGATCCGCGAGATGGGGCGGCAGATCGCCCTCGCAGAAGGCAAGAGTGTAGACGAAGAAGACGACGACGACGTACCAGGCGACACGGACTTTGCGCCAACAACACTACCGAGCCATCTGCTCGCGCTTCTTACCGCGCCGTCGCCGCGCGCCATTATTGTTGTGATTGACGAATTCGACTTGTTTACGGAACACGCCCGCCAGGCACTCCTGTACTGCCTCCTCGACGTCGTGCAGAGCGTGCAGACCGGTGCCGTGGAGCGGACGGGGCGGGGCATGGCGGTTATTGGCATTACTTCGCGGGTGGTGAGTCGAGGCGGTGCGGTTGGATGTCGTGCTCACAACCCAGGACACGCTACTTCTTCTCGAGAAGCGTGTAAAGTCGCGCTTCTCACATCGCGTGTGGCGCGTGTCGTCGCCTCTCGCGCCCGGCGGTCCCGGATGGCGTGCTGTCCTCCGTGCCGCCCTCGTGCCATGGGACGACGACGAGGTTGCGCGCGAAAAGGACCGTGAGACGCGGACATGGATGGGTGACTGGGAGTTTGCGATAGATGTGAGTAAAGGGATCCGCAGGGGAAGGCGCACAGCGAGGCGCAAAACAGCACTGACCGCAGATGTTGCTGGACCACAAGAAAATTGCGACGGCATTCGAGCGCCTCGCGGGTTTGACAACGGACGTGCGCCTCCTGTTCCGCCCTCTGATCCCCTCCCTTGCGGCGGTGGTTGCCCGCAAGCAAGACTTCCTCTCCGTCGGCGCCGTGCTTGCCACCATGTCGTCTCAGCTCGAGCTCTCAGGTTGGGGCACGGGCGTGAGCGGCGTCTCGAAACTGCGCGGCCTCCCGCAGCCGGCGCTCGGCGTCCTCATTGTCGCCAAACACCTGGCCTACGCCGGCCGCACAGACTTTACCCTCGCGCAGGTCGAGGACGAATACCTCCGCTTTGCGCGCACGCGCCTCGTCGGCTCGGGGCGCGCGCGCTGGCCCCTCGAGCTCCTCCGCGCCGGATTCGACCAGTGCCGCGCCCTCGGCCTCCTCGCCGCTGCTGGCCCCGGATCGGCCGGACGGCGCTTTGCAAAGTTCCGCGCGACGCTCGCCCCGCATGAGGTGGTCGCCTTTTTCCGCACAGAGGGCGCCACCATCATGGGCCCCGAACTCGTCGGATGGGGCAAGCTCTCTGGCGGCCATGTCTGATCTGGATCGGGAATCTTGGCAACTCTTGGGAACTCTTGCACCGCCGCACGCCTCACGGCACCGATGTACCATATACCATAGCAATACCATTAGTGACATGAATCCGATGGATTGTGTGGACTATGGAGTTGGGGATTCCGAGATGTGATTTGGTCTCAGTGGATTCAGCGTAACGTCTGTGAGCAATGGAGATGTGACACCGTTGCCATAGATCCCAGTCCGATGCGTGATAATGTTTTTGCATCCTGGGAGCGTTATCCGCCCGCGCGCCCATCCCGCCGTTCCCCATCCCGCAGCACAGCTCTGCGCCAAGACCGCCATGAGACAGAATCCTAGAGAGGGTAGTTCTAGAGCGCCTGGAAAGTACATACAACCCGTGACCATTAGAATCAGGCAGTGCAGCGGGTGTGGACCCCAAGCTTCCATTCCGCGTGCCTGCGGTAATGTGGAGCAACGCTCACTGAATGTTGCTAAACGGTGTAAGTTAGGTGGACCAGAAACGATCGGAGAAAAGAAAAGGGAGTATGGGAAGGCGCACAAACCAACTGACATGACATCTGACCTCCGATATGACATCTGATATCATTATCTGGGACCACAGACAAAATAAGCTCTGTGGCTTGGGATTAGAACAGGGAATGGGAATGGGAATCGGCGGGCGTTCGTTGTACCGCCTCAGGAAATGGAGCTCCACGATGACTTTGGTTGTCGAGTACCGAGAGAATGCCGAGTGACGACGAGAAGTAGAAAGGGATATCACAGGGCCGAGTACCGAATATGCCGAGGAGCAGACCGGTTCCGACGTCCTGCACTTTACACGACGGTGCGCAGCAGATGATGTGAACTCGGTGGCGTAGAACTGACTCTGGCAGTTATGAACAGGATTATAAGAACAGAGACTCTTCCCATGTCTCCTCCGTATCCCCTCTCTCATACTCTCAGAATGCTCACCCTCCTCGCCACCACCGCCCTCGCCCTCGCGGCGCTCACGGCCGCCGTCCCCGCTCCGCAGGCGGAGGCTGCTGCCGCCGCGCCGCTGCCCCCCGACCACCCCATCTGGTTCGGACGCCCGTTGTACTGGAATTACCAGCTGTCCAAGTGTATGCGTGCCGAGGGGGTGTGGGATGGTGCGAAGGTGTTTATGTGAGTCCGAATAGCAGAGCGAGGGGAAGGGGAAGGGGGGAAGGGTAGAGAGCGGTGGGGGTGCGCCGTATTCTGAACTCCGCTCTCTCTCCTCTCATCTTCCAGTGATCTTTCTCGTTTCGCCTCGCTCCGCTTGCTCCGCCTCGCTCGCTTCGCTGACTCCAGCGCGCCCTGCATCGACGTGACGTACCCGCACACATGGGATGTCGGACCGTACGCTGGCCAGATCAAGCTCAACAAGACCAACCTCTGCCTCGATGCTGGTGACTGTGAGTCGAGCGGGCGAGTGCGAGTGGAAGAGAGGAGCGAGAAGCAGCGAGAATTAGGGATGAGTAAACACCGTGCAGCGTGCAGAGAGCAGGGTGCAGTGAGATGTTGCATGGCTCTCGAGCTCGGTCTTGTTCCGAGCGCCAAGTGATTCCTGGAATGAGTGGCGGACGTGAACCGGCGACAACTTTGTTCTTTCCCGATCTCTGTGCCTCTGTGGTTGCACCGCCAACACTCTTCTCCATCTCGCATCTCCCACTCGCTGCCGCCACACCCCTTCTTCTCACTTACAGCAGACGCCTCGCGCGCAAACGGCCGCAAGCTCACGGTGCGCACGTGCACGACCGCGCCCACCCGCGCCCAGACGTGGTGGTACCCCTCCCACCCCGAGAATCCGTGGCGGCGCATCGAGCTTGCCGGCGGTCCGTGTGAGGCGCGCACAAACATGTGCGCCGACCTCACGGACGGAAACCAGGAGAACGGCGCGATCCAGCTCTGGCAGTGCGCCCAGGGTAATCCCAACCAGGTGTGGGATCTCGGTCCCTGGTGCCGCCACTGCTGAGCGAGCACGAGTAGGTATGGTTTTCTGGCTGAGGGTTGCGGGATCATGAGGTCAGCAGGCACGCAGCCGGACGGGCGTCGCGTGTGTCATCGCTGTCGCCCCCACTCCCACTCCACAAGGACAATGATCAACGGACAATGGATACTTGTAGGGTATGTAGGAAGGACAGTGCGCCGCCGTATATTGATCAATCGTCTCCTGTCTCTGTATATAACGGCGGCCGATGTGATTAAGTAATGTGTTAATGTGTTTTGCATGCCGAGAGAGATGGTGACGATGGGACCATCTACGAACCTTGAGGTGGGCTGAGGCTCCTGATGATGCCAGCCCACCACAAACCCACGAGCGCGACACCTGCGCTCCAGAGTTGGGTGCCCCGGAGTGCCGCAATAATCAATGAGACACACGCTCCCACTGTATCTACAATACCTCGGCAGCCGTCCGGCACACTCGGCAGAAGAGGTCAGCTGTCTCTGTGTCTTTGTGTTAATTGCAAGTAGTGCGCGGTGGACAAGGGAATGAGACAAGCGCAACGGCATGTGATCGACGCAGCCACAGCGCAGTACACTTTTACACTACTCTTTTCATCTCTGCGCAATCGGGTCCATTCCGCTCTGCTTGCCGTGGTCATTCGACATCCAACGCCATCTCCGGGGCCATATCTCGTTAGCGGTTACGGATGATGGGGATGCGCGACGGGTGAGATTGAGGATGCTGGTAGGATGACATGCAAGGGAGGATGTACATAGCGCGCCTCCAGTAATGGGTTACATCCTGGCAGGATGAGGGATATCCATGCAGGATATCTATGACGCAAAGAGCGGGATGGGAGGAGGAGGGACAGTGGCTGGGGGGGGCGGGGGCCGGGGGCGAGAGGGTCAATTAAAAGACAGGGCATGAGTTCTAATGAGACAGCCAACACGTGTATTAGAAACGTTCTGATCACCATGATTACTCCTTGCCAGGCACGTTCGCTTAGTGCGGGGGCGGCTGTGCGGGGAAAAAGCAGCAGCAGCAGGTGACAGGTGGGGGGGGGTCGCGGAGCAGCTCTTCACCACTTTGGCGCTCCTCATCATCATCTCCATCACCCCCACCCCTTATCATCATTCATCTCATCCCCCACTGCGCACTCGCATTCTCACTCACCGCACACCAAAAAGCGACGCAGGACGACGTCGAGGAGCTCAACACCCCATTGCGCGGTTACTCGATTCGATTCGCGAAATTCAGCAATCTCGAGCAACGAGCAATATTTCCGATCTGCATCATCCACTCCTGTGCGGCAATCACACGCTCCCACCGTATCCCGTGCGCTCGGCAGTGGACACGCTCGTCTCGCTCTCCATGCACGCCTGAGCCCCGGGCAGCGGCATCGCAGTGCTATCGCTCTCGCCTCCGTTGCTCATTGCATCCAGCATTCAGCATTCAGCATTCCACCCCGCCTCCACCTCCATCTTCCCTGAGGGCCTCAGCTCGACGCCGTCAAGTCACCACATCTGATCGCGGGCGTTCGTCTCCAGCTCCACAGCTATCCGAGCTGTCCGACTCGCGTTGTGGTGAGTATCCCCTGATACCGCCGACTCTCCGATCCCGCCGCTCCATCACGCGCTAGCACCCAACCCACTCCCCCACCCCCGGCTGCCCACACAATACCACCACCATGGCCAGGCCGCAGCCGCCCAAGAAGCGCGCGAGTGTCGCGCCCTTCGCCGACCTCTCTATGACCCAGATGGCCCCATCCGCGGACTCGGGCTCCGCCGCATCCGAGATGGCACATACCCCAGTCGCCGGTATGGGCGGGATGCAGCAGCCCGCCATCCTCGAGCCGCTCGAGACGCGCTTTGACGTCAGCGACATCCACGGCCCCTCCACCTCCTTCCTCCACGGATCAATGTACGCGTCGCCCCTCGAGGACCCGGAGCTCACGTCGCGCCGCTTAAAGGGCCAGCCGTTCCTTACCGCCGACGACGGCAGCTCGGTCGGTTCACATATGCTCGCATCGCCAGGCTCGTCCCCGCCGGCAACTGTCCACGAACACGACCAGAACGGCAAGCAGCAGGCAGGCGGGGACCACCCGGCGACAAACTATCCCGGGCTCGTCATGAGCGGCGCGTCGGGCCTTGGGTTTGACCACGGCAAGTTGGATGTCTCAGGATTCATGGATCCCTCAGCAGCGTCCTCGTCCTCCCAACAAGGACACTCAAATCCCAACCCGGCAGGCGCGAACATTGCCCCTTGGCTCGAGGAGGACGAGCCGCCGTCACCGGCGACGAGCAGGACGACCACTGATTCGAACACGGCGGGAGACAACTATGCGCCGAGTAGCCGTGCCGGATCCACATACGGTGACGGCACAGGCTCGGTACGGAAGAAGAGCATGCACCCCTCACACTTCCCGTCCATGCCCACTCTGCCCCGCTTGTTACACCGGCACCACACGTCGCATTCTATAGGCGACGACGACGCCAGCTTTATCGGCTCGGCAACACCGTCGCTGCGCTCAAACTCGGCGTCGAGCCTGATGATGCCCGAGCTGGGCACCGCAACACCAACATCCAACAAGGCGCGGTCGCTCCGCGGCGAACCGAGAGATCCGTCCCCGCCGCGGTCGGAACGCCAGGGCAGCGTCGCCAACAGCCGCTTCAGCCGTTTTGGGAGTACATCGACCGCCGCGAGCTCGACGTCCAACCCTCCGCCAGACAACAAGAAGCGGGGTTTCCTCGGCAAGATGCTGCGGCGCGGGACACGGCAACAGAGCCTCGCCAACCCGTCCACGCATCCCGATTTCCACCCCGTGCCGCAGCGCAGCGCGTCAGGCCCCAACCGCCCGTCCGTTTCCGCCTCGGTGGGATCGTCGAAACTGCGACATCAGAGCGTCTCGTCTAGCGCGAGCAGTGGAGCGCAGAGCTCGTCGTACCAGTCGCCGGTTGCCCACATGCGCCAGCTAAGCTATTCCGACGAGGTGTCTCCGCTGCAGGAGATTGGCGAGCACGAGTTTCATCTCAACACGGATCTGGACGACATGGAGGGTATCGTCGACCCGAATATTGCCAACATGCCGCGGCCGTCCGTCGCGAGCACGGGGTCGGGTTCCGCGCCATCCAGTAGCGTCATGGGCCTCGCGGACGCTCTGCAGCACACGAGCGGGTTTGCCGAGGAGGAAAGTCCCCGGTCGATCGACAAGCCGCTCGAGTTTCACCGTCCGAATCCGTTCGCGCCGCGGTCGTCGTCGGGATCGGAGCTTGGCTCGACAATATCGAGCATATCGCCGAAAACATCCTCTGCCGCGGGCATCGGGCCTGTGCCGCCTATGACCTCGTTGACAAACGCGCCCCGTCGCCCATCACAGCTGCGGAACGTCAAGATCAACTCTATCGACTCGCAGTCGAGCGACTCGTCGGGTCTTGGCGGGCCAATTGCCCCGTCATGGGCGCAGAATATGGTCGGGCCGGGGTCCTTAATGTTCAAGGACCCGTTCAGCCAACATGTCGCAGGTGGAGAACAGCCGTCGCCCATCTCGCCATCTCGTGCCACTGGCGAAGGCGGGGCAGGCGGCGGCACCACCGCACCGGCCATTGCACCGTACGTGCCGTCTGCCGGCGCGGCGTGGGCCGCCCCCGAGTCGTGGGGGGTCGAGGCGGACGACGTGCCGGAGGAAGACGAGACGAGCTCCTCATCAGGCGAGGACGAGAAATGGAACGAGTGCCGCTCCGTGACGCCGGTATCGCCCGAACGGAGACGCGAGTCGCTAACATCGACTGGATCCGGTTCCAAATCGGGACACACGCACGCGCACCACCACCACTCGCACAAGCACCGCGCGCGCTCAGTGCATCACAACGGCGTCGCCAAGCTCACTGACCCCTCGGAGGCTGTTCCCGTGAGTCAGACATATTCTTCTTCGCTGATGGCAGTACTATATACGCATTTACCGTGGCGATGGGTCGTACTCGGTCATGTCGTTCCCGCTCGGTATCACGGTTGCGGAGCTCATTAACGAGCTTGCCGGGGGGGAGAGGCGCAAGTCGGCCAAGATGAAGCTCTACATCCGCGAACGTGGGCAGGATCGCGAGCTCCTCCCGTCCGAGCGGCCGTTAGCGCTCCAGGCGCGCCGTCTCCTCCAGGCAGGATACACCGAGCACGAACGGCTTCCGGAGATTGGCAAGGAGGATATCAGCATGCTCTGTCGCTTCATCTACCAGACCCCCGTGTTGCCCGTCATCAACCCCGAGGAGGAGAGCAGCTACGAGTCGTTTGAGTTTATCGATCTCTCTGGGCGCGACCTCCAGACAATTCCCATCTTCCTCCACCTGCACGCTGACAATATCATCATCCTCAATGTGTCGCGCAACCCCATGACCGACCTGCCCCTGGACTTTATCCAGGCATGTACGAGCCTCAAGGAGCTGCGCATGTCGAATATGGCGCTCAAGCGCGTGCCGGGAAGCATCCGCGCGTCCACCACGCTGTCGCGTCTGGATCTGTCGTGTAACCGTATTTCGGATCTCGAAAATGCACATCTGGACGACATCTCCACCCTCCTCTCGCTCAAGGTGCAGAACAACCGCCTGTCCTCCATCCCGACCTACTTTCTCCAGATGAAGGCGCTCAAGTACCTGAATATCTCAAACAACACGTTCGAGACCTTCCCCACGGTGGTGTGTGAGATGAGCAACCTCGTCGACCTCGACGTGTCCTTTAACCAGATTGCCAGCCTGCCCCCGCAAATGTCAGATCTCAAGTCGCTCGAGCGTCTCATCTGCGTTGGTAACGAGCTCAAGGTGTTCCCCGAGTGTTTCAGCACCCTCGCCAACCTCCGCGTCCTTGATGTCCGCCGGAACAAGCTTGTGGATCTCACGCCGGTGTACGCCCTTCCTAACCTCGCGACGCTGCGTGCAGACTCTAACGACCTGGTCACCCTCGACACCATGCTCGGCGCCAAGGTGCGCGACTTCTCGGTGCCACACAACTCGATCACCCGCTTCACCCTCGCGCCAATGCCAGGCCAGACCGCGGCGTACTCTCTCACGCACCTGAATCTTGCGCACGCCAAACTATCCACCCTCGAGGAGTCTGCGCTGGCCGATCTCGTCAACCTCGTGGAGCTCAACATCAGCTTCAACCAGTTCACCCGGCTGCCGTCGACACTCGACCGCCTCGTCAGCCTCGAAGTCTTTTCATGCACGGACAACATGCTCGCGTCTCTGCCGCCCAACTGCTTCGGCAAGGCTCAGCGCCTGCGGGTGGTCAACCTCCACAACAACAACCTCAAGGACCTCCCGAACGATATCTGGCTCTGCTCTTCGCTCGAGGTAGTCAACCTCTCGTCAAACCTGCTCGAGCTCCTCCCCGACCCGCCGCCCAACTGGGAGGCAAACATGACACCGTCCGAGCCGCAGCGGAAATTCTCCACCGTGTCCGGCGTGTCTGCTATATCGGGCATAACCTCGTCATCAGACAAGTCGCGCCGCGTGCCGCCAGCAGGTATCTCGCTCAAGCAGATCTTCCTCGCCGACAACCGCCTTACCGAGGATGTGTTCCACCAGATCGCCCTGTTTGCCAACCTGCGGATTCTGAACGTCAGCTTCAACGACATTGTCGAGGTGCCCCCCTACACGCTCCGCCGGTGCGACCAGCTCGAGGCGCTGTATCTCAGTGGCAACAAGCTCACCTCGCTGCCGTCGGAGGATCTCGACAAGCTGCAGAATCTCAAGATCCTGCATCTGAACGGAAACCGCCTCCAGACTCTGCCGTCGGAGCTCGGCGCAATAAAGAATCTCGAGCACCTCGACGTCGGCTCCAACGTGCTCAAATACAACATTGCCAACTGGCCGTACGACTGGAACTGGAACTGGAACACGGCGCTGCGGTATCTCAACCTCTCGGGCAACAAGCGTCTCGAGATCAAGCCGTCGAGCGGCCAGGATCTGTCCCACCATCCCCCGGGGCACGGTCCTGCTGTCCACCCCCCTGGCCCGGGCCAGGTGCACTACCGCCGCGAGCTGTCCGACTTTACCTCCCTCACCCATCTCCGCGTCCTGGGTCTCATGGACGTCGCGCTGCGTATCCCGTCTCTCCCGGACGAGTCGGACGAGAAGCGTGTGCGTACGTCGTTCTCCAGCATCAACAACATGGCGTACGGTATCTCGGACATGCTCGGTTCCGTCGACCACCTGGCCATGTTTGATCTTGCGATTCCCAACTTCCGCGGGAGCATCAAGGAGTGCGTGTTTGGCATGTTTGGCCGCGCAACGCCATCAGTCCCCGCAGGCAAAATTCCAAAGTACATCCAGGAGCACTTTGGCCGCGTGCTCGGCGAGCAGCTCAAGGTGCTGCATCCGGGCGAGGCCGTGACTGAGGCGCTTCGCCGCACATTCCTATTTATTAACAAGAATGCGTACGACTCGCTCACTGGCGTCGAGCAGCGCCGCCACGACTCGACCGCAAGCTTCATGACCGTCAACAGCGGGCGCAAGACCGGCCCGAACCTGCACTCGCAGCTGCGTACCGGTGCCTCTGGCGCGATCGTGTATCTTGTCGAAAAGACGCTGCACGTCGCGAATGCGGGTGACGCCTTGGTCGTCATATCCCGCAAGGGCGAGGCGGAGCTCCTCTCGAAACGGCACGACCCGACGGACCGCGAGGAGACAGCACGCATCCGTCGTGCCGAAGCATGGGTCTCGCCCAAGGGTCTTGTGAACGATGAGAAGGATATCGACATTTCGCGAGCGTTTGGATTCTACCAGGCGCTGCCGGCTGTCAACGCCTCGCCAGAGGTGCGCACGCGGGCGCTCTCGGAAGCGGATGAGTTTGTCATTGTCGGCAACTCTGCGCTCTGGAAATGCTGCTCGTACCAGACCGCAGTTGATATTGCGCGAACCGCACGCGACGACCCGATGATCGCTGCGCAGAAGCTGCGAGACTTTGCGATTTCGTACGGCGCCGAAGGCAGCCTGATGGTCATGGTCGTGAACGTCTCGGATCTCTTCCAGAGCACGGATGTCGGAGAATCCGACTTTCTTAAGCGCACTCAGCGCCGGCGCGTCGAGGAGGTCGGCGATCGCACGCTCAACCGCTTGCAACAGGAGATTGAGCCGCCAACGGGCCAGGTCGCTATTGTGTTTACCGATATCGTCAACTCGACCGCCCTGTGGGAGACGAACCCCGGCATGCCGACGGCCATCAAGATGCACCACTCGCTCATGCGCCGACAGCTCCGCCTCGACCAGGGCTACGAGGTGAAGACTGAAGGCGACTCGTTCATGGTGTCCTTCCAGAGCGTGACTGCCGCGCTGCTGTGGGCGTTCAACTGCCAGATCGGTCTCCTGCAGCAGGAATGGCCGCGCGAGCTGCTCGAAAGCGAGGACGGCAAGGTCATCTACGACAGCAAAGGGAACATTATCCAACGCGGTCTGCGTGTGCGTATGGGTGTGCATTGGGGATCACCGTCCTGCGAGCGCGATCCAATCACCCGTCGAATGGACTACTATGGCCCCATGGTCAACCGCGCGGCACGTATTAACGCGTCTGCCGACGGCGGCCAGCTCATGGCGTCCCAGGACGTCATCAACGAAATCCGCAGTCTGCGCGAGTATATCGAGAGCTCGGACGAGCACTCCCTCGACGAGCTCCCGCCAGAGGTCAAGCGCGAGGTGCAGGAGCTCCGGCGTATCGGCGGCATCGAGTTCAAGGACATGGGCGAGCGCAAGCTCAAGGGGCTCGAAGTGCCGGAAAAGCTGTCGCTGATGTATCCAAAGACGCTTTCCGGCCGTCTCGAGCTGTTCAGCGGCCTGCGCGCAAACGTCGAGGTGGCGGAAGCACGTACATTCGCGTCGGAGCGGAGTATCGAGGAGGCACGCCAGCTTGCGTCCCTCACGCTCCGCCTCGAGGCCGTGTGCGCGATGGAGCACCACTCGCCAGGCGACCGCACCGGCGTCTCCTCGCCGACACACCCGCACCCGCCCGAGCGCGTCTCCCTTGCATCGGCGCGCAAGTCCCTTTCGGGCGCGTCCGCGTTCGGCCTCCCGGGCGTACAGACGCCAGCGACCAAGCCAGTGCCCAACCATCACCTTGGCCCCACGATCCGCGACACCATGACCGAGGACGAGCTGCTCGACGTCCTCGGCAGCCTCACCACGCGTATCGAGAACTGCATGTCGACCCTGTGCCTCAAACAGATCGGCGGCCTCGCCACGCTCCTCGCTGCCGTCGAGCAGGGCGCCAACCAGAACCTCCTCCATGCGCTCAGTCTCTTGGGAACTTCCCTACGACAGCCGCTGCTTCTCCCCGCACCGGCGCCGACGCCGCAGCGCTCACGGCTCTCCCGGCGATCATCGTACTCGAAACCCGACTCGTCGCGACCGTCATCCCGGTCCTCGCGGTCCTCCGTATCCGTCACGTCTTCGGCATCCCCACAGTCACCGGGGACACCGCAGTCGCCGCGCACGCCGCAGCCGCATACCCCCCGCCAGCATCCTGCGTCCCAGCAATCGACTCCCACATAACCACCATCCATAGCAATCTCCTTCCATTTCCATTTCCATTTCCATTTCCATTTCCATTTCCATTACCCACAACTCTCCATCATCTCTGTGCCATACCACGCAGACCGCCGCTATGCCTGCCTCTGCTCTTTGCTCGCCTTTGGGACCTCTGCCCGTTCCGATGAAATTGTACCGTACTAGCTTTGGTCTAATGCATGCCATCACATGATAAAGAGAGTGGGATATGGGACGTGAGGCGATGGCCAGTCTCGAGCCCCAGCACACTTGCGAGCTCATCAGAGTGCCACCCATCCGGCGATAACCGACTCGTGCACGGGCGATGTTGTTGTTTCAGGCATCCCGTGCATGCTACCTGGGGGGCTCTTGGAGTTGACTCTGGTCGCGATGCCGACTATCGTGACAGGTCCTGTTTAGAGTTCCCGCAGGGCCGCAGGGGAGGTGCGCGAGGCAAGCGACCCTGGGCCCTAGACTGGGTGTTGTTGTCCGTCCACCTGCATCAAACGCAGTAACACTTTGTGTTTGCACTTGCACTTTGCACTTTGCACTTTACACTTGCACTGGTTCCTTGTCACTCGCTGTGCATGTGTACTCGCGCCCACTTAGATTCCTAGACCTAGGCCGTTCTCTTGTCACCATCTATCTTATCACCAGTCTCTTGTTTTCCCCGCGGAACAGACTCGCGATATCGGGTCGTCAACAATCGGCACACAACCAACGACCGACGACCTACGACCGCAACCCACGAGTCACGCCCAACGAGTCACGACCGACGACACGAGCGCGACGACTACCCACCCTTCCACCCAGCGGACTCTCGGACTACGCGCCATCTACCCGGCCGCACACCGGAGCCAGCCATTGAGCCCGGCCCATGTCCACCGGCTCCGCACTGAGGGGTCCACCTACCGAGATGCCGGACACCGGGGTGGTCGTGGTGATGAATGGGAACGGGGGTGGGAACGGGATCCCGGCATTGTGAGTTCTGAGATTCGGAAGCGCCATCGTCTTATCGTATTATCATCTTATCGTCACGCACTCGCACTCGGCCAGCAGCTGATCCCAGAACGTGCACCCCCACCGGCACCGACCCGACACCCGCGTCCGTCCAGCTTGCGCTCGAGGAGGCCGAGGACGACTCGCCGCTGAGCGGTGACGACGCGGAGGCGCGGATCCTGCGGCAGGCCCTCGAGTGGGCGGTGGCGCATGCGGACGTCGAGCTCGTCGGATACCTTGCTGGATTGGAGGGGCGGCTTGTGAGTGCTTGAGCGGTGCGTGCCGCGCACGAGGGGCGGGCACAGTGGGCCCAGCGGGCACAGCGGGGCGAGGTGGGGCGAATGTCGAGGGCGAGGACTTGGGCGCGTCGCTCGGACACTCGACTTGTTGCTCTGATCACTGGCATTGCCCAGTGCGCCTTCATTCCGGCCTGAGATTGTCCGACAGTGCAAGTTGCAAGTCGCCTATGGCACAGTGCTCGCTCCATTCCGCGACGCATTCCGATAATCCCGCTTGGTTGCTTGATTCTGACAGCAGGGCATGATTCTCGACACGCAGGTCGCGGCGCTCGAGGACGACGAGGGATGGGGCATTGTCGGGATGGCGATCCAGTCGTCGTGCGGGCTGAGCGACAAGGAGGAGGCGGTGCGGTTGATCGTGGCGCGCTGGGGCGTGTCGGCTGGCCCGCGCGGCGGCCGCGACAACTCGGGGTGGACGGCACTACATCTCGCCGCGTTGCTCTCCTCTCCGCAGACTGTGTCGGTGCTGCTCAATCGCGGCGCGTCACCGGCAGCACTCACGGACGGCGGTCTCTCGGCGTACGATCTGATCACGGGGATGGAGGGCCGCGAGCCGCTCGCGCTCCTCCTCGACCCGCTGCACGACGACGCACCTGCAAGCGAGGCGATCGGGTGCGCGGCCGATCGCCCGCCGCTCAGCCCCCGAAGAAGAGAGCTTATCCAGCGCCGGCGGTTTCGCGACACGACGCGTAACCAGCTCGAGGAGCGCCGCGCCGTCCAGGCGCGCATTACGGCGGAGCGCGAGCGGTGGGTGCGCGAGCGCGCGAAGAATATCGGGGTGAATGCCAGCGTGCTCTTCCCTGAGCCGAAGGAGGTCGAGGAGGAGGAGGAACGGGACGGTGATGATGACGATGAAGGGGATGATTTAGAGGTGAGATGGTGGTTGTTCCCAGCTGACATGCAGGAATTCCTCAACCCCAGCAACGCGCTCGTCTTCTCGCTCAACCAGCTTGGATTCATCTTTGACATATTCATCACAAAGTACTCGCCGCTGTGCCAGCCGCAGGAGCGGCGGGCGCTGCCGGCCAACGCACTGTATTTGTATGCGCGCTTTGCGCACTACCAATGCGACGAGGCGTGGCTGGAGGAACTTGTTGATGGGGCGATTGAGCGCATCGAGCGCGGCGTCTACTCGAACGGCGACGACCTTGCATATCTCGCGTTCTGGGAGTACAACCTCACGCTCCTCCTCGGGCTTATTCGCCTCGACGAGCCGCTCTTCAAGGCCTGCACGGAGATGAACCTCCTCGGGATGGTGGAGGAGCTGATTAATGCCATTCACGGTAGGTGCTGGAGTATAATGCTGTTCTGACCCGCCAGTGTTTGTAATCCGCATAGCGGAGAGGAAGATTGACGAGGTGCTCGATGCTGCGATGCTCGACTATGAGAGTCTCGAGGACTTTGAAGACGTGCGCTTCACCGACCAGTGGAACCTGTTTCGATCGTTCACCTCGCGGAAGAAGACGCGCGATACCCCGCTCGCGGCGTCAGTGTTCTCGGCACCCGCGACTCCGGACCGCCCAGATCCGCTCGAGTCGCCACATCGGACGACGGCCGGGATGCCTTCCCCTTCACCGCATCGGACTACGGCCGCCGGGATTCCGTCGCCTTCGCCGTCTAGTGCTGGACGGTCGTTACTCGACTTGAAGGCCGAGGCGCGCGAGGTGATAGCCACCGGGATCGAGAAGGCTGGCCAGGTCGTCGGCCTCGGCGGCGACAAGCCGTCACCGAGCCGCATCGTGGACACGCTCACCAATGTGCTCCTCATCTTGCAGCTCTACGACGTCAACCCTGCATTCATCGTCCAGGTCTTCTCGCAGACATTTTACTGGATCTCATCCGAGCTCTTCAACCGCATCATCACGCGGCGAAAGTACCTCTGCCGGAGCAAGGCGGTGCAGATCCGGATGAACATCACGGCCCTCGAGGACTGGACGCGGCAGAACGGCCTCCCGCCAAACATTGCTACCAAGCACCTCGAGCCTGTCATGCAGCTCCTCCAGTGGCTGCAGTGCCTGTCGCAGATCAACCAGTTTGACATGCTGATAGGCACGGTGCAGAACCTGCGTGCGCTCAACCCCCTGCAGATGCGGCGGGCGGTGCGCGACTACCGCTTCGAGGTGAACGAGAGCCGCATGGCCGACGACTGCGTGCAGTACCTCGCGCAGATGCAGAAGGACTGGGAGCGGCGCAGGGTGCATATGGGGGTCAAGAATGCGCAGCAGTCGCAACGCGCGGCTGATGGCGACGATCCGCTCTCCATCGAGGCGCTCTTCGATGGCAGTGTGGGTATTGGCGAGTGGGTGCCGCAGACATCGCCAGAGTGCCTGGGCGAGCTCGTCGACTCGCGGTTCATGCTCCCATTCCTCATCCCCACAAGTACAGAGTTTTTACTCGCCACACCACCACCCGACGAGGCGTACCGCAACCTCGCCTCTGAAATGCCGCTGCTCCCGGACGGGACGACGTCGAGCCGTCCGCTGTCCCGCGCAAGCTACTCGTCCTCCCGACCAATGGCATGGGCGTCGCAGCACGAGAAGCGCGTCCGGCGGCTGCCCGAGCACTTTTTCGAGTGGCTAAAGGAGCGCCAGGCCGAGTTTGTGCGCGAGTGGGGAACTCAGCAGGGCGCCGAGCGGAAGAAGAAGAAGACCGACGTTAAGGTCACGCCGACGCGGCCGGCACCTCCCCCGCCGATACCGGACTCTAGCGCCAAACCCGTGCCCTCGCCGCCCTTGCCGGCTCTACCTGAGCAGTACGTCACGCCGAACAAGGCGCTCCCGCGCGCGCCGAATAGTCCCGAATCAAGGCGCTCGCGGGAACTCGCACGCAAGGCCTCTGTCGACCTCGCCCAGCAGACCGCACACGAAGCGACACCACCCGGTCCCGATTCCATTGAAATGGTTTTCCGCCCGTCACCCTCGCCTGCAACGTACGCCAACGGGCAGTATGCCATACCGGCTGTAGACCCCGGGCGCAGGCTGTCCAACGGCAGCTCGGTAGCGAGCCCGTCCAGCGGCTCGCCGCATTACGAGCTTGCGCGGCTGCGGCGCGAGCGCAAGGCGTCGGTCAGCTCGGTGCACAGCAACTCGTCGGCCAGCGGCGAGAAGAAGCGGTGGTGGAAGCTCGGGCGCGGGTCCGACGGCGACGCGAGTTTCGAGCGGGAGCGGGAGCGGCGTCGCGCCGAGCGCGAGGACACGGCCGAGACCATCGTCCCCTCCCCTTCTGCGCGGCGGACATCCACGAGCGAGACCGTCAAGACGCTCGTGTCCTCGCCTGTGCGCAGCACGCAGAGCATCTACGAGACCGAGGAGGAGATTGGGCGCAGATTGTAGGCCGGGGGCGGGTATAGAGGCATGCATCGGTGCCATGTACGGATTGAGATTGACTGGGGCCGGGGGTGGGTTTGACATGTTTGTGCCGAATTGGGTTCTGCCATCGCGCGGTGTCTGCGCAGTGCCCTGCGGCGCGCGGCGCCGAGTGGCCAATTCCGTCGCCGCGGCGCACGGCGCCGATCGCCGACGCCGCCGGAGCTTCCCTCCCATGCATCCGGTGCGCTCTCGGCGGCGGCGATGCAGCGCGGTGCGGATGGAGTAGTGGTGCATGCTGCTGATTCATGTCTCGACTGAATGCGAGTGCATACGGCTGAAAGGAGAAGCAGAAGGTGCTACAAGAGCAGAGCCGAGCGCTGCAGCGCCGCGCCGTGTCGTTTTCATTTGGTGGGTGTATTCCTTTTTCATCCGCCAACAACAATCATCTCATTCTCCGTCTCTTTCTCTCTCTCTCTCTTTGTCTCTCTTTGTCTCTCTTTGTCTCTCTTCCTCTCATCTCATCCGCTTACACATCCTCATCATCTCTTTATCCCCTTTCTTTTCCTCTACTGTATCCTATATAATCGTACGCCTCGACACGCGTACACCAACACGAGCACAGCAGCACGACACGCGCTAAATCCCACCCCACCCCTCCACCCTCCACGCGCGATCACCGGTCGCCGGCCCGCGCGACGATGATGGGCCCGATGGGGATGGGCCCGACGGGGCCGACGGGGCGGGATGCGGCGTCGGCATCAGCGCCGAGTTTGGGCGCAGGGCGCGGCGGGACGCGCTCGCCATCACCACCTAACGAGCACGCGCCATCGCCTTCCCTCGCGCGACAGCTCACGCCGCCCTTTGCCTCTGCCGCTGATGCCCCACAACCTCAAACTCCCCAAACACCGCGGACACCGCGGACACCACCACTGCCCGCACCGACGACACTCGACCTCTTCTCCCCCAACTCGCCCAAGGCCGAGGGGAGCCGCAGCCGCAGCCGCAGCCGGAGTCCGAGCCGGAGCAGGAGCTGCACGCCGCCGCGCCGCGCGCGCGTCAAGTGGGAGGACGAGGTGTACGGGATTGGCATTGGGATGGGGATGGGGAATGGCGGGAGTGGTGGGCCGTCGCGCAAGATGAGCGGCGCGAGCGGGAGCGGATCCTCGACGCCGACACATCTCGGGCCCACGCTTGTCCCCGAGCTACCGCTTGCGTGGGACGAGGCGCTCACGAGCTTCCACCAGATCGACAAGTGTATCTATGAGCGCAAGGACCTCGGGCTCAGCAGAGAACAGGACGAGATGATGGTTTGCGACTGTGTTTATGATCCCGGTGAGTGGCGAGAGATGGGAATGTGTCGGATCAGAGCAAGGCGGGAGGAACGGCGGAATGACGAGTCGCCACCGGGCAAACGCCGTGCGCGGGACGTGTGCTGGCGAGAACGGTGGCGGTGGTGGTGCTGCCGTGCGTGTGTGTTGGTTTGCTGGCGATTTGGACCGCTGCCCTGCACCGCACGCCGTCCCGCAGCTTGTTTTTCCTCCGTCGCACGTTGTGTCCTGTCCCCTGCCTGGAACTGGCAGTGTCGCATTCCTCTCAATGGCAGTCGCTTCCACCAGAATCATATCGCGGCCCTGTCACTTCCCTCAAAGATCAGCGCTGACGTCCAGATGACCCCCACGGCTCAGCATGTGGTGTCGACTCGGACTGCATCAACCGCGCAATCTTTATCGAGTGTCTGGCCAAGGAGTGCCGTGCAGGGAAACACTGCCGGAATCAACGGTAAGCTAACTGTTCTATTGGCCAAGCTCATGCAACAGGCTATCTAGACGCCAGTTTGGGCCCGTGGACGTGGTGCTCACGGAGAAGAAGGGCTATGGGCTGCGAGCCAAGGAGAAGATTCCTGCGTGAGTACATTGTTGGGCCGGCTGCACAATCGCTTCCTGTCACCTGGTCAACTGCTGACCCCACAGCGGCGCTCTGATCTACGAATATCTCGGCGAGGTCGTCAAGGAGACGACGTTCCGCAACCGCATGGCAAAGTACGCCGACGAGGGCATCAAGCACTTCTACTTTATGATGCTCCAGAAGGAGGAGTACATTGACGCCACCAAGAAAGGTGGCATCGGCCGCTTTGCCAACCACTCGTGCAACCCCAATTGCGAGGTGCAAAAGTGGGTCGTCGGCCGGCGCATGCGCATGGGCATCTTCACCAAACGCGACGTGCTCAAGGACGAGGAGATAACATTCAATTATAATGTGGACCGCTATGGGTGGGTGCAATCCGTCTTCCTCGATCACTGACCCCGCCAGTCACGAGGCACAGATATGTTACTGTGGCGAGTGGAATTGTGTTGGCACGATTGGTGGCAAGACGCAGACAGATATCGGCGGCATGGACGACCTGTTCCTCGATGGTGAGCTTCTTGTTTTAGGTTTTAGCTGACATCAGCCCTGGGCATCATGGACGAGGTGCGCGCAAACGGCATGAAGGGCAGCAGGAAGAAGAAGGCTCGCCAGCTGCACGAGGACGACTATGTGGTGAGTTTCTTTGGCTGTCTACCAAACTCACTCCAGCCTACCCTGTACCCGATCAACGACCATGAGGCTACAAAGGTCGCTGCTGCCATCCGCCAATCCATGGAGAACCCCAAGATGATGCGCCTCCTTCTGGACCGTGTAAAGGTGGGCTGTGCCGATGTTTCTCTCTCTAACCCCCAGATGACCAGCGATCCTGTCGTCCAGCGCCAGCTCATGCGCATGCACGGCTTCAGTCTAATGAGCATGATTCTGACCGACATGGCGGCAGACCGCGACATTGTCAAGGACGCGCTAGAGAGCCTTCTCAACTGGAAGCTGCAGATCCGTAACAAAATTGAGGATTCGAACATTGAGGATATCGTCCGCGTGATACGCGATGGCCCGGATGAGGAGCTGTCTGGGATGGCGCAGCAGCTGCTCGATTACTGGGGCACCCTTGAGCTGTCGTACAAGATCCCGCGAAAGTCGAAGATTGCCTCGGTGAGTTGCCTGACCGCCTTCAATTCTAACTCTCCAGCTGGACGCAGACGACGAGCAGAACACGACGACAATCGCTGAGGATGATGCCATCCCGAGGCGACCACTGCAAATGGACGACCTCCTTAATACCACGGGTATCGAGCTCAACATTGCGCCGGTGCGACAAGCACCGCCGCCAATGCCGTTTGGCTTCCGGCCGCGTCCGCCGCCGCCGATGCCACCGCCAAAGCCCCATCCGCAGGTTCAGTCGAGCGACCGTCTCAAGCTCGAGGCTATCATTGCCATGGCGGCCCAGAGCCAGACCGCCGCGCCGACCCCTGCAGCTTCTACTCCCGTGCCCAGCTCGTCCTCCCGCCGGAGCAAGGACGAGCCGCGGAAACGCCAGAAGACGTCCCAGCGTCCTCTGACGGCCGAGGAGGAGAGGCGCAAGGAGAAGCGGCTGACTGTTCTCATTGGCGAGGTTGTGGTCAACAGCATGTCCAAGTACAAGGACCAGATGGAGCACGACACCTTTAAGCGCTATGCCAAGGATGTGAGTTAAGCAGGCTTTCATCGCTCTAACTCTCAGTGCACCAACGTTCTCGTGGAGAAGGAGAAGCGCGGGCATTCGTATGCCGCTCATCGCCATCCGTCGCTGTCGGACGAGAAGAAGGCCAAGATCAAGTCGTTCACCAAGGAGTTTGCACACAAGGTGCTGCGTAACCTGAAGGCAAAGGGAAAGCTCAAGAAGCCGGGAAGCTCTTCAAACGGCCACCCCCGTTCGCCCATGCTCACGCCTTCCGCGACGCCGAGCCACCTCTCCATGGGCACGCCGTCCACCACACCAGGTCTCACCATGGCGAGTACACCGTCTGGCTCGCTGGGGACACCCAATGGCGCGCTTATCGACGATATTTTCGGCACAGAGGAGCGCGATCACCACGACTATGATGACAGTATGGAGGTGGACGAGACGCCAGACGCCACGCCCTCGGCATCGGCCTCGGCGTGTGGAGCCACGCCAGCGTCTCCGGCCTGTGCGAGCCCCGGCCCTCCGCCAGCGCCCGCTCCCGTCCCCGCCCCGTTCCCGGCTCCCATGGTGGTCGACCGCTTCTCGGGCCCCTTCCTCAAAGGCAAGTCGGGTCCGATTCTCGTGGATCGCTTCACCTCGGATTCTCGCAAGGAGTAAACAGATTAGACTCATATAGCTGTTGCCGTTACTGTATCGCCACGACATCTACAGTATCTCACGTGTACTTTGTAGTGTGGATGGAGCATGGAGTGACTCGGGCATGGTTGCGGCAAAGCGTGGTGGGCATGACCAGTGGAGGCCAGACCACTGTGCTGGATTCTTCTTGTCCACTCGTGCAATGCGCCAATGCTTGTCCACTCGTGCAATGCGCCAATGCAATGTCAATGTATCTTACGGCCGTACGGTCCACGGGTCTTTGCATCACGGGTAGACGCAATATTGGACCTCTGAGCCTGTGACATGGCCATATCATGCATGCAATCACCCGATCACGCCCATCCCATCAGCATGTGTCTTGGGCCCGAAAAGATCCGTGGTGATCCGACATTCCATAGTCTTCGCCGAGGGTCAGCATGACGGCTGATGTCGCTACATACAGCGGACAGCACAGCGCATTCTCTTACAAACACACTAACCATGACATCCCTCTTCGAAAAGCCCTCAGTACTCATCGTCGGCGCAGGCGAGCTCGGTGCAAGCGCGGCAGTCGAGCTCCTCCGCTCAGGACACTATGGGACCATAACGGTGCTGGACCGCGCCGCGGCCCTGCCAGCCCTCGACGCCGCCTCGACAGACATCAACAAGGTCGTGCGCTTGGACTACACGGACGCCGACTACGCCAAGCTTGCGTGCGAGGCCGTGCGCCGCTGGCAAGCACCAGAGTGGGAAGGGATCTACCACCCGACCGGCCTCGTTATCCGGGGGTTGACGCACCAAAACGCAGCCACGACATTCGAGAATGCACAGGCCCTCGAGCCGGGCGTGCGCCTCCTCTCCACTCCCGAAGAGGTACGCCATGCGCTCTCTCCCTCTGGCCGCGGGGAGATTGGCGAAGCGGCGCTCGTGGCAAAATCGTACTTCAACCCCTCGGGCGGGTGGGTGCACGCCTCGGGAGCGATCAATGTGCTGTATGAGGAGATCCGCGCGCTCGGCGGGGTCATCGTCCCCGGTGCCGAGTTTGAGTCGTTGATTGTGGATGATGGGGATGTGCGCGGCGTGCGCTGCGCCGATGGGCGGGAGTTCGCGGCGGATAAGACCATTGTCGCGATGGGGTCGTGGACCGGCGGACACGGCGGGTTGAGGGATATCTTCCCGCCTGGCCTGCTCGTCCCGACCGGACAGACTGTTGCCGCTGTTCAGCTCTCGAAAGAGGAGCAGGAGCGGTACAAGGACATGCGGACTGTCGCCAACCTCGATGGCTCGGGGTACTACAGCTTTCCGGTGCGTAGACGTCACGCCCTGCCGGGCTCTCCCATTCTGACATTTACTACAGCCTAATGCCGACGGCCTCGTCAAGTTTGCCCTCCACGCGGGAGGGTACACCCTCCCGACCGCGATCCCGCGCACGGCCGCAGATGTAGATGCCGTCGCATACACGGAATCGCACGGCGTGGGATGGATCCCAAAGCAGTCGTTTGCCGTCATGCGCGCAAAGTTTGGCGAAATCTACCCCGAGCTCGCAAAGAGTGCGTTCTTCCGCTATGTACACCTTCTTGACCCCAGAACCGATGACATATACCCGGATGTGCTGGTACAGCGACACGCCGGACAGCGACTTTGTGATCGACTATGCGCCGGGGTACAAGTCGTTGCTGATTGCGAGCGGGGGAGCAGGGCACGCGTTCAAGTTTCTGCCCGTCATGGGCGAGCTCATTGCTGCGCGCCTCGAGGGCCGCTTGCCGCCGCATCTGGCTCGGAAGTGGCGCATCGACCGCCCTGTTCCTGTGTCTGATGATGATAGGCAGGGACTGACGAGGAGGCCGCTCGTACTCGAGGAGCTTGTTACCAAGGAGGATATGGGCCCGCTGGGTGAGGTGTAGCTCTAGTGCTACGGGGTCGGGGAGTTGTATGAGAGATATCATGTTTGGACAGTCCACAAACCGTGCATGTCTCCGTACTCAGCTTTGTGTAAGCTATGAGCAGCAATGGTCCACTTTCATGCACTCTGTACATTCCTTTAGCTCCGAGGACATGGATGCAGTCTGTTGTTGATTCCCCACATCCTGATTCTGTGAAATCACTGACGGCCGATGAGATCCGGCGCCAGCCGCATACACCCGACACGTCCCGCGCCACCCATTTCGCAAGCCGCGCGATCCGAACTCGACCTCTACGCAACAACACGACACACTCCTCAGCGGCAAGCATCTCAGCCCGCCAGCCCCATGCCGCCGTCCGATTCCGACACCCCGCGGCACCGGCGGACATACCGCGCGTGTCTCGAGTGCCGCAACGCCAAGCTGCGCTGCGACCTCGGCAGCGTTGACGCGCCGAGCGCACCGCCGTGCCGCCGTTGCCGGAGGACCGGGCGGCGGTGCGAGTTTGCAGAGTCGTATCAGCGCCAGAGCGGGCGAAAGACTGGGGGCGCGCTCGCCGCGCCGGCGAGCGCGGCAAGCGTAAAGGAGAGCACAGCGGAGAGAGTTCAGCCGAGGTGGGTTATGGATTGTGGGATTGTGATTTGTATGGATGGCTGACGGCAGACCCGCGAGTCCAGTCGCCGCGACACTGCCTGCACCAAGCTCAAGCTTCCCGCGCGACAACTTTGGCCAACCGCCCCGCTTCGACTTTGTGTACGGGCGTAATCTTGAGACGCCGGCGGATGCGCTCCGTCTCCTCTGCTCCGTGGCGGACGACGACCGCGGCGCGCGCCAGCTGGACAAGCCGCCGGACATGCCGCCGGGGGGCGACGCGTGGATCCGCTGGGCGCCCGTGCGTGAGGGCATCCTGACGTCCACCGAGGCCACGAGCCTGATCCACCTGTACGTTGACCTCTGAGCTCTGAGAGTGTGCTGACGAAAGATACGCACGGAACATCAACCCATGCCATCCGCTCGTGGCCAGCCAGCTGCTCGAGCCCGAGAACCTCTCGCTGCTGCTCGAGGAGCCGCTGCTCGTCGGCGCGATGGTGTGCGTTGCTGTGCGGTACGCGAACCTCGGCCAGTCGTTTGATCCCCTCGAGCCGAGCCGCTCGCGCCTCGTCCAGTCCCGCCTGACTGACTGGATCATCAAGCGCGTCTCCTACGTAACGATGGGATCGTGGGTTGCATGCAGTTTTAGAGCTGACGTTAGGTCCGCACTGCGCACAATCGGGACTGTCGAGGCGCTGCTCATCCTCAGCGAATGGCCGCCGCGCGCGATGCTGCTGGAAGACTCGGCGTTCCTCCACCCGGGTGAAGAACAGCTGAGCAGCTCTGGCGCGTGTAAACACCAGGACGAGACGGCGTGGAATCTAGTCGGCCTGGTGCGTGTACCCAGGTGATCGAACTGACAGCACAGGCGGTGCGCGTCGCACAGGGCATCGGGCTGCACGACGAGAGCACGTACCCGTCCCAGGACCTGTCGAACTGGGCCGCACGGCGGAGGCTGTACACTTGGATAAGTGCGTCGCGCCAAAGTCGCCTCTACTAACAACAGACTGCATGTCCGCAGATCGATAGTGGGTATACAGTAACGTCATTGACATTGTTCTGACTTGCAGTGTGTCTGGCCGCCTCGGCCGCACCTCACTCACACCAAGTACGTTATTCTTCGTTATCAGTGCTGATCGCAGCGACCATGTCCACGGGCTGGTGGGAAAAGTTCTTTTTCATGAGCCTGGAGGCGTCCGAGGACCAGAGCTTCCCTCTTCCCCGCTCGCTACCTTCATGGCGCCAAAGCCGCGTCGTCGCTGAGCATGCGCATGTGAGTTACATTGCAGTCGCCTGATGACTAACGGTACAGGTGATTGGCATCTGTCAGGAGATGCTCTACCCCAGCCCGGCAGTCACCGCGGATCTCATCAAGACCGGCCGTTTCCAGAGCATCCTCAACCGCCTCAAGCCGGAGCTCGACCACCTGTGGAACTGGCTCGCCGGTGACCTGCACCAGCGCGACGGAGAGGCGGAACAGGGAGAAAATACTGATCCCGCGTTGCGGGAGCTCATGTGGCGCATTGACCACGACTACGTCCGGTAAGTTTGATGGGGCTGCGCAGCGGTATCAGAGACTTATCCCCAGGTTGTACGCCAATGCCATCGCGATGCGCGCGGCCGTCATGCGCCTGCTAGGACACCGCGGCACGCGCGAGTCGGAGGCCCGAAAACGCGCCCGCGGGGAGCGGTACATGGCGGACATGCTCATGATCGCTGTCGAGGGGGTGCAAGTCCTCGAGGCGGTCGAGTCGGCCATTGCGCTCCTGCGACACGCGATCGAGTGCCACCGCGTCAGCGTGCTCCGTTTCTGCCCCGGAAGGACATTCCAGCGCATCGTGAGTCGCAGATTGTGTACTCGCTAATGCCAGATGTTCGCCTCTGTATTCCTCATGAAGGCAATGTCGGTCGGCGCCGTGTCGGAAAAGGAGCCCGAGATTCTCGATCTGCAGCGCAGCATGATTGATGTCATCCGGGACGCGGCGGTGGATGACGAGCACATTGCAGCGGAAATCGCGACGCTGCTCGGCCGTGTGTTCCCCGCGTTCCCCACCGCGCCGCCTGCCATACTCGAGGCATTACCAGATATTGACACCGCGCCGCTCCAGCAGCCCCTCCCCGACCCGACTCTTATGCCGGGCTTTGCGGACCTTGGTGAACACGCGGACGTGTTTGCCAACTGGACGTTTGACCCCGTCATCCTCCTGTCAGAGATGGACGACTTTATCCAGGCGATAGACACCAACCAGGCCTAGAGGCGGCGCACGCAGCTCAGTTTACCCGGGAGAGAAAATGTCTTTGGTTCGGGCAGATGTTGTTGTATGAGAGCTTGTAACAGGTTGGCGAGATGGATCAGCGTCCCTCAAATGTTGGCCGTCAGTGGATGCAGTAGATGATGGCTGTAAAAACCAGCACGATATCACTGGATGCCGGGCACTGCCTCAAGTCAGCCCATGATAGTTCCAAGTAGGGAGATCAATATAATACACATGCATCAGCTCGATCCGACAAGATACACCATAACAGTACACGCCCTCCTACACGGCCCCCATATCCATATCCGGCATGGTGCCGTCGTCTCCGGGCCTGCTGGCCTCGTACTCGCGCTCGGGGGCGCGACCACGCGCACCGACATTGAGCGCCTCGGGCCCGCGGCCCGCCTCGCTTCCGACGAGCTTTTCGCCAATCTTCTCGAGCCGCCGCCCGACGGGCCCGCGGTGGCGCTTCGCCATGGTCGTCTCGTCGTCTGGAATCTTGCGGTATGGGAGGGGCACGTCGCGCGTGACGCGGTACGCGTCGGCGTTTCCGAGGTGTTCGGTCTCTACGCGGAAAAAGTTCCACACCCAGCGCCGGATGGCTTCCAGCAGCGCAAACACCCATGTGCGCAGGCGCGGAACCTCGCCGCTCCGGGGAAGTGCCCAGATCCACACGAAGCGGATGAAAAAGTTGTATACCATTGCCGCGTAGTAGAATGCGCGTGAGGGGTAGGCGAGGTCGGGGCGCAGGCCCTTCTGGCCTGGACGGCAGAGCGACCAGTCGACGATAAAGTCCCATGCGCAGGTGTAGATCGAGTTGATGACGGCAAAGACGCACCACACGGCAAGGGAGCGGTCGTCGTGCATGAAGCCCCTGGAGCGGTTCCACACGCCGAGACACGCGACGAGGATCGACATAGCGTACTTTCCCGCGTTGACGAGATGGATGGGCAGCCGCGTCTCCCAGTATCGGCGCAGACACTGTCCCAGACGGGCAATGGGCGCGAGACATGCGAGTAGGGCAAACGGCCATTCACCAGAGTTGCACACCTTGAACGAGTTGCGGGGCCAGCCGTGTGCCGCTTATTGTCAGCTGGGGAGGAGACGCGTACTTACAGACACAGCCCAGGAAGTAAATGTTTTGGATCGTGTATGTGTGGCTGTTGAGGATATCGGCGACGAAGAAGACCGTGAACTGGCGGGTTAGCGCTGTGTAAAACCGCTCTACCTACCTTGACAGACGACAGGCCTGGAGTCACAACATGGCCCAGTGTGCGGATGAACCACCAACGAGAGTTGCGCCGGCAGTTGGGCAGCGGATTGAGGAAGAAGACGCAGACAAAGACGAGCCACGCGATGGGCCACGTCGTTGGCGCAACGGAATTCGGCGCGACGCGATAAAACGAAAAGAAGAAGCAATACGAGAGCGTCATGAACAGAAACGCCGGGATCTCGTGGAAGCAATGGTGGTTGAGGCAGGGGCGGGTGATCTCCATGACGAATTCGTAGTTGATCCGCATCTTGACCCACAGGTCGAGGTTGAGCTGGAACAGCATCGTGAAGAAGATTGGGATGTAGAGCGAGCCGTAGATGACCATGAGTGCTTCGTATCCTGGAACAAGTCGGCGTGTCTCGGGGTCAAAGACTATGCGTCAGCTGGGGTAAGACTCTGATAGACTCACACTTGACAATGGCCAGGACAGCAGCAGGCAGTCCCATGCCGACCATGAAACCGCCACGGTACGTCGTGTCGTAGAATGTCTCGAGCTTCTCGCCCAGACGCAGCTTGCGACGCGCCGCCTGTAGGTCGCCGTCGCAGAAGTGCTGCGCGTACAGCTCCTCAGTCATCTTGAGCAGCTTGTCAATCTCGGCGCCACTCGCAAACGTGCAAGGGTTGATGCGATCATCAGAGTACACCTTGAGACATTGGATCTGTGGTCAGGAACGTCCTCGTAAAGCCCACCCACCCTTGTGGTCACCTCAAACTTTTTGAGCGCCTTGCGGAACCCGATGAGGTTAACAATCTGGTGTCAGGAAGTGCCCAAGACAGCGGTCCTCCACTCACGCGGTAGTTCTTGAGCATCTCGAGGTAGCGGTAAAACTCGTTCATCGCCTTGCTGATGGAGCGTTTGTATTCGAGAAACTTGTCGCGCTGGAACATGTGGTCCTCGAGGTAATCGTCGTGGTCCTCATCGTGGCCGTCGCCGGTCGGGCTGCCGTCCGTCCCCGACGACTTTTCATTGAGGCGTTTGCTCCCAGGCGTGTTGATCATCTGCCCGTGCTCGTCTATCCCGTGCTCCTCGGGATTGTAGTTGATTCCAAGCATCTGCGTCGTCGCCGCGACAAACGTGTTCATCTTGCCCTCCCAGCGCGCCCACTTCTCCTGGATCTCCTCGTCGTGCGCGCGCATCTGGTCCACCTGGTCGCGCAGCTCGTGAAACCGCAGGCGGCAGCTCGCCTGGCGCTGAGAATAGAACGTCTCCACTTTGTTCAGCTCGTGGTCGAGGATCTGGAAAAACTCGTACTCGTCAGGGTACAGCGAGTCGTACAGCTCTTCCAGTGAGCGCGCGTGCGAACATTGCTGCGACGAGACTGGCATGTCAGCAAACCCCAACGGTACTGCAAGGCTCTGGTCCACTCACCTGACATTCGGCTCCCATGCCTCGACTCGGGTTTGGTATGCGGCGTGCCGGGGTACGACTTGCCGGTGTGCGGGGTTGCCACATGCTCCTGCGCCAACGGCGACTTGGGTGCAGGAGACTTGGCTGCTGGAGAGTTGCCTGCTGGGGACTTGCCTGCTGGGGACTTCTTGAACGGCGACAGCATCTGCTTGGCAGGCAGCATGTATCTGGACGGTGAAAGCCAATGGGAGGGAGTCGTCTCTGTGCGCGGCGGCTCGGAAGTGGTGCCCTGGGACTTTGGCGAGAAAATGTCGTCCACGTCCTTGAGCCCGCCATCCTCGATCGTACCAGACTGGTTACGCACGCTTCCCGTCGCGAGAAAGCTGTTTGACCCTTCGTCGCGGAGGTCTTCCACGCCGTTCCCGCTCCCATCGCTAATAAGGCTCGGCGCGCGGCGCGGGTCGCGTACCTGCAGGTGGGCGTTCGGCGAGTCGTCGGTGCTCGCGCCCTCGCTCCACATGCTCCCCCCGCCGGGGTAGTGCGAGCTGCCCGTCGCGCTCGCGCTGTGCGGGATGCCATCTGCACTGGAATCTGTTATTAGCTCAGTACGAGGAGCTAGCTCACTGGCACCGCGGGCAGTCTGATGTCAATTAAAGTCTGGTTACGGGGAGGCACGAAACATACCAAGGAGAGCACCGATTCTGGAAGGGAGAGGTGTGGTGTAGAGCCACCGCCATGCCGGCGGCGCAGGCCCGACTGACCCACGGGCGGGGGCGGCTCCTTGCGGCGCGGCCGGCAGCGTGACGGGCCGTTATCGAGGTCCTCGTCCGAGTGCACGAGCTCGTCTTCAGTGAGCTCGCGGCCCTTTATGCGCGCGGCGACGACGTTGATTTGGCGCGTGCACGCCCGGTAGTCGATGTACGCGCGGCTCCATTCCGGCTGGCAGTTTTGGTCGAGAAATCTGGCGCGTGTCAGGAATAAGGGCCGCCGCTGCTGATGGGCTTCGGAGACTCACTGTGTGAAGCGCATGCTGGCGCTCTGCCGTCTGGTCCGGCGATGCGATGGAGAGAGAGGGTGAGTTGTGGTGAGAAATGGTTGGAAGTGTGGTGAGATGGAGCGAGATCCACTGTCCGAGAGACCGAGAACAACCAGAACGTCCAGAACGGCATGCATAAACTTGTGCAAGGCGCTCGGCCTGGTAAGGGACGCGTAGCGAGCAGCCGGTCATGACCCCAAAGAGTGGTCCCTCATCTGCACCGTCCTGAGTGCACTTTGTGCTATCTCTCGCGTTCTCCTCCCGGGGAGCACAAACAACGCGACACGGCACCGCTCAGGTCATTTTAGGTCATGGTTGCGGTTTGTTGTCTTGGAAACGCGCAATCTGGGTGAATAGTCCCTCAATCACGCGCGCTACGCCTACGCTTTGCTTGCTCTGGTGAGACAGGAGAGCCAAAAACAAAGCTGGTGCAAGCCCAGGATAAGTAGGTATTAGCTCAGTAGAAATCCAGGTCCAAACGCCACTTCGGCTGACCTCACTCTCAAGAGTCCTGGATCCTCAGAGTCCTGGATGCTTCGGTGCCTCCTCGTCTGCCTCCTCTTCGGTACCATTCGGCCCAGCTGTCCAATGTCTCGGGGCACGTGCGGCTGTCCTAGACACCTGAACACAGGTTGACGGAGTTCAGGAGACCATGTCCGCGGAGCATATGGGGTTTCCCAATGCAGTGAGCCCTACTCCACTGCCGACAGTCGATAGGCACCGCGGCCTGATGTCGATCTCGGGCGGAAGAAGATGGCCGGAGAGTTCCCAGATTCTGTGATCCTGAGCACCTGAGCATGGGAGGGTTCGTAGGGTAGAGATGTAGCCTGGTGCGAGGCGAGCGGGTGTCCTCTCCCTATCTTGCACCCTGGCATACTTCTCCGCTTCATGGCATCATCGTCATTGTGGATTGCGCGTTCTTCCCATACAGCAGCGCCACATTGCCTGCTGATCCTCGCGCTCGCCCGCCTTGGTTCTGGTACGAATGTAGCTGCGAACACTCACTCAGTCTGAGGGTTTGGACAGGTTTGGTAGTGTGGGAACCGGCTACTGGGCCAGTGCGCCAGTGGGCCATGCCCCTGCGACTTGGAGCGGGATGCCGTCGTCGATCTGCAATATATGCCGTCATCGGAACTGTCGGACAAGTGCAGGCGATGCAGCCAGCCATCTGCCGCTACTTGTATGCCTCCTGTCCAAATTTACATGTATGACTGTGGAACGCGTCGAGCAGAGCAACTGCAGAGACAACCCGTCGTACATCACCAGACTTTCGAGCGAAATCGAACACGAGGCTGACACGATACCCGCACGAGGGCAACGGAAGCTGTGACCCGGAACCGGATGTTGTTCGGGGAATGTGGAATGTGAGACCGGGAGAGGAGGACGACTGGGCCGGCCTGGGTGAGTGGCGTCTGTGGTGTGGGAGAGCTATGGGTTTGTGGGCTGCTGGGTGGGGGCGATGCTGCACACAGAACAGGCAACGGGGTGACTGCTTTTGTCATGGCACTCTACCTCATCCATTGTCCATTGACCTGTCATTGCAGCTATCTCCATCTCATCTTTATCGCGCCTGTCGACGTCCTCTACGTCCGGCGTCGGTTGCGACGAGCTGCAAACGAGCGATATCGTCGCCCACATCGTCATCGATCGCAGGGTGTATATCCCCACCTCGTCGCTGCATTGCATTTGCATCCCCCCCCAGAGGCGGTCGCCGATCACACCGTGCATCTTCTTCCTTTGCGCCGATCATTCCGTGCGCCGATCTGCCCATCTTCATTCTCTGGCGCGCCTTCTCGAATCTGATCAGCGCAGTCTGGAAGCCGCAGATCCCCCCCTCTTTCTTATCGCATACGCACTAACGACGACACCGGTACCGGCAGCTGGGCGATTGCCAGAGCCCATTTATTGTCCTGGCTGTTCCTTCATTTCTCATTCTCACTCCTCACCATCCCCACCTCTCACCCCGTCTATCCTCGACACACGCTCTCTTCATCCCGGGGGCTCGCCACCACTCATCGACGCAATGGACGGTCTCGATGGCCCCGGGTCCTGCGTCGGCACTTCCACTTCCACATCCACATCTTTATCTACACCAGCATTAGCATCCTCAATCTTATCGTCGTCCACCGCTGCCGGATGCCTCGGCACCTCTAACGGTGTAAATCTCACAAACGGCGCAAGCACCGCCAATGGCGTGAACGGCACCACTACCAGCCGGGACAGCCCCGCCCAGCTCCTTCTCAACTGCGACCACATCGTCGATTCGATCATCGAGTGCTGTCCGCTCACCACGCGCGCGACGTTGCTCCGCGTTAACCGACAGATGTACGATGCCGCAGCCCCGACACTGTACCGCACCGTGCGGGTCGGTGGTCGGGCACTCCCGCGCTTCTTCTATCTCTCGCCTGGCGCGTGGTCACACGATCGTGGACAAGCGCCAACAAACGGAATGGCACCCGAGAATGTGCATGAACACACACGCGCAACCGAGCCGGGGCGCCGGCGACGGACGACCAAGGCCGAGCTTTTGGGCACAACAACCACACTCACCCTCGAGTCGCATGATGGCGCAGACTGCGCCGCTGTCTCCCCTGCGGCGGAATGCTTGACTGGTCTGAATATCCTCCGCATCGTGGCGACGACAGAAACAGACGGCCAGCTCTGCCTCTGTTACAGGTCACATTGCGAACTCCTTCATGTCTTGCGTCCGCGCAAGCTCGTCATCCGCAACTGCACATCGACAACACGGCTGCCCATCGACCTTCGTTCACCGCTCCCCGTTAGCGTCGACACCGCCGTTGTCATCCTTCCGGCCACGGCAGGAGAATATTACTTTGCAGATGTGGGCCCATGAGAGAAAGAACGAAATCTGACACCCCAGAATGAGCCCAGTCCGTACCTCGCCGCGAGCTTGGCTGGCAAATTCCGCCTTGTTCCGCGCCTCAAGATTGTCTTCTGGGACGGTTTCGAAGGCCACGGTTCGCGTGATTCGGACTTCAGCATTCTGCTTGCAGCAGAACCCGGGGTGCCATCGACACGACGGCGGCGCATTGTGGTCGACGACCTCGTTCCCATCCTTCAGAACGCAGCATGCACAAACCACCGGCCATGGCCAGAAGTCGTCGTGTACGGCCTCGAGACACTAACTCTGAAGGCCGGTGTGTCCTCGGCTCTCGCGCGCATGTACGGCAGCCTCGTCAACCCCGAGGAACTCGTGCACTATGCTCTCAGCCGTTCGCACCACGTCCTGGTCGCCTCGCCATGGACAGGGCTGAAGGTGCCGTACCGTGTACCGAGCATAGTGTGGGAGGACATTGAGACATATGAGGATAGCTGGGAGCGCGAGGGAGAGATCAACGAGACAGATTAGGAGGGCGGGGGATGATGGCCAGCGGCTGGGGACGAAGACCATTGGCCAAGAGACAGCACCATATCTAACCGAGCACAACAACGACGGCCTGTACAGTACGTGTAGCGACTTTGTACATCTATGTGACACATACCATTCGCATCGCTACTGACCGCTGACTCACTCCCTGACTCGGGCACATACCCTGACGACCGCGCCCGATCAGGCGACCTCGCAACCCACGCCTTATTGCAAGCCACGACTGGCAACCTCCTCCTCGTCTCTTGCCCTTCCACCTTCTGCATTGTCCTCCGTCTCCCTCTACCGCTCTTAATCGTCGCCGACGGCGGGCGCCACAAGGCTGCCTCGCAAACTTTCAGCGCCCCCTTAGTTTAATGGTAAAACGAAGGTCTCATAATCCTCAGCCCTCAGTTCGATTCTGAGAGGGGGCAGCAGCGCCGCCGGCGCACAGCGCGACGCGTAGAGCGTTCCAGTGCAATGGCTTTTTGGATGTTGGGAGGGTGGGGAACTCGAGATGGGTTGATCGCGGTTGAGTGAGTTTTAATGGAGGTAGAGGGGTAGCATGGTAATATGGTGGATGGATTCGGACTAGCGTGGATTAGCGTGACACGGAACACTGACGTGCAACTCATCGAGCATCTGTCAGAAAGCCGTTTCTGAACAGGAAGGGATGCATAGTAGCTAGTATGGTCAAATTATAAACTACAGCGCTATCAAGGAATTCGCGTAATAGACGATTAACGTCGCTTCCACATTCTACACTTATAGGCCGCGCTGATTGTCCTTCTCGCAGATGCCGCGCTGCAGTCTAAAGCCGCGAGCGCAGCGGGTCATCTTACAGCGGCCTCCGAGACATTCGACACCGAGACCCCGACCGACTCCTCCCGGCAACAGTGTGCAACTGATGTTAGCCAACCCTCACGTTTCCAATGTCTATCACTCACTCCACACCGACTTTGGCGACGGTAGAGTTCCCGTCACTCGAGTACTCTCCAAAGCGGCAGCCTCCGCACGATTCGAGTTCGCTCGCGACGTCAAGGCATTCGTACCCGTCCTCGGCCCTTTTGGAGACCTTGCACGCCCTAAGCCCCGGCCTGCAGTAGGGGTTGAGGGCGAGGAGGCGCTGTTCCTCCATCCTCTTTTCCACGGCAACGCGCCGCGCGAGTCCAGAGGCAGCTTCCGCGGGCGAGTGGGAGAAGAGGTAGAATCCGCCGATTCCAGTACACTGTGTCGACGAGCCGATCAGGGTCGGCGCGACACTGAGACATCGGCACTGGTACTGTCCTCCGGGGAGCGGCTGGATGCTGATGTACTGGAACGTCGCGCAGGTCGCGAAGCAGGTGCTCGTGCTGGGCTGCACAAAGGGCAGATTGGTGGCGTCTGCCGGGGCGGGCAGCAGCATCATGGGGCAGTCGACGTTGTCGAATGTCGTCTTGACGTCCCACACCTGGGGGTAAGTTAGCCTTTCACTCTCTGGGTGTTTTGTCACCGCCACTCACTCCGATCTGGGCGCTAGTGGACTCGCAGCCGCCCTGCATTGGCCCGGGGGAGATGACTGTGGAGGGCGGCGAGGTCGGGCTGCACCAGCACGACTGGGTCGCGCCGTTATAGTAGATGACTCCGGTGTTGGGATTGGCAGCAGCGCAGGCGGCCTGGGCGTGTCAGCGGTGGAAGAGAGAGGAGACGTACTTGACAGTTTGCCATGCTGGGCCGGCCTCCCACGAACGTTGCGGGTGGGTAGGGGCCCGTGACGCAACCGAGCTGGGCGAGCGCGTTTACGGCGAGCGCGTTGCCTAGGAATACGGCGAGTGTCAACAGCATTTCTTCTGTTCAATCTTTCCGAGCTTGATAGTGAAGAGGCCGAGTATGTCAAGCGGGGCAGACAACACATCGGGGCGCTTTATACCTGCTTGACCTGCTTGAACTCTTGCACGACGAAATTTTGAAAGCGGACACGGCAAGTCCAGACCAGATCTCTCGTCCCGTAGCGCAGCACTTCACAGATCCCAGACGCGTACTGTGGACTCAGCACGCGGAAATTTGTGTGCGCAGACATACATACATAAAGTTCACGATGAGATCTCGCCTTCGGTAGTGCCGCAATTCAGAGACCTTTGTTCCGCGAGCAGTGGCTAGCTTGAAGAGGAAGATGCAATCGCTAGTTCTGAAGATGACCGGATGCGGCGGGGTGGCAGTGCCACGAGTGAAACAGTTGCATCATGAGAAATTTTGGAATCATCGTTCGCTCGCTCACCACAGCATGATCTCTGCGGACCCACGCGGACTGACGAGTGCGCTGGACATCAAATCAGTAAAATCAGCATCTACGCGATAGCAAACGGCCGGAAAGCGCAATTCAGTCGAGTGACATCGCGCAATGTCACAAGACTCAGCCATCCAGACCGCACTAGCCGCGCTGGATCAGAACAAATTCCTCCTGGCTTTCCGGCCATCGCGCCCGCTGTGCTTCCGGTACGTGGAGCCCTTGCAAGGAAGGCTATAGCCGCTTGTAGGAGGACATCGCACGTTGCAGAGGTTGGAACGGCGATCACCCCGTCGCGCTCTAGGGACAGCCCGCTATCATGCGAAGAATGCCCTGAGGTTCTGGCCAACCCGCGCCAGAAGCAGTCGATACGAAGCGATACGAGTCGCAGGATTATTATCAAGTAGCGGCGATCATCCCATCTCGTTTGTATCGTTCTTCTTGTCACTCTTCCCATGTCCTCAGGTTTTCCCATCTCCCAAACCCTGACAGCCATGCGTTCCTTGGAATATGCTTGACAAGCGACGAGAACACGTTCGCCCGTCTCCCCCTCTGCGGGGCCATATCTCGACGGAATATACATACTTCAGCTCAGTCCCCGGGCGGGCCGGGATCCCCGGCACCCGACAACATGCTTGTTAAAACTTCTCCGCTCTCCTCGTTTCCGCCGTTCCCTCGCGACCTCTTCAAGTCCAAGTGTCCAAGATTCGTGATTCTCAACACCAGACCATCAAGCGAGACGGACGCGACACGCGTGCGATCCGCTAGCTATCCAGCACGTTCCAAAACCCATGCGCGCAGCGCTCTCGCCCTCCGGCTCTTCTCGGATCTCAATCTTCTTCATCTCTTCTGGCCCTCATGATGTCCAGGAGACCGAAAAAGGGATCGTATCCAGTTCGATCTCTCGAGCTCGACGCACGCGCTGCCCCCTCTCAGAATCGAACTGAGGGCTGAGGATTATGAGACCTTCGTTTTACCATTAAACTAAGGGGGCGGGCTTCGTGCTCGTTCTGGGGCCCCCGGCCGCGATTCCTCGGGAAAGCGCTGCGCAGAGGCGAGAGCGAGAGCGAGAGTGAGAGCGAGAGCCAGAGTGAGGACGCGAAGAACGGTGAGGACGAAGGACACGGATGTATCGCATGCGGATGCGGAGGCGGACGCGCGAAGTGTCGCCTGTGGACGGCTGAAAACCCACATGCGTTCCTGTCCTGAGCATGTGGAGCTGTGGAGATGATGGACCCCAGGACAACAGGGTGGGCGGACATCGGGAATGCAACCTGCGGTGCTCGGTTTGTCGTCTTACGGCCGAATGTTCTGCTGCGGCCTCGAACAGAGACATCCATGCGGTGTCTCGCGACGTACTGACAATGTGCGTGCTCCCAAGATATCCACGATTTCAGATCAAGCATCCATTTCCCCTAAAAGAACAAAATGCCAAAAAGCAAGACTCTTTTTCCTTTTGCGATGTTTTGGACTCTAGCACAACGCAGGTTACTACCCTCTTACACTACTACAGATAAAACTAATGAGACTTGTGGGGGGTGACTACTATCCGCTTACACGTACGCTCGCGTTCTTGGTGCTTAGAGCTTAGCGACACGCTTGACGATGGTAGGCGAGTCGGGGTACGGGTCGAAGATAAGGGCGTTGACGGGGTTGGCCTGGGCCTTTGCGAAGAGGTCCTCGTAGACGCGTCCGTCCTTGCGGCCAAGGGACGAGTTGAGCTGGAAGTCGGAGAAGGCCCACGCGTCGACGAGCGAGATGGCGTGCGGGCGGATCTTGTCGAGGAGCGCCGAGATGGCCTTTGTGCGCACGAGCGTGATCTGGTTGGTGGTGGTGGCACCGGCGGTGAAGAACTCTGCGGCGTGGAGCTCGAGCGTGTGCAGAGCGTACAGGCGGAAGAGATCGCGGAGGACCTCGGAGGTGGAGTCGCCGACGCTGCTGGAGACACGGGCCGGGTCGGCACAGACGGCGTCGTAAAAGTTGCGGACGACGAGGTACTGCGAGTGGGCGGTGGAGAGGCGCCAGAAGTGGACGAGGAGCGAGTTCCACGACTGCTTCTTCTCGTCACGGAGACGGAGCGCCTCGAAGGTGAGGTAGGCGGTGCGCCAGGCAAAGGCGGCGACAATGTCGGCGTCGTTGTTGAGCAGGTCAAAGGCGGCACCAGTGTCCTGGCGCTTGAGGTAGTAGGTGAGGATGCGGGTGGTCTCGTTGTCGGCGGCCTTGCCGTCGAGGACAGCACGGGCGTTCTTGAGGAGGTAGCGGGCGACTTGCTGGGTAAGCATGTAGTTGTCGCCCTCCCAGGTGGCAGTCGGGAGGTAGTCGGCGTACCAGGTGCCGATGCCCGAGTAGGACGAGTAGCCGTGACCTCCGCATGCGCGACGGCACATCTCGAGGCCGTCGACGGCCATGGTCGAGCCGAGGGCCTTGAGACCACACGAGGTGGCGTGGAGGTCGGCGAGGAGGTCGGCTCCGGGGTTGAGCTCCTCAGGGCCGGCGCTGCGCTTGGAGATGCCGCCAGAGAGGTTCTGCTTCATGGCAGCCTGGTTGGCCTCGTAGAGGTCCATCATGCCGCGGCCAGTGAAGTGGAGAGCGTAGGTGGCAGCAAGGAGGGGAAGGAGACGGAACTGGACCATCTTGTAGTTGAGGACGGCAGTCTCGCCGCCGACACCAGCCTCCTCGGCGTCGCGGTCCTGGAACTGGCGACGAACAGCGCAGTAGCGGGTAGCGATGGCGACACCGCGGGCGAGCGACGAGCCCGACTCGAGAACAATGTGGGAACGGACCCAGGTGAGGGTGCCGTAGATGAGCGAGGGGGAGCCGACGCGGCGGTACTCTGAGGTGTTGGGGTCGACCATGTTGAAGCGGGCAAGCATGTTGGCGTGGGGGATCTTGACATGGTTGAAGAGGAGGAAACCGTTGTCCATCGAGCTGTAAGATTAGTACCCGGACTGTCACGGACGGCGATAACGGCTGATAGGCCGTTATCTCTCGGTGACTCACTTGTAACCAAACTTGGGTCCGATGTCGCCGACATAGATGTTCTCAAGAGGCTCGTGCGACTTGAGGTCACGGATCTGGCAGACAAAGGGGTGGGGGCCGTACGACTTGCCGTTGATGATGAGCTGGGCCATGACGACGGCGTGGTTGGCAGTGCGGCCGAGCGAGCCGATCCACCACTTGGAGGCGGTGAGGGTGGGCGAGTTGAGGACGAAGGTCTTGTCCTGGGGCGACCAGGTGGCGGTGGTCTCGAGGCCGCGGACGTTGGAGCCGTGGCCGAGCTCGGTCTGCGCGTAGCAGCCAATGTACTGGTTTGCCTCTGCCTTTTCGAGGAAGAGCTTGTGCTGCTCCGGGGTGCCCTGCTCGCGGAGGGTGACGAGGAACATGCCGTCGTGGAGGCCGTAGACGTTGGGCTCGCCGGCAAGCGTCGCAGCGACCTTGTACTGCTCCTTGGACCAATTGTGCTTTGATGCGAGGCGCTTGAGCTCCTTTCCGCGGGCGAGGGAGCGCTGGATGCGGTCCACACGGCCCATGGAGAGAAGCTCAGTCTTGTCGAATACCTTTTGCGCGGCAATCACCTCTTCGATGTTGTTGTGCTCCTCGAGGGCCTCGCGCGTGTGCAGCAGCTCGGAGAGGCGCTGAGTGTCGACCGACGAGCCGGAGCGCTCGGCAGCGAGCAGGTCGGCACCCTGCGGCGCGGAGGGGACAAGCTTCTGGACCCAGGAAGGAGGCGACATGGTGTAGATGTGGGTACAAGTGTGATGGGGGAGTGGTGATCGACTGATCAGGTGCATGTCTGGTAATATACTGGCTCGCTCAGGTAGGCCACGGAGCCAGTGGTTGCCTCCCCATCTCAAGTCCGCTGACCGACCGGAATGAGTGGTGGTGCGGTGGGGGTGGTGCCGCTGGAGTATGTGGGGTAAATGCATGCCTGGCCGGAAGCCGAGTCCGCCTGCCGTGCCTCAATGTCACCGACCACCGATATGGATACCGAGCAATGTCAGCACAAGTTCTTCAGAGTCCCGCAAGCGAGCCATGGTGTTCGCGAGCACTCAGCGAGCGAGCATCCAGGGCACAGAGAGAAAAGTTATCGGCATTGCAGGTCGGCAAGCACCGACGGCCGACGGTGATGATGGGGGGATGAACGGCTGCGGTGGTGGGCTTTGCTCGCATCCCGCATCGCTACGGCCGGCCCGGCTAAAGGCGCTGCGTGCGATCCGGCGCGGGCCGCGCACAGAGAATATCTGCTGTATGCTCGGTTTAGCGACATCCAGGCTCGTCGGAGTTGGCCGACAGCCAAATCCGCAGGTCCGGGTGGATATGGGATGTAGGGAGACGGCCACAATCTCCCATTGTCCCGCAGCGATATCCTGTGCATGTCGTGCTGATTCCAAGCTTTCCTATCCGGGTCCCGGCCCGCCAAGCGCGGGATGGTGGGGATATCCGCTGCGAGGTCGCGAGATCGCGAGACTATTGGGAGACAGCACCCACAGTGACATGGGCCCCGGCGGTGGGGGCGGGGTTGGGGGGCGGGGATGCGTTCCGTTGTCCGGAATTCTGGCATCCCTCGTGCCGGAGAACGGAGTAGCGGAGACGAGGCAGGTATGCCCGAAGCTGACTGGCACGATGCTGGCGTTGAGCATGAGTAATGCTGACGTTGTCAATACATACTTCCGCGATCTTTCACTGTACATACACAGACGCAATCCCTCCTTGAGCGGCATAGATCTCCAACACAGATCGACTGACGAGGAGCATGGCTGACGAGATACAGCGAGCACGGTGTCCTCTCCACCCTCACTCTTATTCCTTCTCGGCTTTCAATGTCCATGCCATGTCTTACTCGTCCAGGCTCTGGCGGGCCACCAAGCATGTGTCCAAGAAGCCCAGAACAGAGTAAAGCCGGTGACGACCGGCGGTTGCGCGTGTTGAACCCAAGTGGGTTGCGCACGAGGTGGTGTGCATGCCATGGTCACACGATCGCGACGAACCCCATCAGATGTCATCTCAATCTTGCCTCTTGCCATCTCAATCCTGCCACGGGCCAGCGCCGATTGGCAGCTGATATCAGCAACAGGCCATGTCAAACAACATTCAAGCTGTACGAGCTGTGACGACAACTTCATGCATGCCCATATCGCCCTCATTCCGAGCGCGATGCGGGTTCTTACAACTCTCGCTCCCCGATCGTCAACCAGTTCGGGTCGGCAGCTGCACCGGCTTTCGGCTATCAGCAAGTGCCCAGCGGGGCGTGTGAGACACGCGACTGATGTTATGAACTGAACACACACCTCAAAGTGCTCATCAGGGGCCTGAACAGATGCATAACTATAGGTACAACGTGACTTCTGACCTTAGAGCCTGGGGGCCGCGCCCTTTCCGTTAGCGGCGGCCTCGTCCATCTCCCTTTGCGCGGCGTCGCGGATGTTCCTGCGGAGGATCTTGCCGCTGGCAGTCTTGGGGATGGCGTCGAGGAAACGCACACCGCCGCCGAGACGCTTGTGGCGCGCGACGCGGGCCGCGAGCCACGCAATGATCTCGCGCTCGAGCTCGGCGTGGTCGCCGTGCTGCCCCGAGAGCACGACGTATGCGCGCGGCAGCTCGGTCGCCTGCGCCCGGTCGTACACGCCAATCACGCACACATCCGCAATCTTCGGGTGCTGCAGGAGCATGTCCTCGAGCTCGGCAGGCGGCACCTGGAAGCCCTTGTACTTGATGAGCTCCTTGAAGCGGTCGACGACCTTGAACCAGCCCTCCTTGTTTCGCGTGAGCACGTCGCCAGTCTTGAACCAGCGCCCGTTCGGGTCTGCGTGCATCGTGGCCTCGGTCGCCTTGGGGTTGTTGAGGTAGCCCTTCATCACACACGGCCCGCGGACCCAGAGCTCTCCGGGCTCGCCGTCCGCCGCATCCTTGCCGTCCTCCTGCACCAGACGCGCCTCCCAGGTGGGGATGAGCTTGCCAACGCTGCCGCCCTGGCCGTTCTCGTCGCGGGTGAACGTCGTGATGATAGGCGAGGTCTCGGTGAGGCCTGGTGTCAGTGGTGTTGTGGGGTGGGACGGGCGATCGATGACCAGTAAAGCACAAAAGCGTATGCTTATCGCGATGCGCCTTGGCTTCTGGAAGCAAGGACTGCGCCTTGGAATGACACTCACCATAGCCCTGGGTGATTCGGGTCTGGGGGAACTTCTTGATGAAGGCCTGCGCGAGGTCCTCTCCGAGGGGCGCAGCAGCAGAGAGAATGGTGCGCATGCAGGAGAGGTCGTAGTTTTCAGTGTTTTTGCTCTGGAGCATAGTGATCATGATGGGGGGGACGATGAGGATCTGGGTGATGCGCTGCATCGCGATCGCGCGCAGCATCGCAACCTCCTCGTAGCGCGGGAGGAAGACGACGGGGACAGCGTTCGTCAGCGGACGCTGGTTGATGATGAGGACACCCTGGAGGATTAGCAGCCATCACACTCCGTGAATTGCCCAATACCCACATAGATATGGCTGTTCGGGAGGACACCGAGGACCTTGTCGCGGCCCGAGACGAGCTTCTCACCTCCGGCGTTGAAGGCCTGGAGCTGCGAGGTCATGTTGTAGTGGGTGGACATGACGCCCTTGGGGAGACCGGTAGTGCCCGACGAGTAGCAGAGGAACACGGGCTCGTGCACCTGCTCGCCCTCGAAGCGCTCGGGAACGCCGGGCTTGCCACCCATGAGCTCAAAGATGGAGCGGTAGGGGCAGCCCTCGGGCTTGTCGGGCGGGTAGCACAGAAGGACGACGCGCTCGGGCGGGAACTCGCGCTTGAGCATCGGGCGAGCCGCCTCAAACTTGGCGAGGTTGGCCGTGTCCAGGAAGATGACCTTGGAGCCCGAGTCGTTGAGCTGGTGCGCAATCTCGGAGGGCTCGCTGGGGATGTCAGCATTCTGTATCTAATTGCCGGTGTCTGTCTCGTTCCCGCCGTTTCCGCACGCTGCGCGCTGCGCGCTGCACTCACTATGCCCAGTTGGCAGGGGTCATGACCATGCCCGCAGCCATGAGACCGAACCAGGATGCGATCCAGCCGAATCCGTTCAGGCCCCAGATACATCCGGCGTCGCCGCGCTGCAGGCCGATGGAGCGGAAGCCGGTGATGAGACGGAGTGCCTGCTCCTTGAGCTGGCCGCGGGTGAGGGTCGCGCCGGTGTAGCCGTCAATGTAGGCCGGGAGCCCCGGGTCGAACATGGGCACGGGGGACTCGCTGGCCGTCGCCGGAAAGTGGTACTGGAACAGCGAGCATTTGGGGAGCGGTGGGCACGGGTGCGCCGAGGTGTAGATGGTTTCCCTGGACATGGTGGAAGTGACTATGGGACGGGGGTGGGGATGGGAGAGATGGAGGAGAGAAAGGAGAAAGAGATAGCGATGTGGTGGCCTGGTATCATATGTAGGTGGGGCGAGACGTTGGCAGCTGATATCGATGCGCCACTCTAGTACTGTGCTAGAGGAACGAAGAGTGCCGGTGTTGCTGCTGCTGCTGCTGCTGTTGCTGCTGTTGTTGCTGTTGCTAGATGCTGCGCGCGGAACTGTTCTGCAGCGCGGCTAAACTGAGATTGTGAACATTGGGCTCTGGTCTCTCTGGGATTGCGGGGCCAGACTGTGGGGCCGCCTCGGCTTCGGCTACTAACCCCAGCAATCCATACATCTTCACATTTGCCTCTCTTCAGCCGACGCAAAACGAGGGGCTTGCAGTTGCTAGACCATACTGGCTGTACGCATTGCACGCGCAGTGGGAGGGTCCGCTAACCAGACAGAAACTCTATTTTCATCCCTACCCCCGCGCTCCATTGTCCCCTGCGGCTTGTGTCTCTGTCTGTACCGCTGTCGGCTATGGAGCGGGGATATAGAGGCCCCAGCCGCCAAGAACACCGTGCCTTGTGTCTCTCTTGCTCGGTTGGAACTGCCACGCTGCCATCCCATCCAGCCAGCAGCCCAGCAGGACAGCAGCCCAGCAAGTGAAACGCTGTGGTCCGGCATGCCCGGCACGATCGAGGTCCTTGCTCCCCAATCACCCTGGGTGCCGTCGCGTATACCGTGCCCATCCTGGATATCAGCGCCAGCGCCAGCAGCACAGCCTGTAATCCGGATGTGTACCCCGCCGTTTATGGATTTGTATACCTTGCTCGAGCTTGGCGCCGGTTGAGACCAACCTCGGCCCGGCCACGTGTGGGGTTCAGTGCCGCCCTGCGTGCTCTGGCTGCCCTGGAGACATTGCCGCTGCGAGCGCTGTGAGCTGCCCACCTCACGCACCTTGGAACTGCGAGCATCATCTGGACGCCAGATGGCAAGCCCCGTCCGTGCCCCTCCAAAAATATACAATGCGGGGTTGCGCTCATTCCTCCAGTCCGCGGCCGGCCGCGCTCGAGGCCAGCGACGAGCGCAGGTTCTACAAATGTCCTCCAGGATCCCAGGATGCAGATGTACAAATGTCAGGATGCAAGCGGCAAGCGCGGTGCTGCGGTAGTCTGTGCGGCAGGTGTGCGGCAGGCGTACTGCAGTGCATCCCCGGTTCACGCCACGCTGGCTGAGACACACCCGCCGAGATGGCACCACACGCATCTGCGTCCCAGAGCTCAAGCTCACGAGCTTGCAACCGCCCTCGTGCACTGCACTGAAACAGCGTGATCCCCACATTCCCCAGGATCCCAGAGTGTCGGAGTTCTCGCCCGATCTTGCCCCGCCTGATACACTCGTGTTGTGTTATCATGAATGGATGTCAGTGATCCGCGGTATGATGCCTTTGTCTGTACATACTGCCTGCAGATCAGTGCCGCTATGGATGAACTTCGGACCTCCCGCAATCAACAGTCTACGCGCCGCACGCCCTGGGAATAACGACGACGACGGCTTCGACGGCGACGGCGGCAACCCCATGGGACTCCCGTGGGGGCGGAAGATGTTCGGCGGCTCCGTCGACACACAGGCCATGTCATTGGCGGTGCCCTTCGTACCCTTCGGTTATCTGGATCAGCCACCGCCGCCCCCCGGGGCCATCACCCGCGCATGAAAGCGGACATGGTGCATGATGCATGCCGCATAGATGCTGCTGCAGTTGCTGGTTGCTTGTCCCGGTGTGCGCCATAAATCGACGATCGACGAGTCCATCTCCTATATTCATGCATGCCGACGTCTACGTATATTCTTCTCTCCCTACTGTCCTCTACTGCACATCCTCGCTGTTGATGACGGTCCCAAACGCGTCCCCAAGCTCAGCAAGCACCATCTTGCGCACCTCCTCACCCGTAGCGCCGGGGATGTCGCGGTCGCCAATCGCGTCCCCGGCAATGAGGACATCGTACCCGCGCTGCGCGGCCTGGCGCGCCGTCGTGCTCACGCACACGTGCGCCATGTATCCCACGAGCACGAGCTTCTTCAGCCCCGTCTTGCCGATGATTGCGTCGAGCGGCGTGTCGGCAAATGAGCCCGGGTGCTTCTTCCCCATCACCACCTCGTTCGCGCTCCCTTGAGGAGGCTGCAGCTCGGGGAACTCGGCGCCGAGCGGCGTGCCCGGCGTGAAGACCGGTGCGCCCTGTGGTGTCTGTTGTCAGTTTCTGATTAGGGGGGAGATAAAGTGCTAGCGTCATCCTGTCCAGATAATGCTTGGCGGAAAAGTTCATTAGCTGCTCACCTCGTGCACAATGTGGACAATGTGTCCCCCGTCGGCGCGGTACCGCTTCATGAGCTTCTCGATCGCGGGGCGCGACGTCGCGGCATTCGTGACTTTGAGCAGGCCGTCAGCGTACTCGCCCTGCGCGTCGATGATGAGGAGGACCGAGTCCTTCGTGGACGCCGTGGACGGCTGCACGCCGAGCAGCTGGCGGAACGACTTGGCGGACATGTTGTGTACTGGGTTGGAGCGCGGAGCGGTCGGTGGGTAGAGCTGGGCTGGTCAAGGCCATGTCCGCTGCTTCTCCTGTATTTATACCGGCAGCGATCGGGTAATCTGCCTGAACACCTGCGCCACAGTTGAGCTGCCAAGGCATAGGTTGACAAGCGACGGCTCGCTCATACGTATGTGGGTGCATTTGTCAGATGATCAGATACATGAGCGGGATGCAGCTACGGTGGTACAAGTGGTTTGAAAGACGCATGCGCGTCGCGCGTTTGATGTCTTGGTCACGTATCAGTCAGCATGAGACATTCGGGAGATCGGGAACTTGGTAAACTCGAAACACTCTTCTGGAAAACGCCGAGTCTGAGTCTGAAGTTCAACATATTCTGTTCCTCTGATCTCTTGTTGATCACCGTCATCAAGCCACAGCTCAACTCCCGCTCGTCATCGAGACCAATCGCGCCTCTATCGTTGTCTCATCTCGCTTGAGCGTCTTAGTCAGGACACGGTAGAATCTTCTAACTACACACGATCAGGGGTACCCCACGATCAGTGCCTCTGAGACGCCGGAGGGGCAAGCTGTGTGAAGGGTGAAGTGGTGGAGGAAATTCAACAGCCGGCTTCCGAACCCTCGACGTCACCACACACAACTTGAACAGACCAAAACTGGTTCACCGCTCACGACATCTGCGTTCAGCGATTTGTCCGCCTTTCACACTACCCATGACCCCACCCATTTACTTCCATCCGATACCCACCTGGGAATGAGGTATATATACCCCTCAGAACACCCCCGCAAGCTCACAACAGCGCGCCTCTCCGCCTCTTCTTCGGCATCGACCTGCCCCCCGCCGTCCGCGAGCACGTCGCGCGCTGGCGCCGTCCCCTCAACCTTCCAGGAAGTAGCACGCCAAACGCAAATCTACACCTGACACTCGTATTTCTCGGCGCGGTCGGACCCTCCGAAGTAGACGCACTGCGGGGCATGGCGGCCGCCATCCGCTTTCGGCCGTTCGAGATCCGCCTCGACCGCGTGCGCAGGTGGCGCAACGGCATCCTCTTCCTCGCCCCTTCGCGTCCCCCGCGGCAGATATTCGATCTACACGCGGCGCTCGACGCTGGTGTCCGGGAAATGGGCTACGCGACCGACGAGCGGCCGTACGCGCCCCACCTCACGCTTTCGCGGGGGACGCCGTTCCTCGAGAACATGCCGCGGTGTCCCGCCTTTCGTTGGACCGTTGATCGCGTCACGCTGTTCAGTTCCGAGGTGGATGAGCGGGGGCGCGTCGTGTATCCCGCCATTGGGGAGTGGTTTGCGGACGGGGTGGAGATCGAGCAGGGACCATAGAAGATTCTTTGGTGAGAGTCAAAGGAGGTCCTAACTGACCGCTCAGTGTTATTTAATCTATATCTGTATCATCATCCACATCAGCATTATCACTTATCTCCATCATCAGCAGCCAGCAGCCAATGTGCCAGAGCACCAGAATACCAGAACATCAGAACATCAGACACCGACCTCGCCCTCCAGCATCGCAACTCCTCATCCCCCTCCGCCATTCCCTCCTCGCTGACCGCCGCGGATCGCCACTGATCGCCGCACCGCGCTCGCGGTCACCGGACTTCGTGGCCAAGCTGGTTAAGGCGTCCGACTGTTATCTGCTGTGCTCCGGCACACGCAGCAGCGGCGGAATCGGGAGATCGAGAGTTCAAACCTCTCCGAGGTCGGTTTTTGTCCTCACAGCGGAGGCTGTGACGGCGCTATGCTGCTCGTCATCTCACGGATCACGGAAGGAAGAAGGTCAGATAGAGGTACGAGTTGCCAGCATCTGACCGGAATAGCCCCCATGTGACCGCCAGCTGGTATGCTCACCTTATCACGCTAATATTGAGGCACCAAAACGACTCACCAACCACCCTGGGCATTCCATCTGCGTCGCTGACACATTCGTACTGGTCGTGGCGCGTTGACCGGATATGATCTCGGGGCTGACCTTGCCATGGTTTCCGATGGTCGTTTCATGTCGCATCGCTACGCAACGCGCAACGCGACGTGACGTGACGTTCCTCGGACCTTGGAGCTGTTTCCAGGACACTCGCAGAGCTAGAAGCTACCGAGCCAACTGGGGCCGAACTACAACATATACCCCTCAGCATGCAAGTGCTCGTCGTCCACACTGACATCAAATCAGTCACATTTTTATTGCTCTTTCGTTCATTCCGCGACCCACAATCACTCTGGGGTCTTCGATTCCGCATCGGGTTCGTGCCTCGCTCCACGTCGTCATGCACTTTTGGCTCAGGGGGCATTGGAATGCTTTGTTGCAAACTGTTGACGACAAGGAAAGGAGAGGGGATATAAGAGGACAGTCTCTTCGTCTTCAAGAGGACCCCCCACATCCCTCATCAACATGGTCTTCCTCAGCACCATCCTTCACTTCACATTCCTGGCCACTGCGCTGGCGCACAGGGCCCGAATCACCGACGAGAACACGCTGGTCGACAACCTCTATCTCGACCCGACAGAGGGTGGCGAAGAGGTGATCCAAAAGTTCGTCAAGCCCTTCGACCCGAAGATCACCTACGGGGGCATTCTGGCGGTCGAGCTCGGCTCGTCGTGGCAGGTGTGGGACGGCAAGATGTGGCTGTGCGCACCGAACGGCACGGTACGCTCCGAGATCAACCCCGCGTTCCTCAAGCGTATCGGCATCACCATCGGCCCCGAGGAGGACACGCGCGACGTCTTCCGAAACAAGGCCCTCAGCTTTGCCGCCTCCGCGGGGACGACAGAGCAGACGTTCCACTCCCCCGAGGAGGCGATCCGGATCTACGACGAGCAGTGGGAGAGGATGCAGGCGCACAGGCAGGCGCACGAGGCCGCCCAAGAGGATACCGGTAAGCGTGCCGAGTACGGCCCCGCGCCACAACGCCGCCAGGAGTACTACGAGTGCGGGTTTCCCGGCGCGTGCGACATTGATGACGACTGCCAAAGAATGTTCGACAACTCGTTCACCCCGTGCTTCCTGTGCAGCGGAAACGACTGCTATGGCATTCGCGGAAGAGTCCGCGATCTCTACTACTGCCGCGGATTCAGTATACTTAACAACTGTCCCATTCCCTCTTGAGCGTGTGTGGCGGCACTGTGCAAGACGCTCACCCCCGCAGGCGGAACGTGTCCCGCGCGATATGTCCGACGAGAATAGCTACAAAGTATCTACCAATTGTAGCCCAAATGCAACTGCTGCGGTCTGAGCACCTGTCCCCTGCTTTGCGCAGCGTCACGTGCCCACAGCGCACTTGGCATCAGACCGTGCATCGGAACGTGACGCGAAGAGATGCACCACGAGTCTGGCGGTGGTCGCTCCTCAGTTGCATCACAGAGTGAGAACGACCGGTCAATTTTGGAAATCGGCATTGGGTTGGTTGCCGGCGCCGATATTGGCAGTGCCGCAGCCAGGCACCGCGGTCATGTGGCCTGTCGAACACCCGTCATATCCGCGCCAGTGCGTTCCCAACGCGTTGTTGGGATTGTCGTGGGGACGGGCGGCTCGAGCACGAGGTGCTGTGTGTACTTGGTACTGCTCATAAGGAGAATGGCGATGAACAGCGCGTTGCATCTGCTTGGCTTCCAGACTTCCATTTGACAATCTTTCACTCTCCTGATCGCCACAATCGCCACCCCAGACCGCCCGATTACCTGGCCGCCACAGATATCGCACAATGACTGGCTCCCCGGAAGACCTCGACGTGGTCGTCGTCGGCGCGGGCTTTGGGGGGATGTACGCGCTGCACAAGCTACGCGACGAGCAGGGTCTGCGCGTCGCGTTACTCGAAAAGGGCGCCGGACTGGGAGGCACATGGTTTTGGAACCGGTACCCGGGCGCGATGAGCGACACCGAGTCGCCGTTCTACCGCTTCAGCTTTGATGCGCGCGTACTCGCGCACGACTCGTGGACGAGGAAATACATCGACCAGCCGGATATCCTCGCGTACCTCGAGCGCGTGGCGGGCGAGCTCGATCTGCAGCGGAGCATGACCTTCAATGCCGAAGTGGAGGGAATGTCGTGGAGCGAGGCGGAGGGCCGGTGGACAATCTCCGCACGGGTAGGGGCCGAGGAGGAGAAGACGTACCGCGCAACATATGTGATTACTGCGCTCGGGCTACTGTCGGCGGTCAACAAGCCTGATATCCCCGGAATCGACACTTTCGCGGGGAAGGTAGTACACACTGCCGAGTGGCCTGCGGACTTTGGCGTCGGGGGGCGCGACGTCGGTGTGATCGGCACGGGGTCGACCGGCGCGCAGTTTATAGTCGCGGCTGCGCGCACCGCCAAGCATCTGACGGTATTCCAGCGCTCGCCGCAGTACTCTGTGCCGAGCGGGAATGGGCCCGTAGACGCGGCCGAGGTTGCGGGATACAAGGACCGGTGGCCGGCCGTGTTTCGCCAAGTGCGCGGGAGTACTGTGGGGTTTGGATTCGACGAGTCTACCGTCTCTGCCCTTGAAGTTGGCGAGGCTGAGCGCGAGCAAGTGTACGAGGCTGCGTGGGCGCGCGGAAACGGCTTCTTCTTCATGTTTGGCACGTTTAACGATATCGCGACCAACCCCGAGGCCAACGAGACGGCCGCACGCTTTATCCGGAAGAAGATTGCAGAAACCGTCACGGATCCCGAGACGGCGCGCCGCCTCACCCCCACCGAGCTGTATGCCAAGCGGCCGCTGTGTAACCACAAGTACTTTGAGGTGTACAACCAGCCAAACGTCACGCTCGTGTCCATCAAGGAGACGCCGATCGAGCGCGTCGTCCCCGAGGGTATTGTCACGAGCGACGGCACGCTCCACAAGCTCGACACGCTTGTGCTCGCGACGGGATTTGATGCTGTTGACGGCAATTACCGCCGCCTCAACCTCCGCGGCCGCGATGGCGCCACTATCAATGAGCTCTGGAACCCGCATCCCAGGGGATACATGGGGATTGCGACTGCCGGCCTTCCCAACATGTTCATGGTCATGGGCCCCAACGGCCCGTTCACCAACATCATCCCCGCCATCGAGGTGCAGGTCGAGTTTATCACCAAGCTCATTGCACACGGCGTGCGGACGGGTACACCCCTCGAAGTGTCTGCGGAGGCCGAGGACGCCTGGATGGCGACATGTAAGGAGATTGCAAACATGACGCTCTTCCCCAAAATGGAGAGCTGGATCTTTGGCGCCAACATCCCCGGCAAGCAGCACAGCATCCTGTTCTACCTCGGCGGTTTATCCAACTACCTTGGCGCGATGGACCTTGTAGAGAAGGACGGATTCCAGGCTTTCATGGGCAAGCAGACGAGTCCCAAGACGGCGCCGGGAACGATAACAACAACAAAGGAAGTGGAGATCGTATAGCTTATGAGCATTTCAGCAGTCAATACAACGATAAAAGGAAACAAGGATAACGAAAGCCCTTTTCTTTGAGTCCCAAAGCTGACGTCCAACTACTGAGCTAGCAGTGGGAAGGAGACCGCACCTGACATCTCAAGATCAGCCCCGCTGCATCTGCATCTCCGTGTGGCTCAGTGTGGCCTGCATTCGTCATACTCGTAATCTACACATAACTCCCATCGTCTGCCCGCTCGTAAGGTTGCTCAATCTTGGAGACAATCTAGAAGTTGCCGTTCTCATCGGGGTACTAACTGTCAGCGAAATCGAGACAATCGTCATTACTCAGCACTCACGTCGCCGTTGGCGTTGGGGTAGTAGCCGTTGTCATCAGGGTAGCGGCCCTGGGCATCGGGGTAGCGGCCGTTGTCGTCGCAGTAGCGGCCCTGCGAGTCAGGGTAGCGGCCTGTGCGTCAGTGCTGCCATCACACATCCAGGCATCCCATCACCCACCGTTGTCATCGCAGTAGTTTCCGTTGCGGTCGGGGTAACGGCCGTTGTCGTCGGGGTAGCGGCCGTTCTCGTCCGGAGGTCCGTCCTTCTGGTCACCACGGGTAGGGCCGGGAATGTCGGCGTTGAAGGAGCGAGAGGCCTTGTTGCCAGAGCCAGAGTTGTTGTTGTTGTTCTGCTGGTTGAACTGGTTGTTGTTGTTGTTGTTGTCGTTGTTGTTGTGGCTCTGGTTGTTCTGGTTGTCCTGCTCGTGCTTGCGGCGCTCCTCCTCCTCCTTCTCGTTCTCGTTGTGCTTCGAGACACCGTAAGCGACACCACCAGCAACACCGGCAGCGGCAGCGGCGGCACCAACACCAGCGGCGATCTTCGAGCCGGTGGACCAGCCCTCTGCAAGTGTGTCAGCTACAATAGGTGAGAGTCCGTACACCACGTACCCTTCTTCTCCTCCTGGTTGATCTGGTTGTACTGGTTGTCCTGGTTGTTGGAGTTGAAGCGGTTCTTCTCCTCCTCCTCCTCCTTGTTCTCCTTGTACTTGTGAACACCGTAAGCGACACCACCGGCGACGGCAGCCGCACCGACGGCGGCACCAACGCCGACGGCGACCTTCTTGCCGGTCGACCAGCCCTCCTCCTGGTTCTCCTGGTTCTCCTGGTTCTCCTGCTGCTTCTCGCCGTACTGGTCTGCGGGTTAGTGCTGACACGGGAGGGGAAGGGGTGTGGAGTGATGCGGAGGAAAGAGGACCGATAGGTGTATGGCTGAATGGGGAGGGAAGCCGGCCCGTTGATGGGCGAGGTAAGCACCCCAAAGGCATCACCCTGTAAACGATGTCGGAAGGCCGTAATGATGGTATGGGGTAACAGGGGAAGAGGGGACCGCGCACAGCGACCTGTGCGCGAGACGGTCTGAACCGGGGTGGCACTCACTGTTGTTCTCCTCGTCGGCCTTGTTCTCGTTGTGCTTCTTGACACCGTAAGCGATACCACCGCCGACGGCGGCAAGGGCGGCGGCACCACCAAGGCCGGCAGCGACCTTGGCACCAGTGGACCAGCCCTCGCGCTCCTGCTGCTCGCCGTCGTTGACGTTGAGGCGCTGGGTGTTCTCGACGAGGGTCTGCTCGTCCTTGTCGTTGCCAAAGTAGCCCATGATGATAAGTGAGAGTGGTGAAGAGGAAGAGGGAGGTAGGTGAGGTGAGGAGAAGGAAGACGGGAAAGAGATCTAGCGGATTATATATAGTCGTCGGCCCGGCGTGAGTGTACTACGAAGCAGTGCATGGGCAGGTCTGAGGGCACGAAAGCACTCTACCAGTCCACTCATCGTGACGTGGAGGAGCGAGGTAGCGAGGGCGCCGCAACTGCACGTCCTGCAAGCTGCCGGCCCGTGCGTCCTTTTCATTTGGGATTGTTTCGGGCGCTGGAAGAGCCTCGGCCGACGCGCCGCAGGCGTCACTCAAGGCCTCAAGGGACACCAAGACCAAGTGCGTGATATGCAGCCTCGCGTTCTGTCGCTAGTCGCCTTTGTCTCTGGTGGTTTCCTGCGAATGAGCCAGCGAGCTGCAGTGAGGACAGTCGAGTGATGGACGCCGGTGCCCGAAGCCCCTGTCCATCGAGACAAGCGCACGCCTCGGGCGAGACGAATGGAGATTCCTGTGCGCCCGCATAGGTACACTTCACAAAGGAAGCGCCGATGCAACGCCAGGATAACGCGTAGTAAAAGGAAGCCGTACTCGTGTGGACCATAGCGGAGAGGAGGCTCGTGCGCTCGTGCGCGCCCCTCCCGACTGCAGCGCCACTCACACAATTGGGCGTTTCATTCTGGATTCCTGGGGCATACCATACGGCGCGTTCCCTGTTCCTCTTCGCTTCGCTTCGGCTTCGCTGCTTCCCGCTGGCTGTCACTGTTGCACAAGCGATGGAGACCACCACCACCGCCTCCAATTAGACTGGGGGATCGAGTAGGCTTTGAGGATTAGATCGGTGTAAGAGAAGGGGTTGAAGGTAGCTTGAGCTAGCGATACTCAAAACGCGCCAGAAGCAGCTCTTGCAGCTTCACAATCCGCAGCTCGGCGATCCATAGTAATCGGGGCAATAAGGGTGTTCCTTGTTCCTGCGCATCCATCCGGTGGTTACCATTCCAAGGATCGACAGGGACTGTTAGTGATCAGCGAGTGAGAGACTGAGAGAACAGCCAAGGTCGGCGCAAAGGGGAAAGGAGAGATCAAGGAGAACGCATCGTACAATTGCAGCCCGAAACTAGCCCTGGGCCGGTGCGCTCCTGACCGAGCCTTGCCGCTTCCCGCCAGGCCGACCGCCAACCGCACATAACCGCGTCCACCTAGGCGGCATTGTGGCGTGCGCGCAGCGATCCCATTGGAGACGGAATGCATGAAGAACAATCCAAGCCGCTCACGTAGAGACAGATGTCACGCCGGGTGAATCGGAGATCGGAGATTCCTAGCATGGAATCGCGTGCTGCACTGCGCGCCTCGCGCCTCAAGCTCAAGGCGTTCAGCCAGGCGTCAATGAGTAGATCGCGCTGCGGCTTCGGTTTGTTTCTGAGAGAGGTGACGGTAAGTGCTGAGTGCGCTGAGTGATTCGAAGTGCCGAACAAGATCACGCCGATCAGTGTGCATCACAAGCCAGCGATAGTTCCGATCAGCGCGACCAGCACGCAGCCAATGACCACATTGGCGCGATACGACACGTCCATGGCTCATAAGCTCCGAACAGTGGTCCGAGCGCGCGGCGGTGCTAATAGACTGCAATCATGCAATAGTTCACGAATCAGCTTTGTCACGCCACGATGCCAATTTTGGGCAACGTGGAGGAAAAGGCGACCCTTGGGCCTTGGCTGGCGCCCAAGGCGTACGCTTGGCGGCCTGAGACCTCCTGCAATTCTGGGATGCACGGCCACGATGACGAGCACAATGCCAGTCAAGGATCAAGGAGCTAGGATCAAGGATCAAGAATCAAGGAAGAGTGCTCGCTCCTCCTCGCAGCTCGCAGAGAAGACATGGGGAACCGCACGACCGTTACGGCGCCTTCTGCCGATCAAACCGGAAGCTTGGACGCAAGCCTCACACGGATCAACGGAGAGATGCAGTGCTTCTGCAGCTCTGACCCACAACGTGTCGCCCATCGCAGTAAGCCGAGCATAGCATACCGCGTACGGTACCGCGTAGTGTTTGCCGGGATATGTTCCGCATCCCACAGGGTGGCGCATCAGGGGCAGGGGCAGGCGAAGTGAATCAGCTCAAGCGACATCGACGATGGCAAAGGAAAAGCAATCGCGCTTCGAGTTCCGTGTGCTGGCGCGTCGGTGTGATCGGAATGAAGGAAGCAAACGAGCGGAGGAGCAGGGACTGTCAGGCACATCCAGACGGCACGTCTGGACCCGTGTGCCAGGTTCGCTTCGTGGCCTTGGGGCGCTGCGGCGGAAGGTCAGGGCTGGAACAGGCGCGTCTCGCTGATTTCATTCAGCCGTGGTTGGCTCCGTCCCTCCGACCAAGGAGCACTCGAGCAGCCATGATCATTCATGAGAGCATGATACATTTTTCCATCTTCCTTTAATCCTCCCACATTCTCATCGTCCTCAACACCCATGCCTCCAGAATTCTCCCAAGCTGTCTTTCATTCCTCTCTCTCCCGTTTACCTTTGTCTCCATCACTTCGCACGAAGACGGGCTTACCCCTCTTCGCAACGCATAGCATTTAGGGGCCGGCGCACGGCGCTGCGTGCTGTGCACGGCCTGTGCTCACGTCCGGGCTATTGTTAACGTTGGCGTTCGTCACTAGGTCACTGCCTGCGGTCGTGTGTGACTCGCACCCTCAGTCATCAGGCAGGTCGCAGGAGTTCGACGACGCCGACACTTAGATGTGACCTAGCATGTTTCTGATGTGTTCGGCCTACTAACTCTCAAAGTGGTTCTCCTTACGCTCAACTGATAGTATGTTTCGGGGTGACTTCAATTACCCAACACTGATGGAACAAACCTTAAAACGAATCAGGTGCACCTCCTTGCCTTCTTCCCAACCTGGCCGATAACTCACCACTTACAGCACAGTAAATGTAGCATCGTGCGACGGTCTAACGTATCTATCTATCTAGAGCATTTCTAATTCGAGCGGAGGACACTATTTGACACAGAGGAAGAGTGGTAGATCTACGGACAGCCGTTGTGCCGGTCGATTGGTGGGAAGGCAGAGGGAGTGCGATGGGGCTGGCGGCGCATAGCGCGGGCTCCCTAGAGGGCTTCCTTGCACCTACAGGCCTGAGGCTTATCGGCAGGCTTGTTCTGATCGATGAACAGATCAGTCTGGGCGCCATCTTTGAACCCATACCACTCCCGGTAGCGCGGGGAGCGCTTATCAGCCGGCTCCTCAAGGTTGTTGCCGGTCTTTTGATAGAGGTACATGGGCTGCTTGGGGCCTTTGACACACTTGTCCGGGCTACCTTCGCAGATCTTGGGAACTTTCGCGGCGCCCATGACGATCTTGTTCTTTGAGTTTGTCTTGCCAGTCACGTTGCAGCGGTAGACGTTGTTGTACTAACTGTCAGCCTGTGCCCGCCCGACCTCTGTATCGTCACTACTCACGATTTCGTGGCCATAACCCTCCCCGTGCTCGTTTGAGTGAATCCAGTTCCACGAACAGGTGCACCCTCCGGGCGGGCAGGGTGGAAGGTCGGACGGGATGTGGTAGTCGGTTAGGCGGTAGAATGGCGACGTGTAATTAACCGAGATGATGGTCATGTCCGTAGGCTTGACCTTGGTAGCGTCCGACTCGTACGCGATAGCGAGCGCCGATCCACCAAAGTACTTGAGATCGAAGGGTTTTTTTGGGTCCCACAAATTGTGCAGTGCCGAGCGCCTGCCTACGCCCGAGCAAGCATAGAGCTGGTCCTTGGTGTAGTTGGGGCTTTCGTGCGGGTAGCCCATGGACGTGTTGGCGCGGTCGCATCCGAGCTCACCCACGAATACGCCACCGGCCGGCAGCTCCATGACGGCTCCATTTGTGGGTGGATACTTGAGGTTTCCGTGGCCCCACCACTCGGCGACAGTGAGGTTGTCCATTCCCCTTAGGGGGTTTTGCGGTCCCCCTTGGCGAAAGTCGTCGCCCTTCGGCTCCTTGGGCTGCGTCCTGTTGCCATACAGCCCGTACATTGAGGGGTGCCACAGCGCGATGTGCGCCTCGGCGAGCGAGGCCATAGCGGCCACAAGAACAGTAGTGGTGAGGTGCATGATGGAGATGAGGGGATGAGGAGGTGAGGCGTTGAGGATAGTTGAGAGTGAGTGTGGAAGCTGGCGAGTGTTGGAGTGTTGGGATGATGGCAAGTTATCAGACGCGACTGCGGCCTTTTATGCGTTTCTCGGCAGCCATGATTGTGTGCATCGCGTCGACTCTTGCACGAGGGTCGCAGTTCATCTCGGAGCGTAGATCTCAACCCTCTCTGGGGCGAATGCTGTTGCGGTTTCTCAAGATGCACTTCTCCTTGTCTCTTGTTTGTTGTTCTTTCCGTTCCTTTCCTTTTCATTGCATGGTTTCTCTCCTTTCCTGCCCTCGTCGGACCTTCTCGTCATCTCTCCATGCTTCTCCTGTGTCTTCATCCCTCCGGTTTCGGCCTTCTCGTTGCAGCGACGTGAACAAACGGCGTTTGACATGTGCCAAGATAGAATCCGGAGCGTAATGCCGCAAAACAGACCTGTGTAACAACTCGCCGATATGACCTCGGCTGTGCACCGGGGTGGAAGTGTTCCAGGAATGGAGCGCGGAGACTTTTATAATGGCTCCGAGGTCGAAGGCCTTCCCCTTGAGCGGACGGATGGCAGTCAAACTCTCCACAAGCTCTGCAAACCGTAACATGATCCAAACCACACTCAAGCTGGAGCTTAGTTGGCCCAGCACTGTGGAGAATGTAGATTCAGTTACACACGATGTCCGACAAACATTCCGCATTGCCGTATTGCCTCACTGAAGAGGCGGAAACCCAGCTCGGAGTGATATCGGACTTCAATCACACCGGTCGCATTTCGCCTCCTGCAGCCCTTTGGTCTCATAGAGTTCCTGCATTCCTCCCTATGATAAAGAATATTGCTGCTGTGCCAAAGGTGGAATGCATACTGACTACAGTGCAGAGTTCTACGATCTTCTGTGTGCCGCCAGATGTAAGGTATTAGCGCCGCTTTCTACCGTCAACCCTTGCCCGCTCCAGCTTCATTCCGTTTAGCTGCAACTCTTGCCGTTGCGATAACTGCTATTCTCAGCATGTCGGACACAAAGTGCTGTGGTATCCCAAACCTCGGGAACACTTACCCTTGACATTACGCCTAGGCGCAATAGTCTTGTCGATCACCGGCCCGATGTGATAAACCTGAGTCTCCGGCGTCCGAGCACCGCCGTGGCTCCTGACCGGGGTAGTTTGCACAATGCTAGAGGAGCTCATTGCCTCTCATGGAGATCCGATGCGGACATGTTTCTCAATGGACTGCACTGAAGATCTCGCCGTATCTCGATATCTCGGCATCGCGGGCTCCGAGACATGGCATGCATGGCAGTTGGCGGAACTGATCAACGTCCAACTGGTTGGTGCCTGCCGTGCCTCAAGCTCTGAAGAGTAAACCTTACTGGTATGTGCAAATGATGTGTAGAAGATACGAATTCGTATCACCTGAAACGGACAGATGCCAATCCTCCGCGCATATACCGACCAGGATCGCCACCGAACTTCGTCATCGCAGCCGATCACCGATGCCAAGCCGCTTGTTCCCCACCATGTTGCTTCCAATGCACAGTCACAACTCACCAACTTTGTCAACACCATCACTCAACCAAACCACACGATGAGCAACATCCACGACCGGTTCAAAGACGTGCGGGAGGACAAGACGTCTGCGCGCGACTTTTTCCGTGCGCTCAAGTCGGGCACCAAGGCGAGCGGAATGGGATACAGGGTGTACAATCGCGCGGACGAGGGATCCGCGGGCCGCATGGACGGCGCACACATTGAGCAGCGGGAGAACTGGCGCGGCCAGCTTGGAGAGCGACCCCAGGTGCGTTATCAGCTGGGAACTGAGAACATCCATAACTGCTGCCCTGGCAATCCGCTGACCTCAGTACGACGCGCGCCCTGCGCCTGGACAGCTGCCCACCGTCTCAAACATGTCGGACGTGCAAAATGCGCTCGGCGCCCAGCAGCAGTATGACCCCGGATACGCTGTGGCGGTGCTCCAGGCGTACGTTGTTGGCCAGATGGAGCTCGGCCGCAGCGAGAAGGACATTGTGCCAGACCTCGACGAACTCCAGCGCCGGGTGAGTGACAAAACGCCTATCCCAACGTGCCCCGTAATAGACTTTAGCTGACCCCCAGCTGCCGCAGTACATTGACGCATTCCGCTACGTCCGTGACATGTACCGCCTCGATGGCAACGCGCCCCCATCTTACGCGCCCCCATCGTACCAGTAGGCGCCCATCTACGGAATTTCCCGCCCTACTGTTTTGTCCAATGGTTGTACACGCTGTATTCCATGAATCACTGTCGCTTTGAGCAGCAGGGCTCCTTATTTGGCTGATGAACTGGACATCATTTCGATGGAATTCGGATGCAACGCCTGGGAACGCGGTCCCAAATCGTGAAAGACGATATAATAGGGGGGTGAGGTGAAGCAGGCGCGTCACGATCCACATGACGGAAACTGCGGACCCCACATGTTGATCCTCGAGTCTTGCATTTCATCACTGACATACGATGCCTCTATGAACTGATGCGAAAACAAATTACCGTCCTATATCAATCTGTCGCGTTGCGGACGCTCGGCCGAAACGATTCGCTGTAATACGGGTGCCGATTCTGCACGCCTTGCTCTCTGTTGGACCAGATGCGTCACGAGACGCCACTCATGTCTGCTCATCCAAGAGTCCTCTGTTGAGCCGAAAAGCCACGGTATGTGAGGTAAAGCAAGCCTAATCTGATGTCAGGTTGTCTTGCTCGCAATCCGTCATTTGCGACGTTTGGTACAGTACGTGGATCCCCATGAGAAATCCGCTAATCTCTGGTTTGTTGGCCCATTCCTCGATGATCCTGGTACTCGATAATAATCGTCATTCTGTAGACGCAAGTGGCACTCTATGATCCTTCAGATCCGCAGATCATCGGAAATCTGGATCATATTCTACAGATCCCGCCGATCAATGTCGGCTCGTGTACTTGAGTTTGATGGCGGGAACGGCTGTTCCAAACCAAAAGGGGGTGAGGAGTGAATGCCAGAACAAGGACAGCTAGAGCAGTTGAGCCGCGCGATCGTCGCACTTCCGGGCTATGAGATGGCAGACCTCCTTCGAGAAGGGGGTTTGCGTTTCCGCCTCCTGTTCCGCTGTTGAGATATTCGTCCACCGTACTTTATCCTGTGCAGATCGGCTAATCCCCTCCCGTAATTTGACATCAGGCAGATGATGACGCCAGCAAACTCGAATGTCTCACGATTCGCGCCGCCTCACAGAGCGGCAAGTCGGAAACGCGGAAGCCTCAGCCTGGTCAGATGGCTCAAATGTCTGGACAGAGAAACCGTGCTTTGGTGCCTGCATTCCTCATTTTCTTGTTCCTACCTTGTTCCTGCCTCTCTACCGGTCTTGCTCTCTTCCGCCCTCTGCGGAGCCGGCAGAAATGGAGTGTAGGTGCGCTGGCGCCGCCCGCAATCTTCGCACCGGACTGATGATCTGATGACTGAATCTGACTCTTGATTTAGCACAGGCAGGCACCGCACCTGATCGACATCACCGATTAGTCGTTGCTGTTGCAGATCATTACGTTCTAGGCCTCCGATGCCGACGCCACCAGAACAAACACCACCAACGGCCAGAACATCCTGGGTTCATGTGACTTGCCTCCGCAGGAACAGCGTCAGCCAATGGCAAGGGAGTGGATCAGCGGAACAGCGACCGAACAAATGTCTTGGCGTCGCAACGTAAAGCCCAAGTGCCCCATGCCCCAAGTGCCACTTTTCATCCCCTGAAAGATCTGAAGGCTATCTTTTACCACAGTTCTGGTAAGGGCAAACAGATCAGCCGCAGACCAAGGCGAACGATCAACCGACGACAGCCAAAGGTAAGAATTCGACTTGCCGCGGCATCTATTTTTGAAGGAGCTCTGATCAGCTGACGGGAGCCAGAACTTCTGGTAGCGATTACCCTGTCCAAAGTCTCGGCACAGAACAGCGGAGTGTGGTTCTGGATTTGCCGAGGCCCAAGCCCCTGTCCCATGTCCTGTAGTCTATTAAGTCTAGAAGAAATAGGCAAAGCGCGCCACAAGCATAACCCTCGGGTTTTCCGGGGTATTCCTGATTCCCGGGAAGGCAGTCGCGTTCGTTGCGTAAGACGGCAGGCAATTAAACGAGACAGCTCAGCGGTACAACAGCTAAGTGGGGATCGCCACCCCACCGCTTCCTCACTCTTCTCTGTTTTCCTGTGGGCTACCGATCGCCAAGTCGACGCCGGTCTAAGATTGCGCGCACAGACAGACGCCAAGGAAGCGCAAATCCTCCGCAAAAGGGAGAGTGAGAGGCGGCGCGAATTGGAACGCCGGTGGCGCGCAATGCCACACCCAGAGTTTTGCGGGCGGCTGTGTCAGACAATTGTCAGTCACGTAAATTACCGGGCGGTAGAGGCGGCCATTGCAGCTGTGCGCTCCGCGCCACATAATGTACTCTTCGCGCCGGTGCTGTGCGCAGCGTATCGAGAGCGAGTGATAAGGGACTCTCAAGGACAATGATCGGAGCGGGACCTGTGCAATTCTGGCTGTTCTGGAGTTCGCTGTGCTCTGTGTTTGCGCTGGGGGTCTTCGGGGTGTGCTGCCTTTGGCGTCGGGCCAGGTCATCGGGCCTCGGGAGGCCGTGGAACATGCACTGCGGTTACTACATACTATTCATCGGGCGTGATTGTCACCTGTGCAAAGATTGTCTTGCAGTGCGATATCCAGAAGGTCAGAATGTGAGAAGCTTATCACAGTCATATAAAAGAGGAGCACTTTCGAGAGAGAGATCCCACACCACTCAACCCCAACCATGCTCATACGACTCTACATCTGGCTACTGCTGGCCGCCCAGCTGGTGGCAGCCGACGGCGCGCTCGGCGCGGGAATGAAGAAGGTGTGCGAGAACCTGGGCCGGTACACATCGTGCAAGACGAGTATCCAGCTCCCCCGCGCCAAAGTGCGTTACGCCAACCAGAAGTGGTTCAAGGTCAACAAGTGCAAGACGCGGTACAAGTTTCCGTTTGGCGGCTGGACGTGCGTTCCCGGGACGGACACGGTGTGGGTCAGCGTCCCCGTTGGTATCGACATCTCCCTGGTAAAGTATGGAACGTGCGACATCCTCAAGAAGCTGTTTGGCACCACTGCGTTCCTCGACCTAGCAAACAAGAGTCTGGCCATGTGCAACTGTCTCCCAGAGGTGGGTTGAAGGAGTTATCTTTCCGAGTACTGACCAAACAGGTCATGTCGATGCTCGACAAGGACACTTTTAAAGCCATGCTCTCGTCCACCTCGCCGGGCGAGGCGAGTGGCCCCCTGCTCGCCAAGTTTGGCGACTTTGCCCAGTGCGCTGCGGACAACGGCCTCAACGTCCGCGATAACAAGCCCGAGCTATCCAAATCCGACGGCCCTCTGTCCACTACGCGCAATGCGCTCGTCTTCCAGGCTGCCGAAATTGGTGGGGTCTCCGAAGCATACATTCTCACCTTGCCTAACACCAGACCTTTCTCGCTACATCGCCTTTGTCGCGGCCCTTACTCCCTGCTTTGTCGGTAACTGCGACCCATCGTACATCAGCGGCTGGTTCCAGACGTACCTCACCGACTCGGAGGCACTCATGAAGGACCAGCTCATTGGGCTCCTCAAGCCGTGGCAGCAAGCGTTCTCGGGTATCGAGAACAACTTCCAGACTGTGTCAACCTCGGCTGAGAACATTGGGAAAAAGATCAACTTGCTTCAGGCCGATGCCGCAAAAATTATCGACGACCTATGCCCCGACATTGATAAGTGCGCAAGCAACACTGTGAAGAGCTTCAAGAAGCAGGGTGAGTCAAAGGAAAGCCGGCACGAACAAAAGCTAATGGACAGTTAATGAGGCCCTTGACTTTGGCAAAGAGGCTGCACAACTGCAGACAATTGTTGCCACGACGGTCCAGGACGCCAAGGCTATTGCGACAATTGTGGAGGAGGCGATCAAGGCGTTTGAGGCTGTCGGCGACCTCAACATGGCCGATATCGTGGATGCGGTCGTGAGCGGCAAGTTCCGCAACTTTGAGGATTTGGCGGGCGCGCTCAAGGCCGCGCAGAAGCTTCCGACCATCATCGACGACATCCAGACAAAGCTCCCGCAACTGAACAAGATTGTGGTGGATATCCAGCAGAAGGGTCCAGCGTTTGTCAACTCGCTTCAGGGCGTGTTTACCGACAACTGGCTCGGCGACTTTGAGGGCGACGCGGCCACGGCCGAGAAGATGAAGGCGGGAATCTACGAACTGCAGCAGAAGATGTTTGACATTGTGCCTCAGGCTAACGAGCTCTGGAACTCGATCTCTTTCCTAGGCAACGCTATCGGGTCTGTCGCGACCGGCAAGATTGGTGCAGTCAACGTCCGTGTCGCCTCCTACCGCCGCTGGACACAAGGCTGGTTCGTCAACGCCTGTCTCACCACCGGCTGGATTGAGTTTAACATGCTGGGCTTTACGGCCAAGACAAAGTACCCCAAAGTGAGTAGCATTCAAACACGAGGCCCTTCTGACCCCAGTTCTACCGCTGCAAGCAGAACTACAATGTCCCCTTCCCGAACCACCACATCCCCTATATCCGCATCGAGCTTCCCGAAGACTCGCCGCTGCTCAAGATGAACGGCAACAACGACGCGGCGAAAACGAGCATTTCCTGGAACGGCGTTCGCCCTGGCTCAGGCCCCACAGCTGCTGCAACGAGCCCCAGTGCGAGCGACTCTCCAACCTCATTGTCAATCGAGGCCTCCTCCTCGTCCACCGAACCCTCTTCTCCCTCCATCGAGCCCTCCCTGCCCCCTAGCGAGCCTTCCCCGCCCCCGAGCCAAATCACCGAGCCGCCCAGCGACCTCCCTTCGACTATCACTTCCCCGCCCGGCGAGGCAGTCACGGCCACGGCGATCCGCAGACGCTGGGTGCCGTTCGGAAAGCGCCAGGCAGACGGTGGAGACCTGGACCTGATTCCTCCGGACCCTACCGTTTCAGAGAAGTGGGACGCGCCGACCGACGCAGTCGCAGACGAAGGTGCCGCCTCTGCCTCCGTTGCTGCTGCCGCTTCTGCTGAGGCTACTGTCGCATACGTGTCTGCCGACGGCACGACGAAGCAGATCGCTACGAAGGTGACTGAACAGCCGACGGCGACCGAGGTCGAGCCCGCACCCCCGCAGGCTGAACCGACCCAGGTGCCGGAGAAGGAGTTTGGCATGTTTGACGAGCTCGCGGTCGACACCTCATCGCAGGACGTAATCACGCAGTGGGAGGACGTCAAGCCTCTCGATATCGATATGTCGGAGCCGACTTCCGTGGCAGACAGCGGCAGTGGCAGCGGCAAAGGTGCGGCCGGCGGCGGCAACGGCGGCGGAGGCGGAAAGAAGAGCTCGCAATTCCGCGCCGCCGTGGTCAGCTTGATTGGTGTCATGGGCGGCATGGCGTTTGTCTTCGTCATGCCCTGAGTTTCGAGTTCTATGGTTGTACAGATAGTTCTGTATTGCGCTCCGCTTCGCCTCAATAAATCAGTCATCTCAGATTCCCCCGAAGGCTCCGGTTGGTATAGCTTGTGAATCGTTACAGCCATCTAATAGTGCACGTGCGCTACCCAGTATGCAGGTGTGTGGACCTCCGACCTCACGTTCGTGGAGGGCGCTCTGCTTGTGCAGAGCATTCAACTGATAGCTGATGTTAGTAACATCGAGACAACATTAACATGATTCCGGCTACGACCGTAAGTGCTCCGTCAGGCGACCCACCCACACGGGTCCGTAACTCGGCAGCCGTGTGAAGATACCTTAGCTTGGCTTGTAAGTAATCGATGGTGCCGGCGTATTCGGCGTTCGGCGCCTTGCCTCCATGTCACCGACACCTTCAGTCGGTTGGCCCCCACCATAGTTCGCAGATGTCCACAGCACAGAGGCTGTACAATAAAGGATGCGTAGTTCTGTACGTGCTGGTGCCCGCTGCTCGACGCGTTCGACGGCATTTGCCACGTGCGCCTTGCCGAACGACCCCACTACCACAGATCACAGATAACGGATCCCTGGACGATGACGCTAAAAGGCAGCACATGCTTTCATGTCAACAATCAATCGGATTTCGGCATATCGGGGCTGACACCGGCCCGGCGTCGACCGATAAGCACAGTCTGTGTCTGATGTCTGACGACACTGTGCATTCCGCTTTCACAAGATCACAAGATGCTCGCGGCGCCCGGCATGCGGACTACATGGGGTCGGTGGGCACGAACGAGGCTTTATATAGCGTGTCTCTACCACAGTTCGCCTCCTTCTTGCAACCTCTGATACCAACCGACAATGCGCCTAACCGCCCTCCGCCCCGCTCTTGCGCCTCTGCGCGCCGCTGGCTCGCGCACAATGGCCGCCGGCGCCAAGTTTGCCAAGTACGACTGGGAGGATCCGCTGCGTATGCAGAGCCTCCTCACGGACGAGGAGCTCGCTATCCAGGAAACGGCAAGGGCGTATGCGCAGGACAAGCTCGTGCCCCGCGTGCTGGATGGGTGGCGCTCGGTGAGTGTTTGGTGGCTCTCATGGGCGGGAGTGGTAATCCGTTACAGTACTGATGCTTTTGCAGGAGGTGATCGACATCAACATCCTTAAGGAGATGGGCGAGCTTGGCCTCATCGGCCCGACTATCCAGGGCTACGGGTGTGCAGGGACCAACTATGTGTCCTATGGTCTCATCATGCGCGAGATTGAGCGGTGAGTGTGGGAGGGTACTGGGCAAACACTAATGTCAGCGTGGACTCCGGTTTCCGCTCAGCCGTGAGTGTGCAGTCATCGCTTGTCATGTCCGCAATCTACGAGTTTGGCTCGGAGGCTCAGAAGGAGAAGTACCTCCCCGGGCTGGCCAAGGCGGACATTCTCGGGTGCTTTGGGCTCACGGAGCCGAACCACGGATCCGACCCGTCGAGCATGGAGACGACGGCGACTAAGACAGCTTCGGGATGGACGATCAACGGTGCCAAGACGTGGATCACGAACGCGCCGTACGGCGACTTCTTCATCATTTGGGCGGCGACAGTCGAGAACGGCGTCCGCGGAAAGGTCCGCGGCTTCATCGTCCCCCGCGACTCGGAGGGTTCGATTGAAACCCCCAAAATCACCAACAAGCTCGCGCTCCGCGGCTCCGTGACTGGCAGTGTGTTCCTCGACAATGTCAAGATTCCGGCCGACAATGTCCTCCCCAAATCGAACGGCCTCGGCGCACCCTTCTCGTGTCTCAACCATGCGCGATTCGGCATTTCGTGGGGCGTCATGGGCGCACTCGAGGACTGTATCGATAAGGCGCGCACCTACGCTCTTGAGCGGTGAGTCGGGAGGTTGAACTCAGGATTCTAACCCACAGGCACCAGTTCAATCGCCCGCTGGCCTCGTTCCAGTTCGTGCAGAAGAAGCTGGTGGACGCGAGCACCGCCGCGACGCTGGGCCTCCTCGGTGCTTTGCAACTCGGCCACCAGAAGGACAAGGGCGAGTGGAACCCGGATATGATCTCTATGATGAAGCGCAACAACTGTGGCAATGCGCTCGCGCACTCGCGCGTCCTGCTCGACATCTTTGGTGGCAACGCCTGCGCGGACGAGTACGGCGTCGGCCGCCACGAGGCCAACCTCCAGATTTGCAACACCTACGAAGGGACATATGTGAGTGAAGGAGCAAGCAGGCTGGTGCTGATGACCCGCAGGACATTCACACCCTCATCCTCGGCAAGGCCATGACTGGCATCAGTGCGTTTGCCAACTAGTCGTCTGGTGTAGTAGATGGTAGATGCAGCCTGACGTGATGTACCGGGCAGTACACGAACAATACATATCATAATCTACTCCATCACTACTTACAACGCCGAGCCCTCAACGACAATAAACTGCCTCGAGTGCTTGCGCACGAGGTGCTCGCGCTTGGCCCACTCGGCCGCGGAGTACTCTGTGACCTCGGGGGTGAGTGTGTCGGGGGCCTCCCATGTGTTCGCGGACATCAGGTCGTCAGAGTACATCTCGTGGACTGTGACCTTGTTGATGTCGAGACCCGCAAAAGACATGTCCGACGCATCCCAGTCCAGTGTGGGATTGCGGTTGAGCACTGACACGCGAATCGAAGTACTGCTGCCATCGTGCTTGGCCATCGCAACAAGGTCGACGTACTGCGGGCGGCACACCTGTTGGATGAAAATGGGGTACGTGATGCCGTCGTAGGCCTCAGGCATCGCTGGTGTGTGGAGCACATGGCCGTCCTTCATCATGTTGGCGAACATCTTCAGCGGGTAGTAAGTGCACTGGCGGAGAATGCTGTCATTGCGGGTGAGGATGGGGGCAATGACGTTGCACGACTGGGCGATGCACGCGATGCCGATGAGGGCGCTTTGCCGCACGAAAAGATTGAGCCACGCCACGGTGCCGAGCAGGTCAGTGAAGGTGTACACCTGCGCGAGTCCGTTTTCGACGGTCGCGAGCGTCTGGTCGTACACGTTCCACTCGTCATAGCAGATCTTGATATCTTTGGCGGGAACCCCGCGCAGCGAGTTGTCGATGTTGACGAGGTCGATGAGCGACTTTGTGATCTCAATGCCCTTCTCGGCCGCCGCGGGTCCAAACACGTTCTTCTCGTAGTCGTTTCCCGGCTGCGTGAGGATTTCGTGGAATAGCACGCTGTAAAAGTGCAGCGAATGCATGTCCACAAACGGGATGACGTGCGCCAGCACCTCGCGGTCCCAGTCCGCCCAGCCCGTCTCGCCGGACGAGATGAGCTTGATGCTGGGGTCGACTAGCTTGAGCCCGTGCGCCCACTGCTTGCACTTTAGGGCATACTCGTGCGCCGTGAGGTTACCGACCTGCCATGGGCCCCACACTTGATGTCAGTCGCGTCCTGGTGTCTTTCCGAGGGGTCACTCACTCTCATTGCCCAGACCCCAGTACTTGACATTGTGCGGCTCGTCACGACCCGTGTTCTTGCGCCGAAGGTTGGCCCAGTACGTGTCGCCCGTACCATTGCAGTACTCAACCCACGCGAGTCTGTCGCATCAGTGCGTGGCCATCGTCATCCCACCTTCCCACTCACGCCTCCTCGTACGACCCAGTGCCCATGTTGAGACAGAGGTACGGCTCCCATTTGTTGGCGCGGCAGAGGTCGATGAACTCGTCTGTGCCAAACTGGTTCGACTCGGTGGTGCGCCACGCAAGCTCGATACGCTTTGGGCGGTCCGCAATTGGGCCGATTCCGTCTTGCCAGTGGTAGTTGGATATGTAGTTGCCGCCAGGCCAGCGCATCATCGGAACAGCGAGCTCGCCGTCCCCAGCAAGCACCTTTTGCACGTCCTTGCGCCAGCCAGCCCGGCCGTGCGGCTGTGCCTCGATAAGCTCGGCGGGCGACGGGTCCGCTGCATCGTCTACAATCCCTCCGTAGATGCAGCGTCCCAAGTGCTCGAGAAAGCCCGCGTACAGGAGCGGAGAGACGCGCGCTGCGGACGGGTCGGCGCGGACCCGCGCGTCGATAACGACCGGGATACGCGAGAGCGATGTCGCGTGGTCGTACCCCTTCTTGAAGTTTGCGTAGGTCGACGCGTTCAGCGTCGCTTGGTACTGCAGGTGGGAGAGCGTAAGGTGAGCGGCCATTACAAGTGTGGATAGGGCAGTGAGTAGAGATGAAGGGTTGGATATAAGTAGCTGGAACTGTTGTGTGGGTCAGACGACAAGGTTGATGTTTGGCAACCCCAAGAGTGAAGTTGCGGACGATAGTGAGTGCTCATGGAGCATGAGGTTTGACAAAAGATCCAAGATGTTCAAGGTCAGTCGTGAGTTGTGAGAGGGCACGAACGGGAATATTGATGGCCTGCAAATTGTCAGAAACGACCGTTGCCAATGGCGGATATCTGATCTCTTGGCTGCGACAGTGGTGGTGTATCATGTGGGTTGTATACCAAGTCCGGGCAGGACACGGCGGCGCAGGACACGGGTTGGCCATCTCACCTGCGACTTCTTGCTCGTCGCGTTCACACCAACACCTTTGCGCCTCCTGTGTGGGGATGGTGGGGTAACTTTTCTTACTAACTCGTGGTACCTAGCCCGCGGCCAGACCGCGGCCAGCTCAAGATCCAGCCTCTCGGAGTACGGGATGTTGCGGTTCCTCACGGAACTTGTGGCTGCTGGAATCAGATCCACGGTGCAGGCGTGCCACCACCACACTGTGACTGCCCTGACTGGGCACAGGGAGGCACTTGGCATCGTCGAGCATTGCGTCACGCCCATCATCCGACTGCATCGGATTTGCTCTTCCCCATTGTACTCTTCACCATGTCTGGACGTCCTGCCGCCACGCTGACCATGCTGACTACTTTCTAACAATGCCCAGAGCCTATCAGATGTTACAACGGCACACCACCTGAGACGACCAGCCGCAGATGGGGTGGGAGCCTTGCGATCTGTAACCACCGCCCCAATACTAACTTCTGACTTGCGAATCTCCTTCTCTGACCCGCCGACATCCACATCCGACATATCCGCGGCCATGTTCACCCCCTCGCGATCCGTCGTCTGTGTTGTTGCCTGTCGTCTGTTGTTGCTCCGGTTCTCCCAGAAAATTCCCGTTCGTGCCGTCACTTGCCGGAGGTGATTGCAGCTGGCCGGATCCTAGGATCTCACAAGACCACAGGTGTTTGCAACGAGCGACCGGGATTCCCGTTCGATGCGCGCGGTTTTGGCGTTTGATACGCGGCTCGAGATGACATTCCCGTTCGCCCGGATATCAGTGACACCTTGCGGGAAGTAGATTGGCGACGATTGGCGACGGGCCAAACTCTTTGCGCGCGTGTCAATGTGGGGCCGCGACTCGGCCGGACATGGCCACCATTTGTTGTTATTCTCCTTGGGCAGGCATGGCGCAGGATCCTAGGTATGTCATGTCGCCGTACCTCGACATATTGCCATGAAGGTGGGCAAGATATATAGTTGTGAGGGACAACTGCGATTTGTGGTCCTCACCCCTGTCTCCTCCACGATGCCTCCTTCAATGACACCAGCCTTCGCCTCTATCCCAAGTTAGTGCCGCAGGCGTCTTAACCTTCAATGATTGAGTGCTGACCCACAGACAACACCAACTCCAAGTGGTGGAAGGATGCGGGTCTCCGCAAAAACATGCTCACGGTTGCCGTCCTCTGGACCAATGCTTGGACCTGGGGTGTGAGTTGATTACGATCCTCTGAACACAAGTGTTGATCTTTAGTATGACGGCACACTCCTGAACGCATTGCAGGCCATGCCGCAGTGGACATCATACTTCAACAACCCGTCAGGCGACGCTCTCGGTCTTATCGCCGCCATCTTCTACTTCCCGGCCATTGGCACGCCCTTCATCGGCTCGTACTTTGCAGACCGCTTCGGCCGCCGCGCCACACTGTTTGTGGCAGTCATGGTCTCTATTGCCGGCGCGCTCCTCAACACATTCGCGAAGAACCGCGGCGGCCTCCTCGGCGGACGCGCACTTATGGGAGCCGCGCTCGGCGTGCAGTCCACCATTGGCCCGCCTCTCATGCAGGAGATCTGTCATCCTGTAAGACACCACGAGCGCCTCAATCTCTGACTTCAGCGTTTACGTGCACGCGCCTCGGCCCTCTGGTTTATCGCATACCAATTCGGCACGGTCATCGCCGCATGGCTCTGCTTCGGCACGCTGAGCTGGCAGAGCGAGTGAGTCACAAACTGCTCCCAAACTGACGTATAGATGGGCCTGGCGCCTCCCTACCCTTCTCCAGGCGCTCGGCACAGGTATTCTCGCGGTGTTCACACTGTGCGGCGCCATGCCCGAGTCGCCTCGCTACCTCGTCTCGATTGGGAAGGAGGAGGAAGCGTGCCGCACGCTGGCGCAGCACCACGCAAACGGCGACCTTGACGACCCACTTGTGCAATACGAGCTCGCGGAGATCAAGGATGGGCTCGAGAAGGACGCCGGCTCGTCAGGATACCTTGCGCTCGTCAAGACGCCGGGCAACCGCCGTCGCATGCTCGTCCTCATCTTCATCGCCGTCTCGGGCCAGTGCTGCGGCAACGCCCTTGTCAGCTACTACGTAAGTTAAATGACGGATTGTTGGCATCTCAGAGGTCCTGACAGGTAGCTTGCGCCTATTCTCAAAACTGTCGGCATCACGTCGCCGCGCCAGGTGGCAGGCATTAACGGTGGCCTCGCCATTTTCAGTACACTGAACTCTGTGTTCTCGGCCCAGTTTGTTGAGCGGTGGGGTCGCCGTCCACTGTGGCTTACGTGCATGTCGGGCGTGACTGTTATCTTTATTATCATTACAGCGCTCTCCGGTTCTTATGCGACGACTGGCAACAAGGCGACTGGAATTGCCGTCATCCCGTGAGTTTTGAGGTGAAGTTGGGCGAACAAACCTGACACCACAGAATGCTTTACCTCTTTTTCTTGTTCTACAACGCCGGCTGGATCGTCAACGGTGCCCTCTGTAAGTGACCGAGGACGTTGAAGAGCCAAGGTCTGACTTGCGTCAGACACGACCGAGATTCTCCCTTACGGCATCCGCACGAAGGCGCTCTCGGTGTACGTCTTCTTCCAGACACTCGCGATTGCGTTCAACCAGTACGTCAACCCCATCGGCCTCGAGAATATCCAATGGAAGTACTACATCGTTTTTGTCGTCCTCAACTTTATCTGGCTTGTCATCGCGTACTTCTTCCTCAAGGAGACCAAGGGATACACCCTCGAGGAGGTCACCCGCCTGTTTGACGGGGACCGGGCGGCGGACCATGTGGTCGAGGAGGCGCGGGATGTTCGGGAAGACGACGTCCTCGATATGAAGGACAGCAAGGCGTAGTTTTGTGAGCGTGATGGTGGGGGGTTTGGGTTAGCTGTTGCGGTTTGGGTTTGAGTGAGAATGTGATCGTGGATATAGTCTCCAGTGCTTCTAGTAACAATTTCGTCGTATAAAATGTTTCTGTTTAAAAGTATGTCTATGAAGTAGTAGTTCCGATTTGTTAACTTGATACTTGGGATCTGGGTCCTCTCCGAGAATCGCTATTGGTAAGTTCTGGAGTAACGGCGACTCGAGACCTAGGGATTCTATTCTGAAAGCATTCTGCTGATTCACATCTCCACTACAGGTTTACGAAATCTGAGTCTACTCCGGAATCCTAAGTGCATTTGGGGAAGGCCTGCTTGTTGCTGGCCTTGGTAAAGAGGGCGACCTCGGCTTTGCGACGGCGAACGAGGCCGCTGAGCGTCTGGCCGCCGGCCTTGACCCACTTGGGGAACTCCTCGCGGGCGACCTTGTTCGGGTCCTCACCGGCGTTGAGGCGCTTGAGGAGGCTCGACGAACCAAAGTTGCCGCAGCCGAGGTTAAAAGTGAACGAGGCGAGGGCGGCCCACTGGTTGTCGTTGAGCTTGACCGAGCTCTTGAGCTTGCCGGCGTTGCAGTTGATGTAGGTCGGCATGTCGTCATTCAGGAGCGAGGTCGCCGTCGCCTTGGTGAGGGGGAACTTGTACTTCTTTGTCACCTCGGCGCAGCCTTTGGTCTTGCAGAGATGACCATAGCCAACGGTGGGGAGGCCGATGGGGTCGGGAGCAGGGCGGGGCACAAAGCCCTCAAACTCCTTGACGAGCTCGATGCCGGCGTTGTTCAGCTTCTTGCAGTATCCGCCCCCGGTGGTGGGCGGCTTGGTCGGCGGCTTGGTGCCGTCGCACTTTTTGATAAAGATGGTGTTGTGGTCCGTTTTGACGTAGAAGTCCGAGACGTAGCACCCGTCGCTCGTCTTGTCCCAGATCGAGTTGCCGCTTACGCTCGTGCCAGTTGTCTGGCACTGGAGCTTGACGTCGTGTCCCTTGTTGTACACCTTTACGACCGGGTGGTTGGTGCCCGGCCCAGAGCGACAGTTGACCTTGTCAGCCTTGATGGGGTAGGCGCTGGCGAGGGGCGCGGCGAGCGCGAGGATCACGGTGGCGGCGGAAGTGAAGAGCATGGCTGCGAAGAGCTATGGGGCGCTTGGTGCTATGGGGAAAAGGTAGGGCGATTGGAAGGAGAGAGCAGGCGGTTGTCGCTGATGAAGATAGATTTGTGCGTCCTGGAGGCCCTTATATATGTGCAGCTGTGCTTCTCGGAGAAGTCATTGGGAGTCCAGGCTGGTTGACTGTTCCTTGAGTCCCCACCACATGACATCTCCTAGGCCACAAGGTTGCGCCACTCTCAAGTGATGACTCTGAGTCAACTACACCACAAATTGTCAGGCTGACCTCGTCCTTGACACAATGAATGCGTTAGATCAGGATATCATAGTGGGTTCCGATGGACCACCACACTCGCGCCGGAACGTGTGCGAACACTGCATTCGCGTTGGATTGAAACACGCGGACCGATGGATTAGTGTCTTGTACAACGAGCGAGCTAGTGAGTATCCACGCGTGCCCCATACGTTTGCAGTGGGCTAACAATAGTCTTTTGGCTTCTGCTGGTCCGATCATGCATTGCTAGACGCGATCTAGGTCTGCCGGGCCATAAACAGAGTTGCCGGGGCGGAGGTTACCAACGTGGGTGACGTGCAAGTGATGGTGTTTGAGGTGTATCCGCCGGCAGTTAGCACGCCAGCAGTTACTGTAGCTCGCCATGCTCCGCATGTCGGTGGACGCGTCCCGTACGTCTGGAGACATTATACCATGATGCGTTTCCAGAGCCTCGGCTGTTGAAACGTCGAGGCGGTGCTGAGCAGTGCAGTTTCTGGGACATCTCAAACGCGTTGGAGAGATAATGGTGACAGGGGTATCATGAGAGAACGGTTACGGCACAACCCACGCATAGCGGGACTCTTATCTTCCAGCGGAATGAGTCGTGTGGCGTTGGATTTCTGCTGGTCCCACGTCCCACGGAGTTCGCGTTTCTGTTCGGCACCTCCAACCTCCATCAATCTATCAGATTCATTGAGGTAAAGACCGTGCGGGAACGGAGTCGTCATCCGTATGCCAGTACCCAGATCTGTTCCATAGGATAAGCAGCAGTATCAGGTCCTGTACCCCCGTGACCCCCCTGTTTACTTCTTGGATCGAGGCATACTGGATGGACAGTTGTCCTGAATCCGGTGTAGCAGTAACGCGTTCCAGCGGAATGGAAACGCCTCTTGACGCGTCGGGGGGTGCGCTTAATTGTTCTTCGGGCTTCAGATCGTATCTTGATCACGTGTGTCGCGTTTCGTCGCGTTCTCTGCACACACCGGGCGGCCCGCAACATCTTGCCCAAGGTCCACAATTCGATACTTCGGTCTGCGCGGTCTGTTCGTCAGGCTTCTAGCTGCCAGACATCCATCGGAAGCCTACAAACATCACAAATCCTATTCCCATCGGTGGTCATGGAACAGTGAAACGCTAAAAATCCTGGGTCCTGTTCAGCATCTCACGCCAAAACGTACCTGCAATTGACCCAACCTTTGTCACCTCTGATGACGCATGAATCCGTCACTCTTATCTTGGACACCATGGTAACACAACAACACAACCTTGAGATGCTCGTTTGCTCTCACAGCTTATCGCTCACTTGCCGTCGATCCGCCCATTTCTCCGCGGGGTTCACTGCCTTAGGGTTGTGGGTCATTCTTTGTTTGGCGCAAAGCTATTCTTGGGAAACGATGTTACCAACGGTCATGGGCTCCGCGAGCGGAGCGAAAAAACTTCGATATGTTCCAACGGCAAACGTGCTTAGCACCACATGTTTCGGGATGGCCTCAAGAGTGGGTCCACGAGTTGGTGATCGATGCTCGTAAGCCATACTAACCATTCCCTAACCCAAGCATCACCTCGACTTGGACCTCATACGGTAGAGTGTCATGCTAAAGCCTCAGTCACCTTCAAGTTTTACATGACTACCTCTCGTCGCGATGATATATAAACCCCACGACCCCTACACCTCGAGCTCTCCACCAACCCACAACAGTCCACAATGCGCCTTGCTCTCATCCAGATCCTCCCTCTCCTTGTTCCCCTCGCCCTCGCGCTCCCCACTGAGCCGGGCACGCTCGAGGCTCGTGACGTGAGTACCCCATATCGTATAGGCTGACAGTAGGCCGACCTGATCGGTTCCCTCGCAGCCCGCGAGATTAACGGCGAGCTCGATCTCGTGAACCGCGCCGCTGAGGACTTTGAGGAGCGCAGCGTAAGTTCCCTTAGCCCTACTTGGCTGACGACGAGTATGATCTCGATGAGCGTGACTTTGAGTTTGAGGAGCGCGACTTTGAACTGGACGAACGCGACTTTGACGCTGAGCTTGAAGAGCGTGACTTCGAGGTTGAGCTCGATGAACGCGACTTCAATGCTGAGCTCGATGAGCGTGACTTCAACGGGGAGCTTGAGGAGCGTGACTTCGATGCTGAGCTCGACGAGCGGGACTTCGACGTTGAGGAGCGCGACTTTGAACTCGACGAACGCGACTTTGAGCTCGAGGAGCGCGACGACTCGTCGCACCAGCTCGCGCGCCGCGCCGCCCTCCCCGGCGCGCAGGTGACCGCCGCGTCCGGCCCCGGACCCATCAAGGGCCTGCAGTACCTGCTCGTGAACGCGGGGCAAAAGATCGACATTGACGGCAAGATTGGCCCCAAGACCAAGGCGGCTGTCATTGCTGTGCAGAAGGCGAAGAAGCTCAACCCCGACGGCATTGCGGGGCCCGCGACCCTCGGCGCGCTCGTGTCCGTCGTCAGGACCGGGTCGAGCGGCAATGTCGTCAAGGCTGTCCAAGCGCTCGTCGGCGTCGCTGCCGATGGCAAGTTTGGCCCCGGGACAAAGGCGGCCGTCGTCGCGTTCCAGGGTAAGCACGGCCTGGCCAAGGATGGAGTTGTGGGCCCGGCCACCTGGGCGAAGCTCTTCGGCGGCGGTGGAGGCGGCACCAACCCTCCTCCTTCGAACAATGGCGACGCGTGCGCCAATGTCAAGGGAGGTGTCGGAATCGGGGACACGGTCATCGCCGCAAGCAACATCCGCGTCAACAAGTGTGTCGCGGCTAGGGTCAAGCAGATGGTCGCCGACGCCGCCAAGGCCAAGGTGACCCTCCGTGCCAACTCGTCGTGGCGCGACCCCAGCCAGCAGATTGCGCTCCGCAAGCAGAACTGCGGCACGAGCCACTACGCCATCTACCAGAAGCCATCGAGCCAGTGCCGCCCGCCGACTGCCATCCCGGGCACATCGCGCCACGAGCGCGGCCTCGCGATCGACTTTTCCAACTGCCAGGTCGGCACGCCCGTGTACAAGTGGCTCAAGAACAATGCGCACAAGTACCACTTCAAGAACCTCATTACCGGCGAGGAGTCGTGGCACTGGAGCTGGGACGGCCTCTAAGCGCTGGCGTTGCTGGCGCTGGGTTCAAGTTCCAGATGACGCGATGGGGCGCAGAGGATCTAAGAATGATGACGAGCAGCAGAGTCCAGAAGTGTATAAAATCCGTGATAAACAAATATTTGAGCAAGATGCCATTGTCTGTGTGTTGCCTTTTTGCTGTGCTCTGGCGGAGACTAGTTGTGGCCTTCTAAACATGTGCCCCGGCCAGCATACCATGAAGCGCCTGCGTGCCCAGCTTGTGTTCCGTATGTGACTCGGCGCATCAAACATCTCTGTTAATCTTCGTCGTCCCAAATGGCATACCGCGGGGTGGCGTCCAAGTCTGGGCTGGGTGTCAGATTGCTGTTGGCATTCCAGCATTCCGAGCGCCTTCTGAGATCATGAGAACGCACGGCGCACAGATGGCACAGTCCATACCACTGTCACCAAGCGCAGAGCACACGAGCAAGGCGGAGATCTCACGAGCTGAATGCTGAACGCTGCCTTCATAACGGCCAGTCACAATCTCGGTCCATCACATCTTCCCACCCCTTGACTACTACCACCCCCACATCATCGCCACCATGCACGCCGAGGCTGGCGCCGCCCTCCTCTTCCTCATCCTGTACACCATGCTGATGTGCTGGATGCTCTTCATGTTCCACACTCGCCGCTATCTCTGGAGTTCGCGCTGGGTCGTCCTCCTTCTCCATGCGATGATCCGTGTCATTGCCAGCGTGCGTCGATACAAATGATTGAGACTAACGCCGTAGGGCTTGATGATCGGCTTCGCGTACAAGGGATGGAGAAACCGGTCCCTTGCGCTCGCCGCCCAGATCATGTCCGCCGAGGGATACTTCGGTATTGTGAGTGGTCGTGGTCCACACAGTCTTATTCTAGGCCATTGCTTGCTACTACTGCCTGCGCCACTTCGACCACGTCCACTTCGGCAAGTCGGTGCTCGGATACCGCGGCTCATCGCCCGAGTGGACCGGCAGGCGGGGCCTGCGCCGCCTCGGCGAGGTGCTCGCACTCGTCCCCATGTTTCTTCCTTGGCGCTATCTCCGCGAGCAACTGAGTATCATCGAGTCATGGCTCCTCTGCGCAAAGTGAGTACTGTGGCAGTAACACGCTAGATTAACGTGCCAGCGTCCTAATTATCGTCGGCGCCGCTCTACTGGGCGTCGCGTCTGCGAATCCCTTGGCGCTCCTGCATCCGTCCTTCCAATACAAGCTCAGGCTCATCAAAGGACTGCGCGGGACCGGCCAAGCGATGCTTGTGCTCTTCTCGCTCATGCTGTGTGGCTACGTCGCGATTGCAGCGGTTAAAATGCGCCGGAAGCGATCCTGGGCACACCACCAGAAACGCGGTATGGCAGGCGCCACGCTTGCGCTGTACGGCATAGTCGGGATCCTCATGATTCCGCGCTCGTGCTGGGGTCTCGTACAGGCGGTTGTTTGGAAGGTGAGTGGATGTCAGATATCGCGCTAACATGAAGTACATGCTGGTGAACCCTGCAAACTTTACCCGCGAGGGCACGCAACCGCGCTTCCTCGCCATTGACTATTGTCTGAGCACTGTCCCCGAGCTGCTGTCGTGAGTGTAGTCAGTAACACATCATGGAAGGCTAACGCCCAGTTCGATCGCACTCAACGCGTCGTGGTGGACATGGCACGCGGAATGCGCGCCACACTCTCCCGGCGTCCCCTCCGACGAGATATCGTTTGCTGACGCACACGCCAACGGCAACGGCAACAGCCACATTGACGGCGGAGCTAACGGCAGCTTCCACCCAGACAACAGCGTCGTGCATACCGAAAAGACCGCCCAGCCGATGAGTTACGGCCAGTCGCCCATGATGAAACCTGCTGCGGTATGAGCACATCGCGGATCTGATACCTTGTTCCCAGGCGGTAGAGATGCGGAATGGACGAAGTGACGAGGAGGATGGTCGTGAGAATGCATATCTGTTGTCTCGCTCTTGACGCTTGGCATTGGCAGTGGAGAGCCTCGATGCGTTCGACGAAAGACGGTCAGCTGGGGGTTGCATTGGTTGGTGCAATTCGTGCTATGCACAACACCATGTGTAGCTCTCGCGACACTCACGCGTTGAGAACCTTCGGGCACGCCGGCACGCGGGCATGTACCAAAACAATCCGCTAGCAAACCTCGGCGTTCGACGAGAGATAACCGCGTTGCTCCATGTGACGTCGCCGCCGCCGGCTACGACCGGCCCATGCATGATCGAGGCGGAGTCCTGGTGGCGTCGAACATAAACAGCAACAAGCTCCCAACGCTCGCGGTGCAACTTGTTCCCTTCTCACATTCACCTCACTTCCATCCCAGCATGCCCGAGATCACATCCGAAGTGGCGATCGCGCGCCCGGGCGGCCTCCTCGCAAACGACGCGGTAGGATGGTCGCGGCGCCCGCTGCAGACCTCGCACGAGCTCCCGCACGGCGTGTACTACGGCTGGCGGACGAAGAAGTGGGAGTACTGGGGTATCGTGAGCCCCGACATTGTGCTGGGCCTCACACTCGTGGATCTCGACTACGCTTCCGCCCTCCAGATATACCTCCACGACCGCAAGACGGGCGAGACGGTCGAGTACGAGCCGAACCAGGTCCTTGCCGGGCGCAAGCTCTCCCTCCCCACTGGCCTGCCGCCATTCACGGCCACGGGCGAGATTGGCGACACATCCATTTCGTGCAAGGACGAAGACAATTCCAGCACGATAATCAAGTTTGCCTCGCTGCGCGCGTCTGGCGAGCTCCGCGTCGATGCGCGCGGCGAGTCGCTCAACGTCCTCGTTCCCTGGTCCGATACGCGGTTCCAGTACACCCAGAAGGCGCCGGCACTGCCAGTCACCGGGTGGGTGAGCATTGACGGGCGCAAGATCGAGGTCGGCGACGACGCGTGGGCGGTGCGTGACCGCGGGCGCGGGCGCTGGCCGTACATGAACAAATGGAACTGGGCGGCCGGATCGGGGGTGAATCCCGACGGCGTGCGGGTCGGACTCTCGGTCGGCGCGGGGTGGACGGACGGCACGGGGACGACGGAGAACTCGCTTGTAGTCGACGGCGTACTTGATGCCTGCCGCGAGGAGATCAAGTGGACGTACGACGTGGCGGACCCTGAGAAGCCGTGGGTCCTCAAGGCGGACTGGATCGAGGCGACCATCACGCCCTTCCATGTGCGCAATGCGGCGACGAACATGATTGCGGTTGCCAGCGCCACGATCCAGGTGTTTGGTGCGTGGTCTGGCTGGGCAACTCTCTCCGATGGGCGGCGTATCAGCCTCGACGGGCTTACTGGATGGGCGGAGGAGGCAAACCAACGGTTCTAGGGAGAGTGAAGAGACACTTGGGATAAAATAGCTGGTCTGATAATGCTTTACTCTGATGGTATCTGTTGCGTCTTCCTTATCAGCCTGACGCGCTGCCTGACAATAGCGGTCATAGTGCAGCGTAGTGCGGTTATCCAAACTCACCATTGCAGCTCTACTAGATCACGGATGACAAGGTCTGGTTGAGCAAACAGGTCTGATTAGTTGCCTGTGGCATTTCGCACATTCGTTTCATTAAACAGTTGCACCCGCAGAACAACAACACCGTTTGGCCTGCCCTTGTGAACGACGATGAATCCTCCTGTGACACCAAGCTACCAAGATACCTGTAGCTTCTTTCTTCCGATAATCTCATCTTTTCTACAAGTTAACATCTATGTAGCTCGTAGGTTGGTCTGCCCACTCATGGACTTCCCCCTCGAAAGATCGCAGCTCTGGTTGTCGCACCCCTTGGGCGGTGCCACATTCTTAACAAGGCAGTTCTTCTGCGGCTGGCTTCTGTACGTACTCAGGACCTTGCCGACTTGCGCGGCTCTCGGCCCCAGATTCGGTTGCGGGCAACTGGACAAATGCTAAAAATGTAAAACTACGTACAGCTTGCCCCACCGTTGCGGGCTCTACAATAATACGATTCGTTCCTACAATCAATATTAAGCTCAGATCATTGGGACGCAGCGGGTCATCGCGGATATCGACGTCGAGATCAATCTGCCGCCGCTGTTTTGGGCCGCTCTAGGATCGTCTTGAAGCTCGCGACTCCACAACCATCCGATCTTGCCATCCGAACACTCTCGCCTCCAGACACAACCACCGGTAATGGGAGCTACTAGCTCGCACACCCCCTCATCCCTATCGGCTCCGCGCCTAATTCCTGTCCTCACACCCAGTCGTACAAGATCGATTCCCTGAGATCCACATTGTCCTCGCCCTGCTGCGTGAGGAGTATTGTCTTGATCTGGACGTCAGCGTCCGTAGAGTAGCACTTTGGGGTGGAGGCTTAGGCTCTCGGCGCTCAATCCACTGCACCCATGCCCTGATATTGAACTTCAGGGCCGTGGTCTAGTCAGCCCGACTGTTACTCACCTCTTCTGGCGGATTCAGACCCCACTTCTTCGCCCGCTCCCACCGTTCCAGCCGCGTTATACCGGCGCAAGGCCCGTACTTGGCCGTCAAGTCGAAAACACGAAGGATATCTGAAGTCAGCATGTCGAACTCCAATCTCACAGTCAAATCCAATACGTCTAACATTCTGCACTGGCCCAGATGCCACTCACCTGTGACTTTGTTGCTGTGCGGTCCGGCGTGAACTGAGGGTCAGCATCGGTATGGCGTCATTGACTTCGCCCTCCGACCTTCCTCCGACACAGCCACACGGCCACTCACTCGCTGGCATGTTGCCCATCTCCGCCTTGGCCTCCTTGTACAGCCCATCCCACTCCTTGCTGTTCGGGTCCAGCGGCTCCCGTTCATCGTGCGGCACCTCAACAATCTCCTCCTTGGCAGCCTTGTTGCCCTTCTTGGTGGGGACGGGCGGGGTCTCGTTGCGCTCCGACGCCGACGAGATGGACTCCGTCTTGTGCACGGCTGCGGCCGGCTTGGCGTGCTTCTTCGCACTGCTCGTGTTCCGCCGTGACTGGAAGGAGAGCGTCGGCTGCGGGTGTCAGCAGGGTGGTCAGTTGGTCAGTGGGGAGTCGAGTACAGCTTTGAGAAAGGACCTAAGCCAGCTGAAGGACTACAATTGGGACAAGGGAAGACACCGGCTGGGGCGCAAGTACGCACCTGAGTGAGTCCTGAGGACTGCTTGGTGTTGCGCTTATGCGACATTGTGGGGGAAGGGGGATGATAGTTGGCCAGGAGGGAATGGAGATACGCGAGATCAAAAACGGAGCTACGAAGCGAAGATCGAGCTGGTTTGTGTTGATGCAGTGATGGGGATGATGAAGTAGATAGATATCAGAAAGATTGAGAAAGCCGGGGGGAGAAGAAGTTGATGTCAATGAAGAAAAGACATTGCAATGTCAGGGAGAGAACCGCGAGGGACAAGGAGATGGCTGGCTAATGGCAGGAACTGTCGCGATGACCGATGACCGGATGACCATCGTTGACCGGACGGTCGCGTACGGTCGGCGTCATCAGCACGTTCCGCCATTCAAATTGATAAAGCCGGGGCCTACACCCAAAAAAGTGACACGTCATTTAAGAACCAAACACTCTAGCCGCGGGGCTCCACCGTTAGGAGATCGATGCAAAGCATATGATGTTCGCGCGCATCTCACGCGAATCGCGACGGGCTCAAAATTTCTTGATTGCATGACTTGATTGCATGAGCGCAGAGCACGCGTCGTCATAGTTCGAGTAGAGTTGCCACCCAGCGTAGCGTAAATGAGCTCCTATTCCCAGGGGACGCGTCCTAATCTGCAGTCCAGTCAACTAATGGAACATAAATGCTCGAGACAAGTTTATCGGATTTATTCAACAACAACGGATGCGAGAAACGCGTCGTCTTCAGATTTCGAGCGCTTGATCTCGTATATCTCGTGGACCGCACTTCTTTGTCGCTTGTCATTCGACTTTTGCTCTCTCGCGCATATTCACCACTCGGCCAACCCCCATTTCATCACTGTTCTTCTTTGTCCCGGGTAGGGCAATGCCACAACGCGGCCGGCCCTTGCCCCCATCTTCTCCTCCCAAGCATGTCCTCTTCATCGTCGGCGGCCACGGCGCCGCCGGCCAAAGAGATTGAGGACATACTCAAGAAGGTCGCGCAAGAATCTCGGCCTCCAGGCGACGGCGACCTGTTCCCCGCCTTTAGCTTCCTCCTCCCCGCCGCGGCATCGGTGATAAACAGTGGTGCCTCATCGTCAAGCTTTCCACCTCTCGCGGGCAACACACACTGGTACTGCTCCAAGGCCCCAACACCACTGCACAGAGAGGCCGCGACCTTTCTCATATTTCTCTTCGCCTTCCGCCGTAATGTCGCCAGCGCGTACTGGGTCGAGTCGCTGGAGACCGTGCTCGCCAGCTGCAATAGCTGCGCACGCGCGTTTTGCGGTGCGCGGCGAACACTCGTCCGAAAGTAGGTGCCGAAGACATGTACACCTGTTTGATGCTAACTATACAGATGGCTCGCGCACTTTCCTCCACAGAACATTGCGCGCTTCACTGAGGTCATTGACACCTGGCAGGCCAAGTTTATTGTAAACGAGCTGAAGCGCACGCGGGAGACCTTTGGGGTCGACTCGGTGTCTAACCTTCCGACTTCCTTCCTGCAACTGTTCTTCAACGAACCCGGCTTTCTCAGCAAAGATGATCTTCCTCAGAATGCCTCAGTGTCCCCAACCAACGCTGAGCTCGCTGCCGCTATCGAGGAATTGTCATTGACGTTGGACAAGGACATCGCAGCGACTTCTGGACCTTCGGCCTTTTCAGCGCTCGGTCTCACGCCAGTCATGGTTGCCCTCCTCGCGTCGCCCAACGAGGCGCGCAGCGCATGGGCGCGTGAGCAGGTGGGATACATAACGAGGCCAACCGGCTTCGACGAATGGTGTGAGAGCGGTATCGGAAGCGACGTCCAGTCATTCCTATTGTCAACCTTCTCCGGGGGCGCAGCCCGGAACTGGGCCAACCTCAAGGTCATCATCAGCGAAGATCGCCTTCAGTTGGAAACAGTGCAGCGTGGTCTCCTCGAGGGCCAATACGACACTGGGCCGGCCCGTGCTGACCGCTCTATAATGTCCCTCGTGGCTCGTCTACTGGGAAGTCCCTCTGACAGTGAGTGATCTTTTACTGTGTGATGTTGACGTCAGCCTTTCCTCTCGTTTTTGACTGCTTCACCACCTTGCTGCGTCTTTCCCCGACTCATCACATCTGGGCGTTCAACACTTCCCCGGAGTTACCTCATACTTTGTTTTCGGACATCAAGAAGAACTCAGCCTTCCAGGCCTTGGTCATCAACGCCCACCCCTCTGAAAAGCCCGACGCCAAGGGTAAAGGCAAGGCGGGCACGAATGATCTCGGCAACTCTCTGGAATGGATAACAAACTACCTGGTCTCCACCGTTGACGGAGACGACAAGGGCCCAGATAGCGGTGGTGGATTTGCAGAGGCACTGGCAAAGGCGATAAACTTTTGCTTCAATGAGATGCAGCACGACCGGCTCAGCATTCCCGCGCGTACCGCCGCTGCGGAGGCGGGCTGCCAGGTGAGGAGTAAGCATCTCCCCTGCTAATGCCAGGCTATTGCCACACTTCAGGACAAGCTCAAGTCAAATGAGGCTGCTCTAAAGTCTCTCAGCTCGACGACCGAGGTGCATGCGGCGTTTATAACTGCCACAGCCTTTCAACACAATGACGATCCCTCCTGGGAGGTTCCACGGGCAGCGGCTCGCAATCTCCTACATGTGGTGTTCAAGGCAGACGGACGCAGGATCATAGAAAGCGTGTTAGGATTGGCGACGATTGCGTACCACGAGCGTCGCAGATTGCGACGGAAACGCCGAACCACCGTGCCAGATCCGATCCGCGTTGATGACCTCCACAGAGTGTCAATCCGTAAGGACTTGTGGACCATGGCGTACAACACACTCTCATCGACCGACGCGTCCGGAGTTGCCCTGATGATGTCCGCTGTTGCGCCGTTTGCCCATCTCGAGGTGCTGGACCGCAGGAATGCGTGGAACCCGCAGGACTTGCAGCTGGTTGTCAAGTCTGAAGACTGGATCGAGAGTGTCCGTGCGATCAACCACGCTCTTGACGTTACTCGAAAGCGCTTTGCCGTAGCTCTCGAGTCCGTTGCGGCGCAGCCAGACCCGACGATTCTGAAGACCCTTTGGGAGGAAGACGGGATAGCAAAGGCCGCGACGATGCTTCTCCTGTCACCAGCCGACGCGATCAACGAGCCCATGAGAAGTCTGATCCAACAATCTTTCGAGGATGTCGACGATCGCGAGGACTGTTTCCGTGTCCTGCTAACAAAGTTCCCCAGCCAGGCAATGGATGGCCTCCGCGACTTTCTGTCAACTTTCATCTCCACGGCGGGACGCGTTCCAGAAGCATGTTCGCTCGCAAAGTGGCTTGTGCGCTGCTTCACCGATGTGCTCGACGTGCTCTGCCAGCCATCAGGTTTATCACCTCCTCTCCTGCAGAGTGAATCCTTTTTGAGCAACTTTGCGGACGGAAAGTGGATGACCCGTCGTGTCAGCGATCTCTGGCAGCTCATGACCGACTCCCTCGCCCTCATCTTCAAGCGCACCGCCGACTGGGCCCCATACTATGACAACGAGGTCATGGTCGACTGGATGCGTGACGCGCTCATCTTCGGCCGAGGCATTACGGATCATATCCGCATATTCGAATCCGCAATCCTTAGCCGCACTAAAGCTGTCGAGGGAAACGAGGCCAAGATGACCCATGTCGGCAAGAGCCTCATCCAAAAACTTGAGGTTGTCCTGGCGGATCTCGTTGGCTGGCTTCGTCTGACTGAGTAGGTCCAAGGGTCGGAACCGCACTAACCTCAGCGTGGAAACTCTTCACCAAACCTATGAGCTCATCAAGACGATCATGGGCCGCATTGGCAAGTCGAACCCCGATCTTTCAACGGACTCGGCGCTCGTGAACACTTTGCTGGAACTGGACAAGTTCTGTCGCCGCGCGGGATCGAGCTACAACTGCCGTCTGTCAGATGATCTCTTGTCTGAGCTGTCAGAATTGCTTGAGGCGTTTGATTTGCCGTTAAGGGACGACGACGATGTGCAGGTCATCAAGAGCACCCGTCCGACATCCGTTACGCGCTCTGCAACGCCTCCGTCAACGGCCGACAAGGCAAGGACAACGACGAAGGCCCCCGTTAAGACTGTGTCAAAGTCCACCGAAAAGACTGCCACGCCACAAAAGAATGCCTTTGCAGTGATGATGAAGAAGGCCGGCGGCAACTACGTGGCTGGGGCTCCCAAGCCCAAGGCTCCCCCGAAACCGCGGCAGAGGACGTTAGAGGAGTTTGAGGAGGACGAAAACCTCCTTGACAACCTCTCTGCAGGTGATCTCGACATTCTCGAGCGGCGTGCGCAAGCCCAATCCCTCGTTAAAAAGCCGTTTGCGAAGCCCAAGGCGCCGTCTGCCAAGATGAACATTAACGTGGTGCCAAAGATATATCCGACCAAGCCGCCCGCGTCCAAGTTCAAAAATAGGTTCATGCGGGACCTGGCGGCTGAGCACAAGGCGCACATGAACGAGATGCGCAAGGCGGCGCCGCCGCGTCTGCCCGAGGCATCCAAACTTGGCTCAGGGCTTGGAGCTTACACTGGTCCGCCCAAGGAAGTCAAGAAGCCTGCGCCGCCGAGCTCCGACACGTCAAGCGCCTCCGAGTCGTCGGACGACGAGAACAAGGGCATCGGGGCACTGGTGAATCAACAGAAGAAGGCGCCTCTCATGCCCACTACTCGGTACATTGCCCCCGAGCCACGAATCAAGGTTCTCGGTGGCCCAACGTTCGCTGAAAAGGAAAGAGAGCGAGAGAATGCGCGTCGCAGGGCGCGCAATATCAAACTTCGTCTTCGTCCTGATATTACTCCCCTGTTCCGCTTTGTCCTCGCCTGGGACCCAGAAGCCCGTGGATCACGTCCACCGTATCCACCTCAGGTGGCTGCTGAACTTGGTCCCCCACGGCCTGTCCCAACATCCTTCATCGGTGCGGAACAGTACGAAAAGATCATGCAGCCACTCTTCCTTCAGGAACTCTGGGCGCAATTCCTCAAGGACGACATGTCACAGGCCATTCCATGTGAAATCGCCGTTGGCCGTTCGTTCGATGACGAGTGGATCGACATCGAGGTCATGGTGACCGGAAACTTGCCTCAAGGTTTTAGCCTCAACGATGCGGATATCGTTACCATTACGCTCAATGGGGAGAAGCCGATTTTTGCAAAGGTTGAAACGTTCCGTCGCCGCGCCAGAGAAGTAGGCATCAAACTGCGATACATCCGTAGCAGTGATAAGCTGGGTATGGTCGCCAAGGCCAAGCTTCAGTTGCGAAAGCACACATCGTGAGTGACAGTTGCGGTGATGGTAATTGACACTGCCAGACTCAGCACTGCTCTTCGCGAATTTTCAGCCCTCAAGGGTCTCCCGTACTATGACGATTTCCTTCTGCGGGACATTCTGTCGGCCAAGAGTGCGGCGATGCCATTCATGTCGGAGAGCGACGTGCGCTCCGCGATGAAGAATTACAACGTCAACGAGCCGCAGGCGAAGGCCATCCTTGGCGCTCTCTCAGTGAAGGGCTTTGCCTTGATCCAGGGGTGAGTATCCAATTTGTACACGTCTAACCGCAGTCCTCCCGGTACCGGTAAGACCAAGACTATCAGCGGTCTTGTGGGCAAGTTTCTCTCCGAGCGCAAGGCGCCGATCTCAATTAGCAATCAACCACCGCAAAAGGCGAAGCTTCTTGTATGTGCGCCAAGTAACGCAGCCATCGACGAAGTGTGTAAGCGTCTCATGGACGGCGTGCCCACCGCTACTGGCGGCCGTACCGTACCGAACATTGTCCGTATCGGTGTGGAATCGTCGGTCAACATTGCCGTCAAGGATATCTCGCTGGACAACATAGTCGAGTCCCGCGTCAACGCACAGAGTGGTGGCAAGGACACGGGTACCGAACTTGCCCGCATTCAGGCCGAGCTGGATGAGGTCAAGCAGCTTGTCAAGGAAAAGCAGGACCAGATTGCAAAGCTCCAGGGCAACGACCAGAAGCGTCGGGAGCTTGAGGAGGAGTTCCACGCGCTGAACGCCCGACGTACTAAACTCGGCCAACAGTCGAGTAAGGCCAAGGATGCCGCTCGTGATGCGACACGCCACCTCGATGGCGCCCGCCGCGCAGAACGCGAAGCCGTGCTCAAAGAGGCTGATATCATTTGCTCCACGCTGTCCGGTGCCGGCCAGGATGTCCTCGCACAGTACACTTTTGAGACTGTCATTATCGACGAAGCTGCGCAGGCAATCGAGATGAGCTGTCTCATTCCGCTTAAGTACGGCTGCCAGCGGTGTATCATGGTTGGAGGTAAGTGGTGTTACCGTGGCATCGCTGACAGAAGACCCCAACCAGCTGCCACCCACCACGTTCAGCCAGGAGGCGGAACAGATGAAGTTCAACCAGAGTCTGTTTGTCCGCATTGCCGAGAACAAGGGCTCGCACATGCACCTTCTCAGGTGAGTTGAAGGGCTGTTACCCGCTCACTCTCAGCATCCAGTACCGTATGAACCCCGAGATCTCTGAGCTCCCTTCCAAGATATTCTATCAGGGCCGTCTTAAGGACGGCCCCAACATGGCGGAGAAGACGGCTGCTGTATGGCACCGCCGCGAGGCGTTTGGTCCGTACCGCTTCTTCAACGTCAACGGCCAGGAGGTGAAGCAGGGCACGTCGACCAAGAACGTGGACGAAGCGCGCGTAGCCGTGGATCTTTATCGCAACCTCAACGCCCAGTTCCACAACCAGGTCAATCTCACGATGCGGATCGGCGTCATTACCATGTACCGCGAGCAGCTGTACGAGCTGCGCCGGCAGTTTACCGATGCGTTCGGGCCAGAGATTCTGGAGGTCGTTGAGTGAGTTCCGCGGGTCGCACGTAAACTCACTACAGCTTCAACACCGTCGACGGCTTCCAGGGCCAGGAAAAGGATATTATTATCCTCTCGTGTGTTCGTTCAGGCCCCAACCTGCAACACATTGGTTTCTTGAAAGACTTCCGCCGTATGAACGTCGCCCTCACGCGTGCCAAGAGCTCGCTGTTTGTTATTGGCAACGCGGCGACGCTGGAACGTAGCGAGAGTGACTGGAAGGCGATTGTTCGCGACGCTCGTGAGCGTGGCTGCCTTATCAACGTGAGTTGCTTGAATACTCCTGGCTGATGACAGTACAACAAGGATACGTTCCGCAGCTCCAAGGACGCGGTGTCCAAGCCCGTGCGCAAATCGTCTCCTGAAGCAAACTCAATTATACCCAAGGTCCTCCCGTGTCCTCCGAGCAAGCGCGCACAAGACAGCCCGAACGCGGACGACGGCCCGCCCGAGAAGCGCGCCAAGGCCACGAATGGGCGCCCTGTCGCGGCCGGCAAGACGCCTCCGCCACCCCCACCACCAGGCGATCGGCCGCCCAGCCCTTCATCCCCTCCCAGCGATGGCCCATCGCGACCATCTGGCCCAGCAGGCCTCCCAGCTCGCCCGCCCGCCGGAGCCGCTGGCCCAAATGTCCGTCCACCCCCAGGCGGCAACGTCCGCCCCCCTCCCCGCCCTGCACCCCGTGCCGCCGAGGACGTTCTTTTCATGAAGAAGAAACGCCCCGGCCCACGCCCGCCGCCGAGCGGATCTGTCGGCAACGTGCGCACCGCGTACAACCAACATCTGGCAGGCGGTAAACGCAACTAGTCGCCACAGAGCGACTAGGGAATATAAGTGTCACCCACTGCAAGGTGACAAGTGCAACCAGCCCGTGACTGTCGCCCACTGTAGGGCGACAGGTGCAACCAACGTCCGTAGATGCCACCCCATTGTTAGCACACAGTACAACTCTCATCAGCATTACCACACCATTATCACTTCAACCTCACCATCATGCCCCGTTCACCCTATGCAGCATTTTCAATCATCATGCCGAAGAACCAGTATACATGCGAAGAGCGAAGCGTCCGATACATGCGAAGAGGAAGAATTGGCAGTAAGGTTATCCGATCATCGGAAGGACGACCTGGGGTCAGTGTCATGATAGCAAGTTTTGTCAACATCCTCGCGACTCACCTGGTGCACATAGTCGGCGGCCATACCCGCCCAGATGATGGGACCAGTGACGGTACCATTACTGACAAACTTGTTCCAGCAATCGGGCCGCGAGTCGAGGTTGACGGTGATGACCTGCCACGCGAGGTGTGCCGCACCGCCAAGACACGAGATGGCATAGTACAGCGGGCCTGCGCCCATGGCATGCCCCGCAAGGGCAAGACACCCGACAAAGGTGGCGTAAAGGCTGCCGATGATGGGCTTGGAGTTATCCCCCCACGCGAGCGCCGTGCTCTTCACGCCAGCAGCGACATCATCCACCTTGTCCTGGTGCGCGTAGATTGTATCGTAGGCGACACAGTAGATCGCCGAGCCAATGTACAGCGGCGCGCACACTGCCCAGTTGACCGATCCCGCGACGGCCGCCCAGCCGAGGAGCGCGCCCCACTCGAAACACAGGCCGAGCACCACCTGCGGATAGTACGTGTACCGCTTCATGGCGGGGTATATCGCCACGAGGGGGAGGGATGCCGCGCCGAGCACGATGCTGTACGTGTTCAGCTGGGTGAGGACCGCGAGGCCCAGCGCCATCTGCGTCGAGAGAAAGGCGAGCGCCGCGCCGTGCGAGACTTCCCCCGAGGCGATCGGCCGCGTCTTTGTGCGTTCTGGAATAAGCCACCAGAATAGATACTCTCTATTCTATTCTCTCCACTCACCCACGGCGCGGTCCATGCGCGCATCCCACATATCATTGATAATGCACCCGGCGCCACGCATGACCACGGCGCCGACGCCAAACAGGCCAAGATACCAGAGACACGTTGTGACGGGCGCGGCGGTGGCCGTGCACGCCATGGTGATGCTCCACGCGCACGGCCAGTACAGCAGCACCGAGCCGGTCGGCTTGTCGAGGCGCAGGAGGCGGAGGTACGGCTTGGCCTTGTCGAGGAACGAGGGCAGGCGGTCAATAAACCCCGGTGCCGGCGCGGGAGGGGCTTCGGTCGTGGGGATAGCGGTCGAGATCGAGCTCGAGTTTGCCATGTTCGTATTTGTACTTGTGCTCGTACTTGTGGCGCGCACGATGCGCGGGGACCGCACCGCGCGCGCAGGGGAGAAGCGCGCAACGGCCGCGCGGCGGGATAGCGGGCCGAGGCCGAGGCCCGTGCGGGCGCACGCGGAGCGCGCGAGCAACGGGATCATGCTGGCCAAGTGGGTGTGACTGCCTTTTGAGAGGTTGGAGAGGTGTTGCGAGACCGGCGCTTATCTCTGTTCGCTGTTCCGATCTCTCCAACTTTTGGCGGTGGCCAGTCGCCGCAGAGAGCGGCCGATGCGTGCCGAGCCGGAGTCGAGCCACGTGTCTAGGGTTTCTCGGTCTCTGTCTGCTCGGTCTCCATTACTTTTCTGCCATCTCCAATGTCAACAATGTATGCATGCTTAGCGCGTCCAGCGCGATATCTAGTCCGCGGACTCTATGGCGGATAGTCGTGAATGCTAGGGAATGTCGGGCGGCATGGCCGAATGCAGGGCGTAAAGTCTATGAGCTATGTAATGGAAGGGGGACAAGACACAAGAGTACAACGCGAGCTGGAGCTCAGATTAGAGGATCGAGGCGAGGGCGAGGGCGCCGAGGAGCATGCTAAGCGGGGCGCCGAGAGTTGGTGCGCCGTTCTTCGGCTTGTCGGTGGCGTTCGCCGCGGAGTCGGAGACGGGGGATCCGGTGTGCGAGCCCGACGGCGAGTTGGGAGGGGACGTGCTTCCAGGAAGGGGGGTCATAATATCTGATGCCGACGGGTTCGCAGTGTTGTTCGCAGCTCCCTCGGAGCCGGCGGAGGTGGCCGGTGGCGTGGAAGGTGCCGTTCCCGTCACTGAGTAGCCCATTTTAGACCAGGTGGCACCCGACGTGATGGCAAAGTCGGAACCGAGCGCGTCGGCAATGTAGTAGATGTCGCCCTTGGAGTCCAGCTGGACAACTGACTGGGGCGAGCACGCGTACGATGCGGCCTTGTCCTTGGAGGACGGAGCGGGGAGGATCTGGGTAGAGTTGATGAGGTTGGCAGCCATGGGACTGCCGGTAGTCAAGTTGTAGTTGGCCGGGTTGGTCCAGTGCGTAACGACGTAGGAGTTTGAGAAGTCGTGAGGGACAAACAGCATCGACTGCGGGGACGTGTTCTTGGCAGTCGGGAAGCTCACGGCCTGGCCGCTCGTGGCCGGAAGCGGCGAGCCGCCGCCCACTGTCGGGTACTTGACCGTCTGCGGCTGGAAGAAGCCAAAGTGGATAACAAACAGCTCAGCCTCGCCTTCGGCGACATTCGGGACACCAAAGAAGTTGATGTGGTTGTTGGCGAGTGCGGCCGTCGTGGCATAGTTGGCCGTGTCGAACGGCGGCGTGCCTACAGTCTGCCACGCGAGGGTCCCGCTGGCCTGATTCTTAATGTTGCCCATGTCGAGCGAGACCATTGGGTTGCCGCCACCGGGAAGCGAGAAGATGACGTTCGTGTCGTGGTCAAGGATGGCGGACGAGCGCGAGTCGGAAATCGCAGCCGGAGCTCCCGATGTGGACTGCTTGCTCCATGCGTCGCCATCAAAGTCGTACACATACACCGTTCCAACGTCCGACTTGTCCGCGCCGACGACGTACATCGCGTTGTTGAACTGCGACAACAGGCACTGCATGTTGTCACCGTTGAACGGCGGGCGGCCCGTGGTGGTCAGCTCCTTGGTCGACGGGGCTGCGGTCAGCACGGGTCTCAAGGGAGTGTGAAGAGTGAAGCGATGCGGTCGCGGGCCGTGAGGCCGAGTGCCACTGCGACCGATTCCAGAGATCTGGACCATCTGGCGAACAAGTTGTGCTCTGCATCGGCTCGCGTCTCGTTGGATCGTTGGCCGTTGGATCGTTGACCCCTTGGTATCCGATACGGCCACCCCAGTCATCCAGGGTTAGACCAAGCCACAGCGCACGGACGCTCGGGCACGACAACACCAAGAGAGATTCCCAGTTCCCTAACAATCGGACAATCATGAATCAAGAATCAAGTACTCACATCCCCAGCTGGACGACGGGCCGAGTGCGACATCCTTCTCGCCTCCAAAGGCGTAGAGGTTGAAGTTGGAATCGAACTGGACACAGGTTGTCGCTGCGGCGAGCGACGGAAGAAGGGCGGCAAGCGCGAGAAGGGCAGCCATGGTGGCGAGGACAAGAATGTGAATGAGAGGAAGAGCGAAGTGGTTGAACGGGACTCAAAAGATGTTAAGACAAGAAAAGCGGGAGGGCGAGAGGGGGAAGAGGATGCTGTGTCCGCTACAGCCAGCGAGATATAGTATAAGCGATGCGTGCCAAGGATATTCGAGGCCGACGTCGCGCGACGAGTAACTTCTAAAATAGAATGCGAGTGTGCACACAGAGGAGCTGGGCGAGGCAGTTAAAGGCCAAAGGAGTGCAAGTGACGGAAGAGGATATGAGTGAGAGAGGAAAGAGGGAGAGGTGTGCACAAGGAAGAGGCAGGACTTTTGTTACGCACACATTGCCATAGCTCCTACTTTTGCTGTACCTCAGACACAGACACCATCCCCCCCCCTCGAGACATCCCATCGCTTATTCAAGAATACCCAGATCCCCTCTTCCAGTCCCTCGATCCCTCACGCACATTCCCCTTGCCACCGTCCCAGCTGGTCCATTTCTGCCGCCCATGCTGCCGTATTCTGCAGTCCCTCTGCTCCCTTCTCCGTTACAGGACACCCTTCTAAGGGTTCTTTGTCCCAGAGTGACCCTTGTCCCCGGGTCCCCGGCCCAGCCACCGGCGCGCGTCGTGCGTCTGAATCCCTGGCAGACAGGCTGCGGCTGAGTTGCAACTGTCCATCGGCCATCGCGGCTACCAAAAACCCTGAGCGCAGCGTCCTCGACTTTGTGCAGCCGGCTGGAAAGGAGCTTTGTTCGTCCCATTGCACTGGCATGGCCGTGAATAGCACGAATGCCATTGGATCATTTGCCGATGGCGGCCACGCGGATATCAGCGGACGGGATGCTGCGTGCTGTGCTGCAGCGGACCGCTTTGCGATACAGCCTCGGCCACAAACGTGCAGGGCGCAGCATGTGGTTAGGGGTCTCTCGCACCATCACACGCAGCACAACTAGCGTGTCAGCTGTCCGCATTCCCAGCCTCCAGCGGCACCAACTAGACTCTTACACCTGTGGCCCGGCGCTTATTTTGACAGTTGCGCCAAGCAGAGTCCAGACATCAAGTGGGCCACAGTGCAGCATAGGAGACTTTAATTTCAGTTTTACGTGTAGGCAGGGTGCACCATGTAGATCCGTCACTCAGGCCCGCCAGGCCCCGCATTGGCCAGGCCCATGGCCGGCCCATGTGTCCCCAAGGGCGACGGAGAGCCTGAGGGAGGCTGCGAGACGGCAAAACTGGCCGTTCAACATATCTCTGAGCTCTGCCTCTACTGAACAGGACCCACTACTGTGCCGGGAGCCAGGACGAGCTCGACAAGACCCAGAAAGGAAGTGGCCTCCCAAAGCATGGCCAAAAGCATGGTCAAATCTGATTCTGCTCATTGGGCAGCGGGCACGGAAACGGATTGCCCGTGCGCAGCGCCACTCCAGCGCCACAGCACTGCCTCTACCAGACTGGAATCGCGCCACCGTACTCGCGTATGGCCCCCGATCTTGGCCATGTGTGCGTCGCGCTGAAACGAGGTGCACATGGTCAACTCGTAACACCAAGTGCCTACAATTTCCTTATGCGCGATGAATAAAGCGCATGCTGCTGCCAGCAGCATGCGCTTTATAAGAGTTCCCAGACGGTGAAGCTGTCACTTAGTCTTGCAATCCTGCTAGCTGTTGGATCGTTGGCCGTTGGAGCTTTGGAGCTTCTTACGATCTTTCATCACAGTCAGACTGCTGATCCCCTTTTCATCAACAATGCTGATCTTTTTGGCATCTGCTTCTGGGCTTCTAAAAGGATCGAGCATCTGAAGTTCTCGATCGGCGTGTGTTAGAACCTAAAACGGGGGAGTGGGTCTTTACGTGATCCAGAGCCAATTTGGACATCCGCCGACTGCCAAATGCAACCAATGCGCAGTGCCTGCGGACCTGCGGACCTGCGGACATGCACCCCCGTCCGCGTCCGCAATTGAATTGGTTTTGACCCGCTGCCCGTGGATGACCTGCAACTGAGCTTTCGTTGACGTCTACTTATCCACTTTTCCGTTCCAAGTAGGAGATGCGTAGAGTAGAACCATACAAGCCATACACAGTCTTTCTAGACTCGGACGGCAATCGCCGGCAACTGGAACGATGCGATACTCCTGGGGGGCTGCAGACAAACGGCGCTATGACCGCATCGGGGCCCCGGTTAGATAACCCCGAAAGACCGTTTGTGTGGCGCGTTTGGTACAACGACGCAGATCAGAGTGCAACAACCAGCACGACCATTCGAGATGAGCATGACCTTGGCATGCGGTCTGAGCTATTTGGTTCTCGAAGAACACACACGTTCAGATCCCAAGCATTGCATCACCACCCACATCACTCGCCCATCATGTCCATCGACCAGATCGCGCAGCAGGTGAGCAATTCACGCGCGTAACGGGGCCGCGAAAAGCGCAGTTACTCGGAAGCGAGGCGAGCTGAGAATACCGCTGACAACAGTTCACCGGTACGCGATAACCTCTTCCCACGGCGCCGGACGCCGACACGCGCCGCGCCAAATGGATCGACACTGACCCCAGACTACTACTACCAGACATTCGACGCGGACCGCGCGGGGCTGGCCCCGCTCTACGTGCGTGTTGGGAGCTGCGGGACGGCTAGCTGAGCTCGCATCGCGAAGCACAGAGAATCAACGGGGAGAGTTCGGACACATGTGGTCTGGGCGCTCTCCGCTCTCCCGCAACTCGCGTCCGCTCCAGACTAACTTGCTGACGCCGCAGCGCGATACGTCGATGCTTACCTGGGAGAACCAGCAGATCCTGGGCACCGCATCAATCATTGAGAAGCTCCAGGTGCGTTTGGCTTGGCGGGACGTTGGGTTTGAGAACAGTTGAGCAAGAGAAGAAGTTGAGCTTGGGCTCGGGCGCGTGCTTCTGTTGCAGCACGGAAGCCGAACGGCGCATGACTGCACTTTGCGCACACCTGGCTCCCGGCCCCATCGGCTCCGCTCGCTTCTCGCCATCGCCTTTCGGCGCTGAGCTCTCATCGGCGCACAATCACTAACGCGCAGGGCCTCCCCTTCACACGCGTGGTTCACAAGGTCGTGACGCGTGACGCGCAGCCGGCGTCCGCGACCGTCGCATCTATCCTTGTCCTCGTCACTGGCCAGTTGATTGTTGACGACGGATCCAACATCCTCCAGTTCTCGCAGATGTTTCACGTGAGTGCACTAATGAAGCGCGTAGAAGTGTGTTTTGCAGGAGCGAGGCATTACGGGTGGTTCATCTACCCTACCCGTCCTGTTGAGCGATCATCTCCCGCGCCAGCACCTATCCGAAGTACTCACTAACATGCAGCTCGTTCCTGACGGAGGAAGCTACTTTGTGTACGTTCTGATCTCGCGTCTCCTCTCTTCAGACTCTCAGACTAACAACTTTCAGCCAGAACGACGTGTTCCGCCTTGTGTACGGATAGACTCCCACATAATCCTAGAGGCGGGCGGCGAGAGACGTAGACTTATGTGGGCGGCCGGCGCAGAGCAGCAGCACCTTGGGTGGCGGCGGTGGTTAATTCATGCACGATATATACCATTTCCCCTGCGGCAAAGCAGTGACCAAGGCTTTTGACATTGGTGGAGCGCGCCGTCCATCCGAGCATCACTCTCCTTGAAGGATTAATCGCGCCCTCGCCCGGCCTCTACACAATCTCGTCTAGATCTAGTTGCATAGTACATGACAATTAGCGCAGCTTGCGCGCAATACACGTCCCTTTCTACTCGTCATGCACGCCGCTTTCGCGGTCGCTGCGCCACTGGCGGGCCCACGCCGCGATGCGGCCAACATTGTCCTCGACCTCGTTGTCGCCCCCCGAGCCGTCGCTCTGCAGTTCGACGATAATCTCCTCGTCATAGCTTTCGCGCGTCTCGGTCAGGCACGTGAGCATGATCTCGGCGGTGATGTTCTCCGTAATCTTGTTCTCCGGGTAGTTTCTGATGTCAGCGAGCGTGCTAAAATGGCGAGTGCCGGCTGGGGAAGAATGCAACAGCCTCGACGCCTGAGTCGCACCAGATCGCAAGAGAAAGCCCATCTGGAAACCTGCAGTATACATGATAACACTCACCGGGCAGTCAGCCGCTCGTGGAGTACCGTGTTGTCGCAGCGGAACACGACCGCAAGGTCAATCCAGCGCTCGGGGAAGAGCGAAGGGTCGTGGTGGTCGAGGATAAAGCCTGGCGTCAGAGAAATGCAACAAGGGTGGGGGCGATGCAGAGATGGAAATCCGCGCTAAACATTTCCTCACGCTCCACGTACCATGCTCAGCCGGTCCGTCGCGCGGGTTCACCACCTCCTCGAGGTAATCCAGCAGCCTGTCCTCGTCGACAATATAGCTCTGCCACTCGTCGTCCCATCCCTCATGGAAGCCGTGCTCCTTGACGATATCGCCAATATTGAGGTGCACGAGCGGCGCGTCCGTGTCCGCCTCGGCGGCGAGCACCTGCGAGTGCAGCGTCTTGCCCGTCCCCGGCGTTCCGGTCAGCAGGATAATCGGGTGCCGGCGCGGGTGGTGTGTTGTCATTGTGGGTGAGTGATGGAGCAGAGATCGCAACGGGTCTGAGAACTGGGCACTTGTTGTGGTTGTCGTTGTTGAGCTCGAGCGGCTTTCAACTTTTAGGTGGCGACTGCGGGAGCAAATCACATAATGGATATACGGATATAAGATAACACTATGCCAAGGCTATAAATGCAATTTCGTCCTCCAGGCATGCTAGTCGAACACAATCTTGGTCGCCTTGGGCGCGTCCTTGATAGCCATTTCGCGCGCCTTGCGAGCCCGCGCCGCCTCCCACGAGGGATGCACCTTGTCGTCCGTCTTGGCTGGCGGTGCGGACGGCGCCGATGCGGCTGGTCTCGGTGCCGCCGATGCAGCAACGCGGGCCGGAGCCCTCGACGCGGGACGCGGCGGCGCGGCTTCGGAGCTCGGTTCGGCCCCATCCGCTCCCCGGCGTGCGCCCCAGCCGCCATCGCGCACCTGGCCTTGCGGGCCGCGAACCTCCGCCTCTCGCGCCTTGACGACATGCTTTGCGTTTTTGCCGTACTTTTTCTCCCAGATCCTGCTGTCAGAGACTGCTGTACACGTATGACTCACGCTTGGCGCGCACGCTGGCCGCGGCGGTTCTTGCGCGGCGGCGCCTTGCTCCCGATCGTGCCTGTCGGGTCATAGTCCATGTCCGGGTCCGAGTCGCTGTCGCCGGCCGTGAAGCCCGCCGCGAGTGAAGGGAGGAACATGGACGAGCCTGTCGCCTTCGGAGGTACCTTCTCGGCCTTCTTAAGCTTCCTGTCTTCCGTAACCTCCTTCTTGACCTCCTTCTTGACTTCCTTGGTCGGCTTGGCCTTTTTGGGCGGCGGGGCGTCGTCCGACGAGGGTGGAGCAGCGATGGACTCGTCCGAGTCAGACGGGGGGGCAATGTCGTATCCCTCGCCGTCGACCGATCCCGACTCCCACCCGTCGTCCTCTCCTTCCTCGCCGTCAAGGTCACCCGACTCCCACCCAGCCTCGTCCGCCGCCTTGTCCTGCATGACGACCTCGTCGTCGCTCTGAAGTGCGAGCACGGGCTCCTCGTCGCCAGACTCGGCGTCGCCCATGCTTCCCTCGTCCTCCGACTCGGACTCCTCGTACCGCCGCTTCTTGTTCGGCTCGGCCTTCGCCCCAAAGCTCAACGTCGCTCCAGGCTCAGCGAGGATCCATGCCAGTGTCGGCTTGACAGCGTCCGCGACGTGCTTCGCGCTACAGAGGCGGTTCTCGACCTTAGCGATCACTTCGGGCGAGGTGGACGACGATGCGGCGACAGACGGAGTCTGAGGAAGTGCGGAGGTCACGGCATCAGGGAGGCCAGCGTGCTTGAACACATGGTGCTTCCTCAGCTTCTGTCGCAAGTGCGTGGTCGCCACCGCATTCAGCTGAATAACCTGGTGGGTTAGAAATATCCCAATAAGGCACCCACAGATAGAAACTTGAGCTGAGTCTCGAGCTCCGCGACCTCAGAAGTATTGCCCTTGGTTCTGTGGGTTAGCTCGCTTACATGGTACAACCCACTTGAGGAAACGGATCTTCTTGATCAGCCGCATGGTCTCCTCGCGCTTCGCCTGCTTGAACACTGGGTGCAGCTTCTTGAGTGCCGTGGGCTGGAGTCAGTGGGTGCGATAGAGGTGTAGCATACTCAGAATACTCACAATACGCTCAGCGACCTTCGCAACGTCGACACCCTCGGCCTTCTTCTCTTCCTTGCCCGCGTCGCCAGCTGCAGACGCCTCGGCACCCTCAGCTTCCAGTCGCCGCTACATGTCAGCCAAGCACAGTGCCGCTACATACCTGGATAGCAAGCCGTTTCGCCTCCTCGCGCATCTTTCCCGTCCGCTTACGTTTCTTGCTCGGCGGCGCTTCGCCATCCGCCGGCTCAGCACCAGCCTCCTCGCCGTCCTCCGCCACGGCCCGCTCGTCAACAACCACCGGCGACTCCTCGTTCTCCGCCTCGACAGGCGGCTCCTCGACAGGCGCCTCCTCGATCTGCTCGCCCCTCTCAGCCGCAGCCGCAGCAGCAATCGCCGCGCGCTTCGCCTCCTCACGCTGCTTTCCGGACCGTTTCCGCTTCGCCTCGGGCATGCTGGTGGTGGTGATGGTGGTGTGTCTGACGCTCAAGTCGGAAGAGATGTGTGTGGAATGGAAATTTCATTTTCTCACGGTGGAGAAGGGTAAAAAAGAGGAGGCTCCCCCAGGAGCTAACCAGGCCAACTTTTATCACTGTTACAGGATCAGGGCAATTGACCGAATCCAACGGGTGAGGCAGTTCGATCCTGTCTGTGGACAAGTTCTTTTTGTGCGCTTGAACAGCCCAGAAAGCGTTCTGTTCGGACGGGGAACGTTACTTCGACGGAGGTCGGAAAGACTGAAGACACATTTCAAGTTTAAGAAAAAGTACTTCGGGGGCAGCTTGACACGCGTCTGGCTCCCGTGTCCGATGTCCTTATCCGGCACTGATGTGGCACCCGTGACTCCACCCGCGACACGCCACAATGTCCCCGACCTCCCCCGCAACGTACTATAACCACTCTTTCGGCCCGATCACTGTCTGTGCTACAGGATCGCTTATCGCCACCTCTTTCCTCCCCCAAAAGGCCTTCAGCACAGGCAATTTAGCTCAGTTGGTTAGAGCGCACGCTTCACAGAGAACGCGTGAGGTCAGCGGTTCGACCCCGCTAATAGTCACTGTAGGAGCCTTCGAAAGAGGGTGATACCTTTTTAGGAGGCTTCAAGGAAACCAGGGAAGACGGAGAGGGCCCAGCGTGCCAGCGCACGCCGCGCGCTGGGCTCGAGGACGGAGTGACGGACTGTTTTCAGAAGTACCCTGTGCCGAGGGCAGGTGGCGAGGTGATAATGGCAGAAACGGGGATTCTTCGCCGAGCCTATCTGAACGCAAGACCCGCTGGTATTGCAAGTCATCTTGACATTGCCACTGAGTGAGCTGCATTCTTGTATTTATCTCTCTGGCATTTGGAGACAGTAGCTGCGATGAAAGAGGAGAAGGAGGAGTACAACGGAAATACGCGAGAATTACCTGCCACAAATCACTTGTCAACGAAAGGGTAGCATTGTTATCCAAACATGTGCCTCCATTCTACCCTCATACTGTACCCTTCTGAAGTAGGTTCTTATCCTTGATATATGCCATTTAGACCGCTCGCAATTGTCTTGCATTTCCTTATTGTCCAGGTTCTCCTCTTAGCTTGTTCATTGCGACTGTGATTCGTTTATAGTCCTGCAGTCCGCCGAACGACCACGCTCGGCATCCTTCTTGAGGATGGCATTAAGCTTGTCCGATTTGATACACTCCTCGAATTTGAAGCTTGCCGCGAGGGCGTCAAGCTCCTTTCGCGTCTTGTCCTTGAAGTACGCTGCAAACTCATCGACAAGCGCCTCAGAAAGCAACGTCTCGCGAACGGCCCGAGAGAGATGGAACTTGGCGCCCCAGGGATACAGCTTGTCGACTGCCGAGTTCTCCGCGAGCCACTCCTCCATCGGGGCGAAGAGCGGGTCAACGGCCTGCGTCTGCCGGTTCCACGAATCGACTGCCAGCGCCTGATGTCAGTAGAGTCGACGGGTCCGACGCACCCTCTTCTTCGCCACAAAGGGTGCCAGCAGCTTCCGGTACGCGCTGTCCTCGCGGGGGACGAGCATGCCCTGCATCCCCATGTCCTTGTACAGCCAGATGGACCACGATGTGGACGCAGAGTCATAGTTGTCGAGCTGGGCCTGAAGGACGGCACGGCGCTGGTTGTTGACCGTCTCCCAATCGGGAACATCATCGCTTGCTTGATGATAAACCGGACCAAACTCGCCGACTAGAGGTTAGAAAGCCAGGTTGAAAAACTCACCCCAGACAGGAACGTTGTGCTTCCGCATGTACTCTGTCCTCTTCTCGAATTGTCTCTTAATAACATCCAGTTGCTCGGGTTTCCCCTCAAACGGCTCAGTCTGGTTGGGAAAGCCGTACGCGCTGTAGTCGTGGCAGGAATACACGGTGTTCGGAAGCGGGTCGCCGAACGTGCTAAAGTCCTCGGCGAACGTGTTGCCGTCTAGGAAGAGGATATGTTTGGGGTCCACCGCCCGGATCGCCTTCTCAACGCGCTCATAGAAAGCCCACAGCTGGCTGCCTTCCTTGATCGCCGGCTCGTTCACGGGGTTGTACCCCGCCACCCACGGGTTGTCGCGGTAGTGCTGCGGTAAGCGGAGACTCTGGGCCGTCTGGTATCTATTGACATTTGAGAGTCTTTCACGCTAGCCGCGCAGCTCCCTCACCCACCTTTGCAATCTCCTCCCAGATGCGCACTGCCCGGTCCTGGAAGTCTTTATGGATCCAGACAGACGTCAGCCCCGTCTACACCAAGCGCTCACAGGTGGCGTGCCGCAGTCCTGAGTCACAGTGCCAGTCGGGGTTCTGGCCCCCAGGAAGAGCGTGCAGATCGATAACGGTGTAAATGTGGTGCTTTGCGCACAGCTCAACGACGCGATCGAGGTGCTTGAATCCCGCCGCCTTAAACTCGTCAGGGGTCATGTCGTCCTGGAAATGGCGATAGTTCACCTGCAAAGTTGAAGATTGCCTCACAAGAACCTACTGGAAGACGAAGGCAGTTGAGTCCCAGCGATGCGTAGAACTCTGCATCTTTCTCGTCGAAGAAGTACTCTAGGAACTGAAATCAGTCCGAGCTAGATCCAAGTGTCATACCTTATCGAAGAAGAACTCGTACTTCTCGTCCCCGAGGACAGCCTTCAGTGCTGCACGCGCCTGGAACTCGTGGCCCGGATAGCCTGTGATGAAATTCTCCATGTTCACTGCGGTCAGTCTTGCTGCACCGAGCAACTCTCCCAGCCCTACTCACTCCAGCCACCGAGGCCAGCGCCCTTTAAAATTACAGGCTTGCCATCGAGCGTTATGGCACCGTTTTTGACTTTGAGGAAGCCTCGAGTGTCTTTGGAGCCTTGAGAGCTGTGAGAGAGAGCCTGCCCCATCGCGAAGAGACAGTACAGGTAACTATGATGATGAAGATAGAGAACACCTTACCCCCTTGATTGAGACTCATATATACTAATGCAGACTGTCCGTATGACGTAGTCTTCGTGAGAACCTCTCTCGCTGGAGCTGCCGGGCCAGTTTCTCACGCGCCGCTGTTGGTGCTGGCTGTTCTTTGGGAACAGGAACCAAACAAAATAGAGATCTCCAAAAGTCCTGGGGGAGACATAATGTGTTGATTTTTGAAGACTTATCTCAGCCGTATAATAGGGATGAATTAAGGAGGTTAAAGAAGTGACAGTGCATCCCAAGATCCGGAGTTCGAATCCGAGGTCTAGAAAATTTAATTTGCGGGGCTCCAGAAAATTCTGTGGAAGCAGAGCTCGGCGGGAACTGCCTCTCGACGACGGGGTTGATCTAGCCCGCTACGTCCACAGAGCTACAGAGCAATGTCGCTGTCAAGTTGGCATGGTATCACGGTCTATCGATCTCGGATACTTTTGAGCCACACTACTACTTACTGGTGACTGCCCCCCGATCGCGGGGTGTGGATATACGGAATAGTGACGACACCACTCGCCAGTCAATCGCGCCACCCAAGCCACCGCAAAGTCCAGTCCGCTCGCTGACAAACGCGTCCTCTCGATCTCATCTCGAGACCTTCAGTTCCATCCCATCCACATCCCACAACCCCAGCTCTTAACATGGGCAAAAAGGCGTGGGCAGCGCTTGTCACGCGCGCAGACTATCTTCCCGGTACGCCGCCCTTCCCCCGTCCCGTCTGACCGCAGGTCTCCTGACGCTACACCGCACGCTGCGCTGCGTGTCGTCCTATCCGCTAGTGGTGCTCGCGACGGCGTCGCTGGACGAGCCGCACCGCGAACTCATCCGGCGGCGGGGGATGGACGTTCTCTCCATTAACGCGCTGCAGCCTGCTGAGGGCGCGCATGCCGGATTCCACGACAAGTTTGCCCGCTTCCACGATACATGGACCAAGCTCCAGGTCTTCGGCGTGGAAGGGTATGACCGCCTCGTGCTGATTGATGCGGACACGATCGTGCTCCGCGGGATGGACGAGCTCTTCGACCTCCCCCTTCCTGAGGGCGGAATAGCCGCCGCCCCAGCATGTACCTGCAACCCGTTCCGTTTCGCGCACTACCCGCCCGACTGGACCCCAGAGAACTGCGCGCTCTCGCGGCAGCCGAAGCCGACCACGGTGGATGACGTCCCGCAGCCAACTCCCGACGCGCCGCGGACAGCACATTTGCTCAACTCGGGCGTCGTCGTCCTCCAACCCTCACAGGAGACGATGGACGCCCTCGTGCACCACCTGCGCACGTCCCCGACTGTCGCCGAGGCCCAGTTCCCAGACCAGGACGTGCTCGCCGAGGTGTTTCGCGGCAAGTGGCGCGTCCTCCCTTGGTGGGCCAATGCGCTCAAGACGGAGCGCGCGGTGCACAAGCATTTCTGGGAGGATGGCGAGGTGCGCCTCCTGCATTACATCCTGGAGAAGCCGTGGTCGAAGCGTGTCGCGTCGCCCGCCTCTGCCGCCACAAGCAGTGTATCGACCCAGTCCCCAGCACCGAAGGACCAGCTCCCACCCGCGCTTCTTGCCGCTGTTGCGGATGCGTCCCCGCAGGAGAGCCTCACCGACTACGACGAGCTGCATTCGTGGTGGTGGGCGGTGTATGATACCCTCATCGCCGAACTCAAGGCGGAGGGCGGCGACGACTGGGCAGAGGTGGACAAGTGGGTCGCACACTAGGTTCTTGGGTTATAGGTGTCTATGCATATGTCTAGTTACTCGATGTGTCAAGTTCGTCATCCCCATTGTGCTACCCTACTCCTTGTCCTCGTCCATCTTCGCATCCGCACCCTTCCCGCCCTTTCCCTGTCGCCGCTTGCTCGCCTCGACCATCTGGCGCTTCTTCTGGGCCTGTTCCCGGGCAACATCGCGCCCACCGCCGCCGACAGCCTTGCGCTTAACCGGCGCCTTGGCGAGCTGCCGCTTGAGGTTCTTTGACGGCTTCGGCATGTTGAGCGCGTACTCTGGTACGGGGCAGCCCGATGCGCGGAGGACGTTGGCAATCGTGCGCAGGTACGGCCCATCCTCCTTGCTGAAGAAGGTGACCGCCTTGCCTGGTCGCCCAGCGCGGCCTGTACGGCCAATACGGTGGATGTACGACTGAACTGTCTGCGGAAAGTCGTAATTGATTACCACCTTGACGCCTCGGAAGTCCATTCCACGCGCGAGCACCTCAGTGACAACCAGGACCCACACGTTGCCGGCGCGGAAAGCGGCGATCGCCTCGTCGCGCTTCGACTTGCCACGGCTCGAGTGTACGGCTTCCGCACGGACGCCGTCAAGGACCAGTGACTTGGCGAGCTCATCTGCACGCTCGATCGACTGCACGAAGATGAGGGAAGGGTACGGCAGTCCGCCCTCCGCAATGATATTCCGCAGCGCGAGCAGCTTGCCTGCCTCGGATCCGGTGTACAGCAGCGACTGGTCCACGGTCGTGACAGCCGAGTCCCTGTGGTCAGAAGAGTTTGCGACGATGAGACTCACTTGACACCAACAACAACACGCACACCCCCGTCGCGGAGCCACCTGCGTGCGAGCTGTTCTGCTCCTGCCGGCATCGTGGCGGACAACAGACACTTCTGCACCTCGGCATTCGTGCACGCATCGACAATGGGCTCGACCTGCGGCCGGAAGTCGGGCGAGAGCAAGCGGTCCGACTCGTCGAGAATAACATGGCGAGTGCTGGAGTTAGATAGGAGCATGAAGCGTCTGTCTATTGAAACTCACTTTGCAAGAGAGACGCGGTTTGCCTCGAGGAGGTGGTGCAGTCGCTCGGGCGTAGCGACAAGAACGTCAATCGCAAGCCCTCCCTTCGTCTCAAACTCATTCACGCTCTCCGTCTCCTCATCACTGTCTTCTCCTCCGGCGCCCGCACTTCCCGGTGCAGACTCGCACACGGCCTTCTGCGTCGCCTTGCTGAGAACCAGACAACGCCAGCGCCCGTTGGCAGTCACGGCCTTGAGAACCCCGTGGATCTGAACGGCAAGGTCGTGCGTCGGCACGACTACAAGCGCGCGGATCCCCTGCGCCTCGGGAAGTTTGCGTGCCGGCTGGCGGAGAGAAACAAGTGTCGGGAGGAGATACGCGAGCGTCTTTCCGGATCCGGTCGGGGCGATGCACATCGTGTCCTGCCCGGCGACGAGCGAGCCGCCGACGGCGCACTGCACGCCCCACAGCGAGTGGATGTTCGACGCCGCGAGCGCCCTCAGCAGCGGTTTCCTTAGCGGAGACTCCTCATCGTGGGAGAACAGCGACTCGAGGTCGGTGCCCAGCGAGGAAGGCAAAGGCTCGGGGCCGGTGAGCGTGATCTTCTGCTTTGGCGGTACGGGCGCGGCTGGAGCGTCGTCTTCAGACTCAGACTCGGAGTCAGACTCGGGCTCGGGCTGCGCGACCTTGGATGTCGAAGGGGCATCGCCGAAAAAGTTGAGCGCGGCTGGCAGCGCGGTCTCCCGGCCCTTGCCCTTGCCCTTTCCCTTGTCTTTGCTCTTCTTGCCCTTCTGATTGTCAGCTTGCGCCGGCCGATGCTAACTCACGTTGAAAAGCTCAATGTCGTTCTGGAAGCGCGACTTGTCAAACCGCGCGCCTGCGGTAAGGAGGTTGAACGCAGCCGCCATGGTGCACGATGTAGAGACGAGGATTGGTGGCAAGACGAGAAGAAGATCCGACGAAACCACAAACTTGGCCACCTGTCGATCGGGTCAAAGCAACTTTTGGTGCGACCACCGTGGGAAAACTACCGCCGCCCACAATGCATCACCGCCGCGTCCAACGGTGATTACGAGCAGGACGGTTCGCGATACATGGTTGACCCACTCCACACACTTCATAATTCTCACTACAATTCTCCTACTACGCCGAACGTTTGGTGGCCGCAGCACTTACTACGGCCTGGCGAAGATTGCCACGCGCTCCATGGCTCGCGGGATACCGCCTGCGGGCGACGTCGAGACTAAACCAAACCAGGGAGATGTCAAGCCGGAGACGAGCGCCCAAGGCGCCCGAGCGAAACGGCGGGCGGAGTCTTCCGAGCCGACACGGCGGAGTTCGCGCCTTGAAACGCTGAATTTGGCGCAGTATGCGTTTCAGCCGCCGCCGAAGCGGGCACGCGGACAAGCTGGTCCGGTGAAGCTCGAGGTCAAGGAGGTGACTGTGAAGGAGGAGGTCGAGGAGCTGGTGAAGATTGAGCCGGACGAGAAGCCGCTCCGCCCCGCGAGGTCAGCGACCAAGTCCGATCGCGGCATGCCCAAGGCTGCCCGAGATAAGGCGCATCCCGAGCCGCCGCGATGGCGCGAACAGTACGCGCTCATTGAGCAGATGCGCGCCAGGATTCAGGCGCCGGTGGATACCATGTAAGCTTATGCGAGCTGGGTTCGTTAGTTGGAGCTTGCTGACAACAGGGGATGCGAGCGCCCAAGGACGATGGAGAGTCTGGATGCTAAGGTGAGACGGGGATCTGGTAGGATCTGCTTGCTTTGCGATCTGCCGGGACTCCTGTACGCTTCAGCGACCCCGCTGACATCAGACTCTCCGCTTCCACATCCTCATCTCTCTGATGCTGTCGTCACAGACCAAGGACGCGGTCACTTCACAGGCGGTGATCAATCTGCACGAGGCACTACCAGGCGGGCTGACTGCTGAGTCGCTCGCCGCTGCACCAGAAAGCATCGTCGCGGACGCGATCAACAAAGTCGGTTTCTGGCGTCGCAAGACGGGCTACATTCAGGACGCGGCGCGGCAGCTCCTCCTGCGGCCCAGTGAGGGCGCAGGCGACGTGCCACAAACGATTGAGGAGCTCGTGCAGCTCAAGGGCGTTGGTCCCAAAATGGGTTTCCTTGCATTGCAGGCGGCGTGGAACATGTGAGAGCTCAGAAACTACAACTCTAACAGCAGCAACGCGGGCATTGGTGTCGATGTACATGTCCACCGCATCACAAACCGGCTTAAATGGCACAAGCCGCCGACCAAGACCCCAGAGGAGACACGGTAGGTACTGAGACTGGTCCTTCTGACAGCAGGGTAAACCTCGAGTCCTGGCTGCCGCCAGAGTACCACCGTGCGATTAACCCACTGCTCGTCGGCTTTGGCCAGGTGGGTGATGCGCTTGTGCATTCTGACCCAGCAGGTGGTTTGCCTCCCCGTTGGGCCGCGCTGCGACGTGTGTCTCCTCGGCCAGCAGAAGCTGTGTCCGTCGCGGGTGGCGGTCAATGCCGCAAACCGGAAAGAGATCACGTTCTCGTTCGCGGAGGAGGCGGGCACCTCCGGAGCTAAGGTTGAGATCGGATATGAGGAGACGGTGGAGCGCGGGCCGAGTGGCACAGGCGACCAGATCAAGATTGAGACTGTAGACGAGGTCAAGCTTGAGCGTGTAGACTAGAAGATGCTAGGTTGTAGTACAGAGTTGTTAATTGGATCCGGCACCAGGAGCGTCCACTACTAGGCTGTTGGTGTGCAAGGGTTCCCCGCAGTGATTCTACAGTACGTACCTACGTCCTTGTTGGCCTTGCATGTTTTCTTGCGCTCTATCGTAACGCTCCGGCAAGACCCATCGCTGAAAATGAATCCTGGGTTCATATGTATTTACGTCTGTGTGAGTGTGATGACCTTAATACCAGGGGCCTTAGCTGTGTGAGTGATCTACACGATCGGTAGGATCGATCTGCATGATCAGCATAACCTGCAATCTACAAGATCAGCACATCCGGCACGATCGTCGAGCCAGAGGATTCATGCCGAAGACAGCGTTTTCATGAGCGAGAGGGCGCGTGGACATGCCGCCAGTGGGGGCAGTTGCCGCCGTTGTGGTGCATGGCCATCGGAGGTTTGGACTCGCGGACTTACCAATCCCGTGTCCGTGTGTCGGCCGTCGTCGTCCCGATGGCCAGATGACCGGTAAGAGCAGACGAGGTGCAAGGCGGCTCGCACTAGACGTCGCGCTTACTGTGGATCTCAGGTCCTGCCGTACGGGCGCACTCCGAGTTCTCTCCGAACTCCGGCCACGACGGGCACTCCGATCCCTTGCCCTACTCGCCCTGAGCTCTGTCGTCCGACATTCTCTCCGGACCGGAGCATCGCGGACATACCCCTCGGCACCGAGGACTCGGCGTACGCGCCGCCCTATCGGCCGATATCCGCCAGCACGGCACACCACTCTACAACTATGTGCTCTGTGCGCATCCACACATCCCACGTAGTCACAATTCATCAAACCTCGGGGTCTCGGGGTACCAGGTCCGGCTCCGCAGTGGCGGGCGCTCGGTCTCGCTGCGTCCCGCCGACATGCCAGGGACGCCGTGCGCGAATGCAGAATTGTCGACGACATCCGTCCCTATCGCATACACACGCAGCACCTTGATGAACGCATGGCGGTCGCCTGGCGATGCGCAGGACAATGCCTGTGCGCAGTTGCGGGCCTGCATATGCCTGCATGCTGGCACAATTGCGCGCTTGCGCGCTTGTAGCCCAACAACCACGTGCTGCCACACACCGGCGCATGCGCGACCGGAGCACCCGCGCACCCGGTCACTTGGCGGCCCTGCGGAGCCACATGCCACAAGCGGCGACCAACCAAAGTCACCGAGCAGGCCGAGTACATCGCCGAGTCCGACACGCCGGAGATTCAGCCGTTGCTGTAGTTCGAGACTGTAACTAGACTGAACGCTGAGGCGGCTCACCAGAGTCCGCCCACGCCGCGCGTACGCCAGTCGTGCCATGGTGCCTCAGATTCGAAAACGACTTTTGGTTCTTTCAAGGTCCCCTGGCCCCTTGCCCCTGGTTTCCAGCGGCTGTGGACCTCGGCGTCCAACGTTCAATACCGGTGCGGAATGTGGAATAATCCGCGAAATGTGACATTCGATGGCTCGGGGCCTCGGATTCGCGAATTGATTGCCAGCTCGCAATGCGCGATGGCATCCGTCGCGAGATCGTAGGGCGGTAGGCGCCGGACCTCACTGGGTCACTGGCTTCTGGCTTCTGCGCCCTCCGCCCCGACTGCGCCTCGCAAGCGATTGCAAGCTTGCTCGCATGGGCGCATGGGTCGAAGCGCGGCCAGCGCGGGCCACCGTCCCGCGGGCTCGCTTGCAGCTTGGATCCTCCGGGACCGCGGCTCCCGCCACGGGCACAGCCGCCGTTGCCCGTTGCGCTCCGACCGAGTCGGGCAATGCCAAGGGCCGAGCCCGGAGCCGCGCGGAGTACATTCATGCGCTTCGTGCGCGGGCGCCCTGCCTTGTCGTTTCTCGGGGTTTTCAAGAGTTCGGGAGCACTGCACACTGGCGCGGCTGGGTCTCCCCTCGCCATTCGCATTTGCCTTGCGCTTTCCGTTGGCCTCTGTCGTCTCGGGCTTGTGGATATGCCCTGGCAAGCTGGCCAAGCTGACACCCAATCTGCACGCTGCATACTGCATCTTAGTTTCCATACAATACATACATGGGTGCTGTCTCCACGCTGCGCGCTGCGCATCCATGCATCCATGCGGTGCGATGGTGCCCCCTTGGTCCGGGTGTGCCTGATGCTACACCGCTGGTGCATGGTCCAGTCGCCGGAGAACCGTGATACCGTGGGTGGCTCGGTAGTGGATCGTGGATCACCTGCGCCCCTTCCGCGCATCCTATGATCGTCTGACTAGTGCTCTAGTGAGCTACTGACCAGGGAGTGCTGGGACTCAGAGACTGGGAGAACCGGGGCCGGGGGAGGGGGGGGGAGGGGGGGGGGGCCGGAGGGGGCACCGCGCCATTGTCAGCCACATCGAGCGGAATTGCGGAAGTTCTCCGCGCGCCGCGCCTTCTCGGCAGCATGGGCAGCCCATGAAGCCCAGCTCGGCCTGCCTGCCTGCCTGCTGTTGGCCCATTTCCCCCCGGTCAGATATTAATTATTTGTGCCGTCTGCTCGGGCCTGAGGCCGTCGTGGCGGGGCGGAGGGGAAGGGAAGGGGCCGCCGAGCGTGAGGCACGAGAGCGAGACCCAACGAGCTAGAGACACTCGTTTCTGCGCTCGGGCCACTGGCCACTGATCCACTGGACCCTTTGCCTTTGCATGCCTTGACGCCTTGCGGCATCGAGATTGCCTAGAGTACCGCCGTCACGCCGTTAGGACAGTCCATGCAACAGTGTTTATGTTCGGGCAGTTCCTTGCCCCGTGTGCAGAGCAGCGCGGAGATAGGAATATAGTGAGGCGAGGTGTCGTATGTAGCTTGTAGTGCATGGGCGTGCATGGAACGCCAGCGCTTGCATGCATGCACGCGTTCTCACTCGCCGCGAAGGCCCAGGCTGTGCCGCCGAGAGCGCGCGGCACAGAACAATGTGGCCATCGCCGTAAAGAGCTAAGGGATGGGCTGGGCGGTGGCGGCCAAATTCCTCTGCTCTGGAGCCTTCAACTCGGTCTCGGGCACGGCGACCCAGGTCTGGCGTGCTCGGCATTGAGCGAGCCGGCAGCCTTTCAAGTGTGAAGTTCCGGCTTACTTTTTTTCTGGTTGCACACGGGTGGTTCTCGCCACGAGGGGGGCGGGGCCGTGGGCCGTGGTCCATGAGCTGCGGCCTGTCCCGCCCTGGCTGCGAGCTCCGAGGGGCCGGAGGGGCCCGAAGGGGAGAGACAAGGTGAGGAGGCACATCGGCACTGCGCCCCGCCTGGGTGCGCCCCGCTTGGGTTACTGGTGCGTGTCGCTGCTGGCTATCCGTTGTCTGCTGGCTGGCTTGGCCCGTACGCGGCTGGTGCTCGCTTGGCTTTCCTCCGGTTCCTCGCCGTGTGCCGATTGCGCGGCTGCGAGCTGCGCCGCGTCTGCATGCCGCCCGAGAGAGAATACACGCCGCCCACACGGCCCACGGCCCACACAGATACAAGGACAACCCGCACATACAAAGGGGCTTGGACCCGCACACAGGCGGCCAGGTGGCCAGGTGGCCCGAGCAGCCGCGCGCATACGGCTGTGTGGGACTGATGCCCAGGCGGCCAGGCGCGGGTTATGCCAGGATGCCCTCCCTCTCTCCGTAATGTACGCACGCAGCACGCAGACCCCCCCAAAGCGCCGGAGCCGCGAGCCGCGAGCCCGCCCAAGCCGCCGCGCGCCAACGCCTGGACGCCTAGCGCTCCCCGGCCCCGTCCCTTGCAATATCCTTGCCCGGTCTTGCCTCCGCGCGGGCGCGCCCCCAGAGCCCATCCGCCCTCCCACCCCCCACTCTGGCCACTGGCCACCGCTTCCCCCCCTCCCCCGTCCTGACACCCCCCGACTGACACCCCCCGACCCCCGTTCCCCGGTCCATCCGTCTTCCCCGTCCCCGTCCTGTTCTCATCCATTCGCCATTCCCTCCTTCCTCGTTGCCAGCAAACCATCATCTGCTCGCCATCCTATTCCCACTCTTCATCATCATTGACATCCGCGTCGCCAACATCATCTTCGACTCCCCCACACCCAACCCCTACCTTCGTGGCAGCCCCCATTACGCGAAATCACGACCTCCCCCAAATAAACAGCAATAAACTCGCGTTTCGCGTCTTCCCCCCAGCCCCTCGCCGGCGGCTCAGCGCGCGCGTTCGCTGCCAAGTTCCACGCCCACATTGCGTTCGCTGCTTCCATCCATCATCAGATCTACTCTGCACAATGTCCACCTCTCCTGCAATGTCCGTACCAAACTTGGTCATTGGAGGAATGTCGCCGTCCGACGACCACCTCAGCCCTCCCAGGGCCACCAGCGTCCACAGCGCCAGCGGTGTGAACAGCGTCAGCACTCCCGCGCCACCGCAGCCGAGCAACGCATCCGCGGCATCAGCGGCATCAGCGTCTCCCCCCGCGCCGGCGAGCGGCAGCATCGGCGCTGCCAAGCGTGAACTGCCGTCGACCGAGGAGGACGAGGTTGATGAGCTGCGTGACGATGACCCTCCTCCCCCGCCACCGCCCCGCCCTGCGCCCACCACCTCCCTTTCCCAGACTGCTGTTCCCAGTCCGAAGCCTTCTGGAGGCGGATCCAAGAGCCGTAAGAGCTCTTGTGACCTCTGCCACCACCGCAAGATCAAGGTGGGTGATGCCCAACTGAGCTAATTACTGATATCAAGTGCGACCAGGTCCGCCCCTCATGCTCGTCGTGTCTCCGCAAAGGACACCCGTGTCATTACTCCGAGGAGACCGAGGCCAACAACCCACACGCGCGCCGGGGGACCGGCGCCTCAGTTACCCCATCCACAGAGCGCCCCTTTGCTCCGCGCCCCTCACTGGGAAGCACCAATGGCGGATCCCCCGCATGGATGTCGTCATCATCCGTGCAGCGCGCCAAGTCTGCCGCTAATGGCACCAACCGGCCGGCATCGGCAACCAGCGGCAGCGCGGACCGCAAGCGCCGACTGGACCGCGACCGCATCGTGAACGGCTATGGATCGAGCAGCGACGAGGGCGAAGGTGACAGCTCACGGAGCAAGAGCGTCGGAGCTGCAGCGCCCGCAGCCTCGCGCGGCGTGGACAATGACCTCGCAGACATGCTCGGCGACCCCAAGGACGAGGAGGTGGATGAGCTCATTGAGAGTGGTGACGAGAGCTCGGCCCGTGGCAAGAAGCGGGACGCCTCGGTGGACGATGAGCTCTCGGGTGAGCTGCTTGAGCTTGCCTCGGCGCCGCCAAAGAAGAAGAAGAGCAAGCCCGCGGTCTTGGAGGTTCAGCAGGTCCCTTTTCGCCACCCAACGGCACCGCGCCCCCGTCCGCAGGCAAGGGCCTCCCTTCCGGCTACACTCCTGCCCCCAACTCAGGCCAATCAACACACCATCGCCGCAGCTGCTCGCCACGATTCGTACAGCCTGCCACTTGTCACGCTCATGCAGTCGCTCCCCTCAGCGGAAACGCAGACGATCCTCTTCAACACATTCTTCCAGGACCCATTCCTCACGGAGGGCATTTCTCTTCTCCAGCCTCAGTTCACTGAGGACTTCAACCAGCTGATGGAGCGCCGAGGAAACGGCCGCCTCCGCGAAGGCGATGCGACGACATTGGCAAACGCATTTGCCTTCCTGGCAGTTGCGCTCCGTGTTTTGCCTGAGGAGACTGGCAAGCTGCTTCTCGCATCTGGATCATCCGCTGCGTCCAATGCGCCCCGGTCGGCCAGCCGCATCATTGCCAACCAGCCGAGCTCGACCAACGACATGACCCCCCTTGATCAGCGCTACTTTGAGCTGGCCCTCCTCGCCGCACAGATCGCCGAGCAGCGTGACGCCCCTTCGGTCATGTACGTTGTCCACAAGTTTATGCTTTTCCGCTACGCAACGATCGGATTCCGCAAGGACAAGGTCGTCCTTGCGGGCGCATGGCTCGCCCAGGCCATCAAGACCGCCCAGGCACTCGGTATGGGCAAGGAGTGGGAAGGCATCCCTCAGGGCGAGCGCGAACTCCGCCGCCGTGTGTTCTGGGCACTGTTCATCGCGGACCGTCAGTTTGCGTTTGACACCGCCTTTCCTTACACCATAAATGACGCTCACGTTGGTGTCCACATGCCGTCCCCGATAGCGGAGAATGAGCTCTACAAGATCCCTCCGGAGGCCCGTGTGCTGCCTGCCCACTCAACCGAGGCCGGTCCGACATCATCTACCGCCCTCTTCATTCACACGCACCTCGCACGCCGCCTCACGCCGGTGCTCGACGCGTTTGCGTGCGACGGCCCCTCCCACACCCGCCACGATCTGGTCATCCGCTTTGACGCGTCTCTCGATGCGTTCCAGGAGGCTCTGCCGCCCTACCTCCGTCTCTTTCCCCACACCGACACTCGCTTCGACTCGCAGCACCCTTACCTGCCGCCGCACCGGGTCCGCTTGCACTCGACCCTCCTCGGTTACCGTCTTGGCATTCATCGGAGCCATCTTGCAAACTACCTCCAGCCCACGGGCACCCCTGGTGTCCGTGCTGTGATCGCTCAGGTGTGCCTGGCATCTATCAGGTGTCAAAAGTCGGCCAAAATGCTGGACCCCAAGCTGTCACCGCGTCTGTTCAACCCCGCTTCTGTTTTCGAGGCGGCAGCGACGCTGGCGCTCATCATGTATGTTGAGCGTGCGGTTGCTGCCACCGACAACAGCGCCAGCGGCATCACAATGTCGTCTGAGTACCTGGCCATGCGTGCGGGCGTGGCCGACGGCCTCGAGCTGCTGGACAGTCTTGGCGCGTCCTCTGAGAACGCTGGCTACGCGCACGCAGCCGTACGTGTCCTTCGGGAGTTGACCTCCAAGGTTGATGCTGGACCCCGCATGTCCACGCTCGGCAGCACTTCGCCCACGTCCGCCAAGGTCAATGGCAACACCAGCAATGGCGCCACGAGCCCGTCGCCCTCCCTTGAGCGCTCGCCGTCGGCAACCTCTCCAACCCAATCTGTGATCAGCTGGCTCGACTCGTGGCGCACCCTCGGCATTAATGTCGACTATGTGCTCCGCGAAGCCGACTGGACCAGCTGGGAGAAGATCATCTCTGGCATGTAAGCGGTCGGCCATTTGTCCGCTGTTGTTGGTCTGTATGTGCCGACTGGTCCGGCACCTTTGCTCGCAATCTCCGTTCGGTTCCTTATTAGGCTTTTTATTATTCGTTACTGGGCGCTTCACTGTCGATTCCCCTCTCTGTCGTCCGCTGTCTTTGTCTCTCCTCTTTGGCCAATCTTTTACGTTCTTTGCCTGTCTGCTTGGCCCTCTTGTCAACCTCTCTTGTCAAGAGACACCACCTTCATACCCATCTTGGAATTCCCACCTGTGAATTGAATCTGTACCCTTCTGGCCTTTCCTCTGATCCGCGTCTATCCCCACTATCCGAAGTACCACGTAGACCTTATGTGATGATTTACTAGTGCTACCGCAACTGTCGGCGGTCGGAACGGAGCCTCGGCGCTGGTCTCACGAATGCCGCGCAATTTTTCTGCATCGCCGATGTGCTCGCCGAGGAGAGGAAGAGGCAGGAACGCCATACCGTGGATTCCCGGCACCTTGGCCTAAGAGGCGGGACCTTGGACCTGGCCCAGGCCTCAACTCTATACGATACGGGGTGTGCCTGGCGGCAGACGGCGAAGCTTGTTGGAAGGATGCCCACCCACGGGGTCCCACAGATTTGGGTCTGGCCGAGCTGGGATTTTGAGGATCGAGGAACGTAATTGAAATGGGACCTGATACTTCTGGTATCGAGGTGGACGGAACTGGCCGGATATAAATACTCCTCGATTGTTGTGTCGTGTCGCGCGAGCTTGCTCACTGATCACAGATACCCACATAGAAACATTGTGAAACTGTGCTACGGTGTGCGCCTGTCTTGACGTACTTGGTAGAGTGATTGGTGATGCAGTGGTTGCTTCACCTGCTGGGCTGTTCTGACGCTCTGGAAAGACGCGGACCCACCTGTCCGACTGCGCAGTCGTCATTGACGGTGTTCGGCGAGAAGCGCACTCTCCTCAGATTGTGTTGCTCGAGTGACCCCAATTGTAGGGCTTTTGGGGATATGCTTCTTTATCGCTCCGACTCAAAAGTGGCTTGGCACTTGTTTGGTCTCATGCCTGGATCTTCTCACTTCCCCTGCACAGTCTCGCACACGCTACATTCTATGTACAACATGTACAACCATGGTGGTCAATGCTACCAATGCTGCTGGTCACTGCTCCGGTTTCCGCTCGTCGTCTCGTCTCGCCATGCGCGTCATTAACATTCATCCGGCTTCGCGCCAACCGGATCGTCTTCAGTCGTATCGCCGAGTCTCCGTGCCTTCTATCACTCGTTGCGTTTGTTTGTGTGTGTCGCTTGTGAAAACCGTGTTTTGATGTGCAAATGTATGCGTGTGTATCGTGTGTGTGGGGGTGTGTTCGTGTATGTGTGGTTGTTTGTGTGCGTGTGTTGGGAAGTCGCGTTGAATGTGGGTGTGGGGGTGTCTCTGCAGCCAGCGCTGCTCCGTCTTCTTGCCAGGGTTTACCCGGCCCTCCGTCTCGTGCCCCAGACCACAGCCAGCAGGGTCTGTTCGTTTGGGAGCTCCGAAAGCGGGTCTAGCGGTAGCCGTAGCCGTACATGCCGTAGCCGCTGCTGCAGGTACCGTAGTTGTAGCTACCCGAGCAGCCAGACGCCTGGGTTGTGGACGCCTTCGTGACCTCGGCACGGACTTCGGCCTCGTCTGCCATTGTAAGCATTTGGTTTTAATCAATGAGAGAATCATGTGCAGGCAAACAATGTAACTACCCATCGAGAAGATGTGACAGTCGACAGTGGGACAATAGACCTGCCGAGACCATACCGTCACCGTGCGCGCATACAGTGCGGAGGGCTCAGAGCTTTGGCCTCTCAGGAATCAAGAGGAAATTATCAGATATGATGCCCCCAAGTCAGATCAGGCGCCACTGACGCCAACTAAGGTGACAAGTGGCTCAAGATCTTTGGATCTCCGTGTCCAGATGAGGACGGGGCCCGGGGGGTGGAACAAGAGGGACTTGCCGGGGTTTGTTGAATCACGGTGAAGAGTCGACTTACGAGAGTCACACATGCCCGTTGAGCCAGATGAGTTGCCGCACACCTGTCCGGAAGAGGTGACGACGCCGCACTTGCCGGCCTGGGTGTTGTCGACGCGTGAGCTGGGGTCAGCGGGGAGCAAAGGATAAAATATTGGGGAGAGACCAGGCTCCCATTCAAGCAAGGAAGGAAGACGCGAGGCCATAGAGCTGTAGAGCTACTTGGGGCGCATTAGGGCCTCCTCGGCCGTCCTCCTCGAGATAGTGAGGAGAGAGGAGGGTGAGCGAAAACAAACTGAACCGGGAAGACGCGCAAAGACGCGAAGATGGCTTGTCAAGAGGTACTGAGGAAGGAAACTCACTACCAAGAGTACTGCGCGTTGGCGTTGTAGTAGGTCATGATGGAGGTTGCTGAGGGTCAAGGGCTGGAGGTGAAAGATGAGGAGCAAGGGTTAAAATATCGCGTCGGTCGTCGCCCTCTGCTTTACTTGTGCTGGGTGCGGAATAGGGTGTTGAGAAATCTCTGTGGATGTGGTGATGAGGGAAATGGGACAGATATGCTGGATCAACCGCGTCTTTATACACCAATGATGGCAGACGATGGACGCGGGACGATGATGAGAGCAGCTAGCTGCTCTCTTCTCTGTCTTTCCTCAACACCCCCACCTATACTTTTCTTTTGCTCCACCTGCAACGAACGAGCCTCCTCCCCCAATGTCGACGCTCCACTCCCCCTCTCATCGTCTCGGCCATCCCCACCGCACAGGGTGCCTCTTCTCTGTGTCCCCACCCCCTGGTCGCCTCTCCCTGGGCATGCTCTGGTATATCCAGTCTTAGCCTCGATCCTGGCACATCCTGATCCATCCTGTCGCACGGGCCATCACTGTCGGAGCGTTTTGCTGCCAGAGGGTCATTGCGCATTGCGCATTGCGCACACTGCTTGCTAGCTCGCGAGCTCGCTGTAGGTTGCAGAGCGGTGGAGCGGTCGAGCGTTCAAGCAGAAGCAGGATCTGAACCTGCGTTTTTTTTAGCGTCGTGGTCCGTGTCACCGCCCACTTTTTGGCGTCCGATCCTGATCTCCTACCCACAAGGGCTCGTGGGATCGTCGGATTGTCTTGGTCCGCAGCTCGCAGCTCGCCGGCCATCTCGAGCTTCGAGGCCATCCTGCGCATCCTTCGCCCATTCGGTCCTCGCCGTCCAGCATCATCGCTATCGTGGTCAGTCACAGTACCCTTTCCTCTGTGAACTCTCACCTGGTAAGCGGAGGCGGGCTAGGTAGAGCAGCTTCCGCCACGCATGACAGCTTATAGCTCATGTGCCCTCAACCCAGGCCCACAGAAATCGTGCACACTTACTTGAGACCTTTCGCGGGACATGATTGCCCCCTCTCTTCCTGCCAAGATCGTTCCCGCGGCCTCTTATCGATTGGAATCTCCCGCGTGTGCCCCAACTACGGCCTTGGTCCTCCACATGACTCAGGCTGTCTAAATGGACAATACGGTTCAATGTGGTCGGTCCCTTGGCTTCCCCTTGGCACCCGAGGCCCCCCCGTGGTACGTATTCGCTGCGCGCTGTGCTCGACCCGGATTGCGCCACAATATGTGGCTAGAGAGCAAAAGAGTATGAGAGCATGAGACGCAGTGAGCAGCATGCAGCAAACAATAACTGGTGGTCGGGCCAGTCTTGGTCGGTGACATGAAAGTTCACCGCCAGATGCGAAGTTGCTCCTCCATGGCCTTGTTCCTCCTGCTTCTGCTTCTCTGCCTCTCCAGTGGCCAGTGTTTTGTAGATCTTGCTTCCGAGGACAAGTCTTCGTCGTGAGTTGGACTCGCAGCCATCTCCACATTCCATCTCACAAGACGCGGCACCTCCCCTCCTCACTCCACCTCGATATCTCGATATCTCGAGCTCATTCTCAACACATGCTGGCCGGCTCGAAATTCAGGCATATCTGCACATTTGCATACCTGCACAGCCTACACGATGGCACGAGAGTACGAGGACGCTCCAGCTGCCAGATTATAGTACCATGGGCGACATGGTCCAGCGGGCGCCGGTGTGACCAGCGTGCGTGAATAAGAGCCCCTGACTTTGGGTTCTGGCGGCGGTCCGAGCTCGCACGGACATGGCCCTGCCCGAGCGCTGCAACGCCATTATCAGGACGCAACCAGAACCAGGCAGCAGGGACGGGAGACGATTTGCACAGTCGGCACAGAAACCGCAAGCCGGATACCATGCGCGATATCCGTGGCCCAATGGCGCAATGCCGACAAAGGCGAGGAATGTGAGAGAATAATCAGATACGAGGCCCATGATGCAGGATAAGGATCGGGTCCGCGTGCTTCGTAACGGCGGATACCAACGCAAGCCCAGAGCCTGGTGATCTGGTGAGCTCTGAAGTCCTAGAGCCCCACAAAGTTTCGTGAGCGCGATTGTCCCCCTCTGAATCGTCCTCGTCTGCAGATCCGCAACAAGACCAGTGGCGATTAGTACATAGAAAGCTAGATCAGCAAAAAGCTCGTGTCCATTAGTGGTTTGATCGAGACGCTAGCACGCTAGCATCGCCAAAAACGGTTAAAACATCCTTTGGCGCATGAGATAAGATGGCGCGCGCGTCACGCAGATCCCAATTCTACGACGCACTAGCCCGATCACGATACACTGACCGCGCGACTCGTCTCCTTTGCCCCTACTCTCCTGAACTCACGACAGCAACCCATTGCTGATCCATTCATTTGCAGATCACTGATCCCCTGATTTGGCCACTGATTCCGCGATCTGCGCCGTCCCCTCCAATGGTCGCGATTGCGACCCGGATTGTCGCCGAGAAGAACTGCGGATTGTCGTTAGGCCATGGGTGGTCAGTGCGCGACCCAGCACAGGACCACAACAACGTGACTACCGTTTCTGGCGCGCTGGCCTGGCACCATCGACAAAGCGACCGTGAGGAGCTTAGGGCAAAAGCAGGTACAATCCGCAACGCCACCCGTTGCCTCCGGGAGCCGAAGTTCCGGCCCTTCGGGGTGGCTTCTCGTGCACGTATGAGAACTCCTCTCGCGCTCTCTGCAAACTTTCCGCCGCCTTGGACTGCTTCTGTGGTTTATATCTTGTGCTTCTGCGTCAATATGCGTCGATGCTTCGGTCCCTTCGGTGGCGTGTGGCACGTGGTGCACCGTCGGTTTGCGCGCTGGTTCGAGGCTCACGAGGAGCTGCGCGCCTCCCGAAATCTGGTAATCAGGTACAGCACAATTGACGGGTTCGGATTCCCGCTTCCTTTCACGACCTGGCAAGCTCTGCAGGTTCAATCGACAGACCGCAGTCTCTCCATACATCCGTAACTCAGCTCAGAACGCGACTCACATGGTGTCCGTATACCGGACGGGTCGTCGCCGCCACTGCACGGCCATAGGCTCTCAGAACCAACGGACGCACGTCGCCGGGTTGTATGATATCGCCCATTGTTGAACTTGGCTAGTATTTGGCAATCTCGCTTGGCAAACGGTGGTCGCCGCACAGCTCGTCTGGCCTCCTCTCCGCTCATAATCGCGGCCTGACTGGCTTGTGTGTGCCATATCTGTGTAACTCCAGCCTGCTCCCAGTGTCGCAACTTCTCAACTTTTCCTAGCCTCAGCGGAAAGATGCGCCACCGATTTGCTTGTCCCCAATCACCGGCGAAAAGACATGTTGGTCAACCATGGCCGCCATAGCCGCCGGCCCCAAACGGCCTGCGCCGCTGGACATCTGATCACAGGTGAGACGGAGGGTAGGAAGGTCAGGGGATCAGAAGGATAAGTGCATTGTGAGCTGGGTTGCTCGAGGGCTCGAGAGCTCGGAAATAATACTCGTCAGGAAGCAACCACCACATCCAGGACGGAAGGGTCCCAATCATCCGAGTAGGTGCCCGGCTTTCCTCCGGCCAGGGAACGTCAATCGGACTACATCCCACTGCGGGCAATGTAAGCGGCCAGAGTGATGAGCAACAGAGAGCAGGCCTTGGAGGCATGTGGTGTCTGCGGTCGTAGAGTTCTCCCTTGTGGGCTCCTAAATCTCCTGTATCGCTGCAATAGAGATGTTAGACAAGTCCGACCGAACACCACGGCACAGACCAGACGTTGACCGAGTAGGGGGCTCTCGAGTGCAGAACCAAGGGCAGAGCCCATGCGCGGCGCACCGCACCCTTCGCGCAAGGCACAGCCAGCATTCTACACGGTATCTGGAATGTGGCGCGGCAGCTGGTGGGAACTGGGCGCCACTTTTGGGTGTCGAGTGTGGAGTCGGGGGTCGAGTGTCCGGCGACCATTGTGCGACACATTCATTGTTGTCGTGATGGGACGAGTTCTCGGCGTCAACCGATACACGCGACGCGTGAAGCTGCCACAGAAATGCCATGATATGTTGCCTGCGTCATACAGCACCAACGCCCGGCGTGCACCAACGCCCAGCGTGGTCGTTATACCTCACTCAGCTTGTCAATAAAAACAGCCCAAAATGCCCAATCCTCCAATCCGGACAACAATCCACTGTAAACGTGGATCCCGCAATGCAACGTGTACTGTGTAGTCTTCCAACAAGAAAACGCACTCGCCGCCACCAGCATGGCGGCACTCGTCGCTGACCCGTGCGCTGGCGAGTTACCAGTTACAGTTACCAGGGGACGCCACGCGGCCCGGGCGCGCTGGAGTGCGCGCGGTCCTGTTAGTCTGTTCATTTGCAAGTGAGTTGATAGCTGGGAATAAAGAGTGCGGGCCGTCTCAAGACCCAAGGTCACCTCCGCCAGGGCCCCCGCTAATGCGCAACTAGCAACAGCCCCCTCGACAGAACCACGACCAGCTAGGGTCTTTTGAAGCTGGGCCGCGAAGTTGGTCTGTGGATCTCTGGCCCGTTGCCAGCCATTGCTTCACGGACCACCCCACCACCGTGTCCGGCTCGTGGCGGCCGTGCGCGCTCGTGTGCATGTACATTTGTCGCGTCCGAATGGCCGATTAGTCGTGGCTAGGGACGGCATGTGGATGGTGGCGAGAGGTGTGTAGTGAAGTACATGGTTGCGGCAAAGGCCGCTTGGCAACCCATCCAGTTGTGGCGGACACTTGACTCGACAAACGTTGGACTAGAGTGCCGCTTTGACCCGCAGAAGCCGTTCCTCCGAACCGGAGGAGGAATGCCCACGGGTGTCAAAGGGCGGATGTCAGAGGGCTACGGTCAGTGATTATGCCCGTGGCCAGTGGTCAGCAATCCGTAGTCAGCGGCGAAGTTGTTGCATTTGAGGTGGTCTTCGCCACTCTGAGCCACAGGCGCAGCGGAGCTCCCGCTCCCTGTGTCCGTGTGTCCACAATCAAAGTTGAGGCGCGTCACGCCAACGCCGGTCAGAAGGTGGGGCCGAGTGGACATCGGCGCAGCTGCTTGAGACCGCGTTTAAGCGGCACAGCGGCCCGAGTCCACATCTCCACGTCCCTTGGGAATCTACGCACTGCGCCCCCACCGTGAGAAGAAGCAGCTCTAGTGTCGAGTCCTGCCAATATCTGCGTCCCATCAGTGGATACAACGGAAAGTCGGGGCGAGTCCACCAATCCAACGCGGTAGGAGGAATGCGCGAAGAGCGGAGGATCACGGTGGACAGGAAGCATTTGCGTGGTCTCACAAACGCCAACGCATACCTGTCCGCGATCCGAGACAGGGTAAGACGCGTAGTTTGCAAGTTGCGTCCAACTTGCCTCCTGCAACTTGCACTTGCAGGCTGGACATGGATATCTGGGATCTTGAGGTCCTGAAGGTCTCCTTGATGCCAGAGTCTGAAGGACAGGGTGAGCATGTACACACGGGCCGAGAAGCCTCGCGCGGACCAGCTTTGGGGGGTAGGTCCACCTGTCGTGGCCGGAGCTCGCCACAATTGCTGGTCGGGTTTGTCCTTCCTTCTCCCTTGCTCCTTGTCATGATCAGACTCCATGAGGTGCGCCAGGTGCACGAGATGCACGAGCGTACGGGCACAGATGCATGGGGATTGCAGGCAGGTTGAGAGAAGCGAGCCGGACAGAGGTTCCAGCGTTCCAGCGTTTCAGGCGGCCAGCGTCGATTCCCGACATCTGGTACGTTCTCACGAGAAGAGCACTGTGGGGAATGTGTACGTCTATCGGCGGCCGCTGCGGCGTGGGTGTCATGTGGGTGTCTCGGAGCTGGAGTGATAGAAGGGTTGGAGTTCCGCCAGAAGCTGAGGTCAAGGAGGACAGAAGGCCGGAAGGGCCCAAGGACCAAAAAATCTGGATGTCAAAAGGGCAGAAGCATGGTGCGCAGTCGGAAGCGACGAAGCATACTCGACACGGCCACCACTTTCATGGACCGCGGATCGTGGAATCGTGGAACAAGCCGGAGTGGTGGAACCGGGTCGACACCTGGGCTCCAAGCTTTAATCGACGGGGCCCAGCTGGTAAACTGCGGCGTGCCTCGAATCCGGAACAAAGCCCATATCGCGGAAGTGGAGAAAGGTCGGGATCTTCCGAGCGGAAGTTGGGAATATCTGCCCTGGCAGGTAAAGCTACGTGGGAATCGATGATTGATGAATCTCACCAGCATCTGTCAGTGCTGAAGATTCTGGAGTTGCGTAGAATGGTGTGGTGGCATAGATACACTACTGTAGCACTGCAATGGTGTGAACGCCAGGATGATGCTGAGGGGCTGAGAGGTGGTGGTTGTATTGAGAGGCGGTGGCTATCGCGGGGGGATTAAGCGGGGTACATTACAGAGGATGTTTGTTTGTATGGCAATGTTCGTATTGTACACTTCTGATCTTCGGTCGCTTTCTAACAGATAACTCTACTCGTGTGGTCGCTACCTGCGCGTCGCCATAGGTGTGTGAGATTAGAAAAATGCGTCGGTTCGGAACACGCGGCGCTGGGGCTTGCCCTCGCCGTCGAACGAGTCTGACCGGCTGCGCATCGGCGTGGCTGATCGTGAGACGTTTGCGCGTTGGTACGAGCTGACGCGCGACTCGAAAAAGTTGGCTTTGCCTTGCAGCGAGATGAGCTCCATCCAGTCGAAGGGATTGGTTGCGTTGTAGATCTTCTCATAGCCCAGTGCGACGACAAGGCGGTCAGCGACGAATTCCATGTACTGGCACATGGACTGCTGTGTGAGTTGAGAGGACTTTCACAGTAACTCACCGCTGCGTTGATACCGATAAGCGCACAAGGAAGCGCGTCCGTCAGGAACTCCTTCTCTATTTCCACCGCTTCGGTCACGATGGTGTAAACTTCCTCGTCAGAGCAGCGGTGCTTGAGATGCCCATAGAGGAGGCACGCAAAGTCGGTGTGAAGACCCTCATCTCGAGAGATGAGCTCATTCGAGAATGTAAGGCCACGCATGAGACCGCGCTTTTTGAGCCAGAAGATGGCAGCAAATGATCCCGAGAAGAAGATGCCCTCCACACATGCAAAGGCGATCAGTCTGGTGCGGAACGGCATGTCGTCCGTGATGTACTTGAGTGCCCAGTCGGCCTTCTTTCGAATACAGGGGACTGATTGTCAGCTGTCATGGCGATTAAGCAACTCACTCTTCTCCATGCCCTTGAACAGAAAATCCTTTTCCGCCGAGTCCTGCACATAGGTCTCGATAAGGAGACTGTAGGTCTCTGCGTGGACCTGCTCAATCATAGTTTGGAATGCGTAGAACGCACGCGCTTCGGCAGCTTGGACCTCAAGCGCGAACTTCTCAATCAAGTTCTCTCCCACAATGCCATCCGACGACGCGAAGAAGGCAAGAATCCGGAGGATGAAGAATCGCTCATTGTCGTTCAACTTCTCTTGCCAATCGTACAGGTCACCGGCGAGATCTAATTCCTCGGCTGTCCAAAAGCTCGCCTGCGCCTGCTTGTACGCGGTCCAAATCTATCACCGTTAGACATGACGAACCCAGGGACGAGTGACTCACCTCGTGGTACTTGATAGGAAACAGCACAAACCGATCATCCGTTTCCCTCAGGATATCTTCATCCTCCTCCTCGGGGAATCTCCGCTCCTTAATGCTCAGCTTGGCCAACGCATCGAGCGGTGGCGCATTTGGTGCTCCTCGCGGGGTCTTGGGGCTTCCCCCAACCGTATTATGCACGCCGTTGCTACTCCGCTGCTTCATCGCCACCGGATTGTCGTAAATAGTGCGGTACTGATCCATGCTCGCCACTGCCTCGGGGTTCTCCTCTAAGCTCGAGCCAGGGGAGCATGCGGAGGATGTCGACTGGGACGCTGACCGGGATGTGGATGACTGCAGTTCGCGGAAGGCCATGACCGGCACTTCCAGCTTGAGAGTCATGTCGGGATGAATGGCAGGACACGGATGTGATCGGGTTTGATGTTATCTCGCGCGGTGATGGTCGGTGGCGAGAAGAGCGCACAGGCGAATGCTGGGGGTCGTCAATGTGCGAGATGCGTATATGCGATGAAGTGAGGTGGATGATGTGAATGTCGACGGCGACGACGACAGCGGCGAGGGGATGTTGATTGCTGTTGCTTATTACTCCTTCCCCCGCCACCGACACCCAGCAAAGGACAGGGGGGTGGAGAACAGCAGATTTTCTAGAAATACAGTCAACCTCCAGTCAACCATCGTCATCATATCATAATCTCAGGCGAATGCCACATGGCGTCACGTAACAAGACCGATGACTAGTGTCACGTGACTCGGCCCTCCATTCCCGATTCCAACTTGGTCGAGGAAAGTTCGGGTCCAGCCGTTTGTGTTTTGTGTCTCTCTCTCCCTCCACTTTTTCCCACCCAAAAGATCCCAAATCGGAGCTCAAAGCTCTGGCTAGCACATCGTCACTACACGGCCGCCAGCAATGAGCACAACGATCCTCCGCTGCGCGCGGTGTCCCGCCCTAGGAGCGCGCTTGACGCTTGCGCCCCCACGCAGCCGGTATCTCACAGCGTCGGCGCTCATCCGCGACAAGCTCCCGACCACGAACTGGGGCGCTCCCGGCGGCCAGGCGGCTGTTCCTCCCGCGCGCAACTGGGGCGCAGCAGCGCCGCCACAGAAGCAGGGAAACGAGGGCGGAGCGCGTGGTAACCGAGGACAGGGCGGCCAGCGTCAGCGTCAGGCGCGTGCAGACCGCGGCGAGCGCAGCGATCGGAACGACGGGGGAGACCGTGGAGAGCGCCAGGGCGGTGAGCGCGGAAACAGGGGCGGACCTTGGGAACGCCGACCGCGCGGTGCAGGCGATGGTGGACGCGGGGGAGGTGGAGACCGCGCGCCCCGCCAGTCATGGGGTATGCGTGATCCTGCAACCCGCGACAGGACTCCAGCTGCGCCGGCGACCGAGTGGACGCGCAAGTCGCCCCCGCACGCGCAGGGGGCAACCGCGGGCGCGGAGCCGGAAACAAGCGCGCCGCGCTCTCGTTCTGTGGAGGTCGAGGAGCTTGTCAAGCTCCCGTCTGACACCGAGGTCTGGGATACTCGCGGTGGCCGTCGGGGACGCGACGACGATGACCGGCCCGGTCGCCGACATGGGCGCGAGTCGCGGTCGCTCCTGCATACTCCTGAGGGCGACTACCTCCCGCCGGCGCACCACCACTCGACCAAGCGCGGAAAGGACCGGGGCAGCAAGCGCGACCGCGAGCAGCGTGAACGCGCCTGGGTCGTCGATGACGACGCGGCACTCCAGGCTGCCCGCGACGAGTACCTTCGCATGCAGGCTGACAAGGCACGCAAGGCGGCGGACAAGGCGAAGAAGGAGGCTGCGGCAGCAAAATCGAAACGTGCGGCTGTTGAGAAGGACGTGTTCATCCCCGAGAACATCAGTGTCGCCCAGCTGGCGGAGAAGTTTGGCGTCAAGGCGGTCCGCCTCATGCGCAAGATGCAGCAACTCGGCATGGAAGAGAGCCAGTGTCGCTCGGACTACTGTGAGTCGTGACCGAGATGGTATGCTAACGACAGTGCTCAACTCAGAGGACTCGAGTAACCTCGCTCTCGAGTACAACCTGAACCCCATTATCGATACAGAGAAGTCTTTCGACATCTACCCTGAACCCGAGTGTGAGGCAGAGCTCGCAAAGTGCCCGTTGCGCCCACCAGTTGTCACCATCATGGGCCACGTCGACCACGGCAAGACAACTCTCCTGGACTCGCTGCGTAGCACATCGGTTGCTGCTGGTGAGGCAGGTGGTATCACTCAGCACATCGCGGCGTTCTCTGTCCCACTGAGCTCGATCCTTCCGTCCGATGCCCCGCCAACCGATGCCACCATCACCTTCCTTGACACCCCGGGTCATGCCGCCTTCACCAACATGCGCGCACGTGGTGCCTCTGTCACAGATCTGGTCGTACTTGTCGTGGCCGCTGATGATGGCGTCATGCCTCAGACCAAGGAGGTTATCGAGCTGGTCAAGTCGGCAGGTGACACCGTTGGTTTGGTCGTTGCGATCAACAAGTGCGACAAGCCACAGATCGATGTCGACCGTGTCAAGTCCGGTCTTGGCGCGGAGGGTCTCATTCTCGAGGAGGACGGAGGTGAAATCCCGTCGGTCCGCGTTTCGGGTCTGACAAAAATGGGTCTTGACGATCTTGTTGAGACCCTTTCTACCCTGGCCGAGCTGCGCGACCTGCGTGCTCGTGAGTCCGGAAAGGCCGAGGGCTACGTACTCGAGTCACACGTCGACAAGGGTCAAGGCGTCGTCTCAACGGTTCTTGTCTCGCGTGGTACGCTTCGCACAGGAGCCTCACTCGTCGCTGGCCAGACTTGGGCACGTGTGCGTACAATGTTCGACTCTACTGGCCGCGAGATCACTTCCGCCGGTCCTGGTACACCCGTCACCATCACTGGCTGGAGGGATGTCCCAGTTGCTGGGGACCAGATGCTGGAGGCGGTCAACGGCGAGGAAGATGCCAAGAAGGCCATCGACAACCGTATTCGGGACGCCGAACGCAAGGCACTGGCTGCGGACGCAGTGCAGATCAATGCCCGGCGACAGGAGGACCGCGCCCGTGCTGCCGTCGAAGCCGCCGAGATTCAGGCCGCCAAGGCCGCTGGCAAGAACATCACCCATCTGCTGCACGACCAGCGCCGAGTCGCCGACCAGCGCGGCGGCGACAAGAAGGAGCTCCGACTCGTGATCAAGGGCGATGTCAGCGGCACGGTTGAGGCGGTGGTCGGCTCGCTGAGCCCGATCGGAAACGCAGAGGCTGGAGTGAAGATCATTCACACCGGCGTGGGTGACGTGACTGAGTCGGACATCATGCTCGCCGAGGCCGCCGGGGCGACCATCATCGGTTTCAACGTCGAATGCCCTCGTTCCATCCAGACACTCGCCAACATGTCGGACGTCCCAGTCATGGTCGACAGTGTCATCTACCGGCTTATCGACTCTGTGCGTGGCAGCGTGGCGGCCCTCCTTCCCCCGAAGGTCGAGTATCGCATCACCGGCGAGGCTCTTGTGCAACAGGTCTTCGAAATCAAGCTGGGTCGCAAGGAGGTAAACGTCATTGCTGGCTGTAAGGTTGGCAACGGCATGATCTCCAAGTCTGAGGGAGTGCGCGTGTTGCGTGGTCCGGATCGCGACATCGTCTACGAAGGTAAGTTTGTGGTTGCTGTGACAGACCAGGAACTAGAGTCACAAATCTCACACGAACCAGGCACAATCGAAACGCTCAAGCATGTGAAGAAGGACGTGACAGAGATGCGCAAGGGTACAGAGTGCGGTATCGGTCTTGCCAAGTTCTCGGATATCAAGGAGGGCGACGAGATTGTGACCTTCCAGAAGATTGAGGTCCCACGCACATTGTGATCCAATAATGGAGCACAGTTGGACCACCACGCGAGTGGACGGCCAGGGCCATTGGCCCGTCTGGGCCGGGGATCTGGAGTACGTACCCAGTCTTGCCAGATCTCATCGGCCCCAGTCCGGCAGGATCCACAGATCAGAATCTGCATCCCTTCCCTGTGCGAACTGGACGTTTTTGTACACCCCTACACCACTGTTACTGGTATCCTGATCCTGAGAGTTGTTGGATCTATATAAGGCATAGAGCATACAGTACAATGCACATCACACCATCATCGCTCACCTTGGTTCCGCCTGGAAGTACGTACCTATCCATGGTGTCTCCATTCTCTCCAGCGGATGATCGCGCCACGGTACCGCTTGTGGTCTGTAAAGTTAAACGCCTGGTAGCAGGAGATTGTGGTGCCTGTCTCAAGGGGAGGCGTCGTGCGCGTCGTGAACGTCGAGGCGATGTTCCGTAGGCCTCCGCACAGAGAGGAAAGAGGAGTTCATCGCAGGCACGCAGCTCTGTGCTGGGTATTGCACTCCCGCGGAAGCAAGACCGCTTCAACGGCTGCAACAGCCACAACCAGACTTTATGCTTTGCTCTCCGCCGCTCGGACCGTGATGCCCCCTCGGTCATCGTAACCCTGTTAGCCGGATCTCAAGAGGGGGTCACCGTGCCAAAACGGCTAGCATGTCCCAAAATATAGAAACAAAGTTAGATCTCGACTAGGCGTCGTCAAAGACCGTCAAAGACCCAAGAAGTTGCAAGCATGCAAGCAGCTAAGCAGCAAGCTATGCGCGGTCAAGTGCGTAAGGGCAAGCGAGGGCTTGCTGCTGTTGGCGCAGTGGCGGCGGCGTCGGGGCGCGGGGCGGCAGCAACTCTGTTTGTCTCCGAGTAGTCCAGATCGGGGCCGTGGCCTGGTCGTCACAGTGTCATGTTCGTCGCCGTGACTGTGGTCGCCCTCATTGTACTCGGTGCTGCAAAACATGCAAACTATCGCATGTGCTGTCGGAAAGCGACGTCTTTGTGGTGCATTAAGTATTGAGCGTTCGTTGTACATTGTGCATCGCATTGCATGGTGCACTACCCTTCCCGCCTCATCTCTCCCCTTCGCTTCGCTGGATCGCTCTCGCTCGATCACTGTGGCGGGTGACATGAGCTGCCGTACTCCCCTCGCCCATCGGCGCAAAGCGCCTCCGTTTTCCATTCTCTCCATCGCTCCTTCTCCGTGTCCCTCCCCCGCTCCCTCCCCCGGCCCGCGACGACCACCCGCCCCAGCGACGATGGCCCTCCGCCTGTCGGTGCGCGGTGCGCTCCTCTGGGCTATGCTGCTGGTGCTCACTCTCGCAATGGTAGCGCTCCAGCTCGACTCGGACACGGGGCTCAACCTCGACCTCAACCTCGGTCTCAACCTCGACCTCGGACGCGACACCCGCGACCGCAACAACCACGCACAGCTGCACCAGCCCATGCCCCACGAGCTTGGCGATTTTGCGCTCGGCAACACACCCCCGCGGTACCCATCAACCGGCATACGCTGGCCAAAGTGGCGCGTCGGCGCTGGCGATACCCCGGACGAGGCCGTGCGCCGCCGCTGGGAACTCGCGCGCGCAACCCAGTATGCTGGCACAGGCGCGCGCATCCAGCGCTTCCTTGAGAAAGCTAGGCGCGGCGAGCCGTTCACCGTCGCGACGCTCGGAGGCAGTGGTGAGTCATTTGGCTCGGAGCTTGATGCTTTCCTCCTCCAGCTGCTGGTGTGGGTTGCCAATTGTTTGTCTCACAGCCCCGATCATGAGAGTTGGCTTACACACGACCAACTGGCCTCCGCTGCGCGGTTCATCGTGCATGCAGCTGCATCGCCCCGCAGATACCTTTGTGTGCGATGCAATGGTCACTCGCGTGCACATGTTTCCTGAGACGGAAATAACAGACGGGCACGCGACCCCTTCACCTTCATCTTTCTCCTCCCCGCATCCCGTTCCTGCACATCCTGACATGCAGTATCCAAGGGCCGCGGCCTCCGGCCCGCAGAGCCCGGCACGCGACCCCCGGACGCGGTCGGCGCCGACACGCTGTACTCGAAGGAGAACCTCCACATGCTCATCTTTGAGTGGCTCAACGCGACGTTTCCCCACTCCCAGAACCGCTTCGTCAACGGCGCGCAGGGCGGCGTCGGTGCAGGATACTTTGCATGGTGCTTTAGTGAGTAGTTATTGGAAGCTGGGAATTTGCGGGTTTGGCGATCTGGCGGCGATCTAGGGGATCTAGCCCACGTTTGGCGATCGACAAAGGGGGCATAGCAGGGCTAGCGATCGACAAGCCTGGCGCTAGTTGCGCCCTCCGAGACAGGCCCCTGGTCCAGAATACTGACGCGTTTCCAGAGGAACACATTGACGAGCACCCTGACCTCGTCCTGCTCGAACTCGGCATCAACGACCTGAACAGCATCAACGTCGCCTCAAGCTACGAACACCTCGTGCGTTCCGTGCTTGAGCTCGACTCGTCCCCGGCAATGATCAACATTGAGTAAGTGGCGTCACGAGGTGTTCGGTTCTTGGCAGTGCTGTGAATGTGTGCCTAATGCCTCAGGACGTTTACCACCCTCTTCCCCGCGCTGCAATCTAGCTCCGCTCTGCACGGCGACATACTTGCATACTACGACGTCCCCTCCTTTGGCATTCGTGACATTCTCCTCCCGCGCATCCTCGCCGACCCGGACACCCAGTTGCCCCGCTGGTTCCGTACCGGCGATGATGTCAAGCTGGGCGACCACAAGGTGCGGGAATGGGGTGGGGTTCCCGTCGACCTGATGCACGTAAGTAGGATCTTGCTTGTGAGCTTTGAAGATTGTTTTGACACGCCCAGATCTCCGCCAAGGGACACGCACTTGCCGCAGGGCTAGTCATCAACTACCTCTCGACACAGCTAGCGCTCATCGCGCCGTCGGGGTGGTCAAGGCTTGCCCCAGGGCGTCACCGCATGGCACGCGTCTACAGTGTGCCCGGCACGTCGCTCACGCAATCGTTCACACCCGGCGACCTGCCCGAAAAGCGTTCGCCCATGTGCCGCTCCATGATCTCCGGGCGCCGCCACAACCGCATCTCGGGCACGGACTCGGCGTCAGACAAGCCGGAGGATCTGGTTCAGGGCCTAGTGTTGAACAACACCTCGCACGGATGGGAGAACTGGTCGTGGGACGAGAAGCATTATGTCGTTGCACGCGTACCCGGCTCGTTGGCCATCTTCGATTTCGTTACCTCTGAGGGCGAGGAGCCCACCTCGGTCGACAACGAAGTCTATCCCGACCCGCTGGACGTGTACGAGCCGGAACGCGAGGGCCAGACGCCAGCTCCCGAGAAGCCGTCACAGACCAAGCGGGATCAGAACGTTGAAGACGCAGATTCACAGATTATCTTCGCGAAAGATACTGATTCTACGCCGCCGCGCCTGTTTGGCCGGCGGGGACTCTTTGCCCGGAGAACAACCAAGCAGGTGCCCGCGGCCGCCGCTCTGAAGCGCGTGGGTAAGAAGGGCGGAAGGGGAGGGACGGTGTCAGTCGGATACCTCCGTTCAGCAACCTACGGCCTCGGGAGTGTTTTCTGCTGGGTCGACGGCAATGTGGAGGGCGGTAAGCGCTTGGACGGATACTGGACCATCAAGGAGCGCAATATGGGCATTGTGGACCCCGTCGCAACGGGCCTCAAGCCCGGCAGGCACACGCTGTCGTGTAAGCTTTTGCCCGACTCGCTCGACCCGCTGGGCAGGAAGGAGTTCCGCCTCTTCTCCATCATGCACGACTAGATTGGAGCCGCGATCTATAGTGGCCACGGCGGAGGCGTTCCAGGACAGTTGGCCCGTGTTGTACATTTATAGCATACAATAATATGGTATCCACGCGTGATGTCGAGTCTTATCATGTCTGTCTACATTCTACTTCCAATTCTCGGCAACGCGCACACCGACGAGGCGGACGATCTCCCCAACACGCCGCGCACGTTCGCTCCCCGCCGGTGGCGGCAACTCGCCGGCCTCGGCACGCGGAAACGGTATGCCCGCGACGTCAGCGAGCATGGTGCGGAGCACGCGCGCGTCGCGGTGGATGGCGCGCAACCCGAGCGGACGCGCCCGCGACAGCGCGACGTCAGCGTACCGCGCTGCGGCCCTGAAGGGCAAGACGACATCCACTTGGCCCTGGGCTTCGGCATCCATCGCCAAAGCAGCCTGGGCCTTGGCGCGGATGAGCGCTGCGCGCGCGATGCCGACGGGCCCGAGCTGGTCCCATACGCGCGCGACCTCGGCCTCGGCCTTGCCGGGCAGGTTCATCGCGAGGAGGGTCTCTGCAAAGAGCAGGGTCGCGCGTGCGTACAGCGGCCAGAGACCGAGCGCGCCCGCCAGCTGGAGCGCGGAGAGCACGTTGGGAAGCACGAGGTGTGCTGGCGCGTGGGCGGCGAGAAGTGGCTCAGCGCGGCGCAGCGCCGATGTGACTTCGCCGTGGGCGAAGATGATGCCCTTTGCGTGTGAGAATGGGGGAGACTCGGGGTCGTATGCTTCGCGGACTGGACCGCCAGGGCCGACGCGCAGCAGTGCCGAGCCGCGCAGGCCGGAGATTACGGCCAGTGCCGAGCCGTCGCCTTCCTGCTGAGCTACGCGTTCTAGGAGGTCCCACACACCGCTTGCCCAGCGGCGGTAGCACAGCGCGTTCATCGCGTCCACTGTTGAGCTGTCGAGGACGAGAGCCAGCGCCTCGTCAGTCTTGCCCTGATCGCATAACTGGTATCAGTGGAGCTCTGAAAAATAAACTCACTCTGTCAGCGCGTATGAGGACCATCTCCATGCGCGTCTCGTCGTCAAGATCCGGCGACGTGAACGACATGTCCTCGTGCAGCGCAGCAAGCGTGTCCGAGCCTGGGAGTTAGCACCATTATCAGCCGATAACTCACCCAGCATTGTCCACAGGCCGGCCTGCACACTGTGCCACACAGCAGGGCTCAGGTGCGGTTCCGGGAGGCCCTCAGGGCGTTCAGGCTGGCTGCCGTCCACGACAGGCATGTAGCTGTAGCTGAGAGCGGTGTATACGCGGCGGAACGCAACGTGCACGGGCTCGCCGAGGTCGACGGCAGCCTTAACGCTCCACACCTCATCCGCGGGCATCGTGTTCCGCTGCAGGCGGTCGTGCGACAATGGCGTTTCCTTGACCTGTGGCACCTGGAATCCAGGCCAGGCCGCCGACTGGAGTTCCATCTTGATGCGATACTCGAGCTGAGTGCATTTGTGGACACATGTGCGGTCTCCGGAACGCCGGGCATGCCGAATCGCGCTCTCTACCGCTTCGAGCGCGCTCTCCAGGCCACCAGTGTTGTAGTGGAACGTCGCGATGTTGAGGAGCGTGTGCTGGTGCATCCCGCGGTCCATCTCCGCGAGCTGGAAGTCGTAGAATCGGCGGAGGGAAGACAGTGCAGTAGCGTAGTCGCCTGACGCTACGGCATCCTGAAACTGCGTCATGGCTTCAATGTTCTCCTTCAATGCGCCGCGCTGAATGCGCTCACCTGAGGGTTAGCTACGAATGCATGTATAACCCACGGTTGAGAGTCCACATGAGCGGGACATCCTTGCCCATGTTCTGTCCGCACCAGTCGCCGACGCACGCGGCAAGTACGTGTGTCTCGTCAAACGAGAGCTTGCGCAGCGCAATCACCACTTTACGGAAGAAGAGTCCGAGGGGCGATCGACGCTCTATCGGCTCGACACCCTCAAGCTCCTCTTCGTGTTCGTTGATGCGATTGCGAATCTCGCGTTCAATCGCTGCGGTTAGAAGGTTCAAGAATGGTTGCTCGTTGCTCACTGTCGACAAAAACGCAAGCCTTGTTCATATCCGCAAAATGTGCCTTCTGCGCTCGTCAGCTGCTGTCCTTCCAAGTCAGCTACGCGCTCCCACTCACGAACGCATCCATCCAGCTGTGGAACTCTGCAGCGGTCTCGAGGTCAAGCGGCACCGACTGGCTGCGCCCGCGCCGGCGCGTGATCAGGCGCGCCACCTCGTGTGCCTCCCGGCGTATCAGGCGGTCCGTCTCCGCCTGGAGCGCGGAGAACGTCGCGGGTGTGGGGTTGACCTGGCGTCAGTGATGAGCGCTGAATTATAACCAAATGAACGACAGCAGCCGTCAGACCAATACATGACACTGAGCATGCCTGCCAGCCCGTCCACTCTGTCACTTACCTCGAACGCTTCGCGCGCAACGACGTCGAGAATGGCAGCAAGGAACCCGGGCGAGTAGTACCCCTTCGGAATACCTTGGTCGCTCATGGGCGTCGCGCACACGATTAGCCATGCGAGCGCCAGCTTGAGCGGCATCCCGCCGTCGGGCAGCTTGACCACCGCCGGGTATGACGGTATATCCTTTGGTCTGCGGGATGCGAGCGGCGTGGTAAACATTGGGTGTGGTGGATAGTGGTTGTGGTGGTGGTGGTGATGACCTCAAATCGTGATTTTTGTGTGTGTGTCAACAATGGAAACCAAACAAATTAAGTCCGCGGGTGTGCCCCTCTGCCGCGGCAGCCAGCGGCACCCGAAATGGTGGCCTGGCTGGGACGACTGATGACGACAGCTCGCCTCTTCTGCTCGTATGAGTGGCGCCCTGGCCGGTCGGGCTACGAGAAATGTCCACGCTCCCGTGTCCATGTCATTCTTTTTTTTTCGCTGCCGTCGTCGTTTCCATTTTCATCTCATTTCCATCATCTCCAGCCTTGCATGCTTGTTCGCCGCCCGCTCGTCCGGCTCCACCGCGCTGCCCGCGCCATGACCTCTCTCCCGCTGGACACCTCTGCCCGCGCCCCGTCTCGCGCCTCGCCGTCCACAACGCCGACACCGAGCACGCCCGGCGCGGACCCCAGCACGCCATCGACCGCCGCGTCCCCCGCCCCGAGCCCCAACACGCCAACCATGCCTGCCGCGGCGGTCATCTCGCGCCCCGAGTCGCCGCGCATCGTGCGCGACAAGGGAAAGCGCCGCGCCGAACCTGCACCTGGTCGCCCACTCCTCCCGGCGGACGCGCAGGGCGCACTCTCCACGATGCTCGACGATGCACTCTCCTCCCAGCTCGATCTCCCCGCGTCCCCGGAACGGCGGGAGGTCTCCTCCTCGAAACCTTCTGAGGCAAGGCGGCCGAATCTCCAGCACCAGCGCTCATCCTCCCTCATCCCCCGCCCGCACCCCGAACTCGCCGCCCCACCGAAAGCACACCATGCGCCCGAGCATCTGCGGCCAACACTGCGGCCGCGACTCGTCTCCAACCTCACGCGCTCGACATTGCCGACTTCGTCCCTCACGTACGCGTACGCCGAGGACCACTTCCAGGACCAGGGCTGGCGGCAAGAGTATCACCTTGTGGAAAACCAAAACCCGCCAGGCGAGAGCTCATCCTCTCCTTCTGCATCGACATCGCAGACCCCCGCGCGCCGCCGGTCCCAGTCCCGCCGTTACTCGCTGTCTCGGTACTCGGACGAGTTTCCGGATCTTGACCCGGAGACGGGGCTGCCACAGACGCGGCGGAGCAGTGAGAGCGAGGAGCTTGAACCCCAGCGGTTCCGCGTGCAGCGCACGATCTCGCAGCTGTCAAGGTTCTCATCGTCACCCGAGCCGTCGCCGCCAGCCAAGACTGGGCCGTTTGGCCTCCCGCACATCACCTTTCCCAGCCTCGGCAGCCGGGGCTCCAGCGTTGACCTCACGTCGTCTCTGCGGCGTACATTCACCTCGTCTACGACCACCACCACCAGCAAAAAGGAGACCGAGTGGCCGAAATGGGGGAACATCTGGGGCGGGAACAAGGACCGCGTGGATGACATGCTCGCGGAGGAGGACCAGGCGCCGACAGTGGAGGAGGAGCAGGCCAAGATGCAGGTGAAGTACCGGTCGCCGCAGAATCCCATGGTCTTCTGCCACGGCCTGCTTGGCTTTGATTACCTCGGCCCCGAGGGCCTCCCGGCGCTGCAGATCAGCCATTGGAGGGGTATCCGCGAGGTGCTCGAAGCCAACGGCGTTGAGGTCATGATCGCGCGTGTGCCCGCCACTTCGAGCATCAAGGACCGCGCAACGATCCTGCACGACCTCATCGCCGAGCGTTACCCCGGCCGCACGGTGAACCTCGTCGCGCACTCGATGGGCGGCCTCGACTGCCGGTATCTCATCTCCGAGCTGGTAATGGACGCGTTCAAGGTCGCGTCACTGACGACCATTTCGACGCCGCACCGCGGCTCCCCGTTTGCTGATTATGTCATTGACAATGTGATTGGGCGCGACAACCTCCCGCAGCTGCTCGGCGTGATGGAGGCGATGCGCCTCCCCTCGACGTCTGGTGACGGCTCGGCGTTTGCAGCCCTCGGCACGCGCGCAATGCACGAGTTCAACACCCAGGTGGTCGACTCCCCTGACGTCAAGTACTTTTCTTGGGGCGCGAGCTTTGAACCCGGCCTGCTCGACACGTTCCGCTGGCCGTGGAGCGTGATCATGGCAAAGGAGGGCCCGAACGACGGCCTCGTGTCGGTCATGTCGGCGCGCTGGGGAGAGTATCGCGGCACCCTCCTCGGTGTGAACCATTTGGATCTGTGAGTGCTGGCAGCTGTGCGGGACTGACGGCAGCGTCGGATGGGTCAACAACCTCCGATACATGTTCTCCGGCATCACGGGCAACAAGATCAACTTCAAGCCCGCGACATTCTACCTCGAGGTCGTAAGTCTGTGGCGTTGGGAGGGTTTGCACTGTTATCTGACAAGACAGGCCGACTACCTCGCGGAACAGGGATTCTAACTAGGATTTGCAAGCTTAATGTGGCAGCACTCGGAATGTGGACCACCGGCTTACTGCACTCACATAGATTCTAGCACACGCAATGTGCATCTTGTATGCATCTTGTACACGATGCTGTCGCCTGTGGCTCGAGCCAACCCCACTGATTACAAGCACCAGACAAGAAGGCATATTCATAGCGCTAACTGAGCATTGCACGAGATCGAAAGGGGCACAGAAGAGACCCCATAATCACGGTGTTCCTGCCGTTAATACTGCTCGGGGGGCAGGGGACAGCAGACTCACCGCCAAGGAAGCTATCAGCCATGATCCTCTGCTGCTCCCAGTCATTCTTGAACACGGCCAGGCCGACCAGGATGCCAGCGACGAAGACTGGCGTGAGCGTCGAGTCGTGACACGGCTAGTGAAGCCCCTCAATAGCCGCGCTACTCACAGACACAGCTCCAAAAGAGCCAGAAGGCGCCCCAGAAGCGCGAGCCCCCGAACCCGAGGAGCTTGGCGTACTCTGACGCGTCGGATGAGTTGACTTTGCGCTTGAGCGTGTCCTGCCGTCAGCAGCTGGCCTTGGTGGGGTGTTTTGCAGCTGCAGGGCGGGTTGACTATGAGCCGGTGACTCACATCGACAATATCCCACTGGTGTGTGTTAGCAGATCATAGGCGCAAAATCAATCTGCACTTACGATACAGTACAGACACGACATGACGCCGAGGAAGAGGACGAGAAAGCGCAGCGCGATGGAATGGTATACGAGCCATGCGGTCTGAGGTGAGTGTTGCTACGAAGAAAGGGGAAGAGGCTGTTCTGGGGAGAGGAGAAAGGACTGTGAATAGAAAAAGAAGATGAGACAAGATGGGAAGTCGACGAAAGACTGGAAGAAAGAACGAAAGACGTGCGATGAGAGGGAAGACAAGAACGGTGACCCTCGACCGAAACCTGTCCTCCCAGCGCACTATCCCTCCCCCTGCACTCACCACAATCAACCCCGCTGCAAACCCGATCGTCGCCCACGCAATCCAGCTCCTACGCGCCCAGAACAGTGTAAGCAGGAAGAACACGCTGAGGACGAGGCACGCGACGCGCGATGCGCAGGTATCAAAGCCCTGTATTTATCAGCCCACACCACTCCCCACTCGGTCCAAAGCCACACGCACGCAGGCGATCAGACACGCGCCGATAAAGCTGCTCCCGAGATACCCGGCCGGCAGAGTGACGAACGGGAGCCCGCCGCGCATGCGCGTCGCGCCGCCCTCGCGCGGGTCGAGCTGCTGTCAGCGAGCCAACGAGATAACTTATTATACTGCATGCGTACCGAGATGGACTCGACGCGGCCGCACGTCAGCACGCCCGCAAGGGCGTGGCACATCTCGTGCATGCCGACTGTCTGCCGTCAGCTATACCCCGGCCAAAGACGCACGAGGAGCTTGAAGGGATAGATGAGCTCGCAGAGATAGGGAACTGATAATCAGCAGCGCACACAGACACGCGACATTCTTGATTCTCGACGTGATTCTCGACGTACCGTGCCTGTAGTCAGCCACGGGTCGTGCCGCGCTCGAGCACCCACCACTGGGGTTAGTCCGGCCAGTTCCAGTCTGTATACTTGTACAAGTCCGCGATCCGACTCACAACTGCTGTCAGCCGTTTTGTCCCTCTACACCACACGTACGGATAGCGATGAGCACGACGTAGCCGCACACGACGGCGAGGGTGACCTGCTGTGTTGGGATGGGCGTGAGGGCCGCGACAACGCGGGTCTTTGCGTCGTCGCGCACTGCGAGGGCGAGGGCGTGGTCGTATATCGGAGCCATGGGAGGTGAGGGGATCACGGAGTTGAAGTCGAGACGGGCGATGGTGAGGTTTTATGAGGTATTTGTGGTTGTTGGCTTCCAATGTTTGTTCTCTGGATGCGAAGAAAAATGAGAACAACAAAAGCACAGGCCTACATGCCTGATGGCGTCGGGAACTACCCCAACCCTCGTCAGAACCATCACAAGAGTACAAGAATAGGTGACGGTGCCTCGAGGCTGGCGTGTGGTGGTCTACAGCTAGCTCAATGGACGGAACATTGCGCACGGATCGCCACAGTGAGGCGGCTGACTCCTTTCACCACACAACTGCAGCCTCGTGATGTCTCTGCGCCGTTCAGACAATGAATGCATGAATTCAAGAGGAACTGGAGCATGTTCCATGACCCCCATATCCCATCCCGATACCTCCTTCTACGTACTTGTCTACATCACGATGTCTGGTGGTGAGCTACAGTGGGTTGGGTTGCTGGGTGTTACACAAAAATCTAGGTCGTTGGGATGATATTATAATTGGAATAGATTACTTCTACAGGTAGCAACTGGTCGTACAGCGCTCCGGGGTGAGACAGGCAGTTGGCAGCTGGCAGCTGGGCAGACGCACTGCGGTACAAAGGCCATTGTGTTGTGATCTCGTTCGCGCATCGGTACCTGACAGCACTAGGACGCGACACGCCTGGTGGCAGGTGGAGGCGCACGGCGACTGACGCCACCGACGCCGCGCGCAACACATTTCGTACGCGCTCTACGCAGCAGGGTCGTCCGACTCGCGCTCCGCCACGGCACGTTTCATGCGCGCAATCAGCTCTGGAAGGCGGTAGGGCTTTATGACCACTGCAGGGTTAGTATTTACGGGCGATACACAGAGAGGCTGGACGAATGGTCCGTTCCACACCCTCATGTCCACTCACCATCGTCCATGCCGGCCTTGACCGCTTCGTCGATCTGGCCCTGGCGCGCGTTGCCTGTAAGCGCGATGACAATCTGCTTGCGCAGTGCGCCCGTCGCCTCGGCCTCGCGGATGTGGCGCAGCGCAGTCAGACCGTCCATGATCGGCATCTCGAGGTCCATGAGCACGACGTCGTAGTCTGTGCGGTCACCCAAGCGCGAGCGGCGGTGCGCCTCGTGAATCGCTATGAGCGCTTCCTGGCCGTTGTTCGCAACGTCGCACGTCAGGCCGGCGCGCAGGATCTGGCGCTTGAGCACCGTCTGGTTGATGACATTGTCTTCCACAATCAGGATGTGCAGTGGGATAGGCTTCGGGATGGAGTTTGAGCTCGACGACTTGGACTCGAGCGACGGGCGCACAGAGCTTGGCGACTCGGGCAGCGATTTGGCAATTGTCGACGTTGGAGAGGGCAGCTCGCCCACACTAGACTGAGCCGATGTCGACAAAGGTAAGCCCTCTTGGGGATCTATCGACGAGACGGAGAAAGAAGTCGAATTTGAGTTGTTCGACACAAGGTCGGGCATGGCCGCAACGTTGACGGCAGAGGCTTTGATGTAGAAGTTAAAGACGGAGCCCTCGCCAACCTTGCTCTGCACCTCGATACCGCCGCCCAGGAGGTCGGTGATTTCTGCCATGAGCCGAGAACCTCATCACTACACTCACTCTTGCAAATAAACAAGCCAAGGCCAGATCCTCCATATCGTGTGTGGATCATCTTGTTCCCCTGGTGGAAGCGCTGGAAGAGTACATCCTTTTCGGCGGGCGTCATTCCCGGCCCGGTATCGCGCACGCTGATGAAAAGATACACAGGCGTGTCCTCGGCCGGCGGAATGACTCCGGAGGACCCGTATGAATGCGGGCGTGGATCGGGGTGGACGAACGTGCCCGGGAGCGGGGGTTCGAGGCCCACATCGTACGTGACTGTAATGCGGCGCACGTCCGAAGCGGCCGTGAACCGGATCGCATTGGATATAAGGTTGGTAATAACCTGTCCGAGACGGACGGGATCCGTCTTGACGCTGTGTATCCGGAGTTGATCCAGTGTGGGGCCGAACACGAGCTTGATGTCAATCTTCTTCATCCGCGCCTCGGAGGAGAAGACGCTCAAGACCTTGCGCGCTTCACGCCGCATGTTCATCTCAATGTCGTGCAGTGACAACATGTCGAGCTGGATACGCGCGAGCGAGAGGACATCACCGGCGATACGCTCCTGCACCAGGCCGCACTGGAAGATGCCTGCCATCAGTTGAGTGCTTTGAGAATCATCACTCAAAACTCACTGTCAAGTGCTGTGACATCCTCCTCGAGATCAGCAAGCAACTCTGCCGAGGGGCGGAATCCTGCCTCGCCGGCGAACCGCAGCTGCTGCTTCAAGGCCACGAGGTTTTCCTTGACGAGCGACGAACACTGAAGAATGGCCGACACCGGGGTACGGATCTCGTGAGAGATGAGGTCCACCAACAGCTCTTGCTGGTGCTTGCTCTCCTCTGCTTCCTGTCGCCGCTTCTCCGCCTGGGTGAGCTTCTCCTCCTGGTATGAAATGTCCGTGATGCAGCCGATTATACCCCGCATCTGGGGATTCACCTTGTCGAGGCGGATAAACACGCCTGACATGGTGCGCCCGGTGTTCCACTTCCACTGTATCTTGGTTGTGGTGCGGTCGCCGTGTATGATCTCCTGCCAGGTGTCTTCAAGAGCAGCCCAGGAGTCGGGGTCGCAGTGGGTCGACCACCGGTTGAGGTCCTCGCCAGGTTCCAGCCCGGCAGGTCCGAGGAATGCCGCGTTCGCGTACGTGAGATTGCCGTTCGCATCCGTGCGCATAATGCCAGACGGGCAGTAGTCTGAGAGAACGGCGATTTCCTGCTCGCGCTGGGCGAAGAGCTCCTCGAGCTTGGTGCGTCGCTTGCCCATCTGCATGTGCAGATGCACGCGCAGCAAAAGCTCTTTCGATCGGAACGGCTTTGCGAGGTAGTCGTCCGCTCCAGCCATAAACGCGTCGACGCGGGATTCCGCATTTGACGCAGCGGAAAGGAGTACCACGGGGGTGAGCTTGCTCCTCGACTGGATGCGTATATCGTTGAGGAGATCAAGACCCTTGCCGTCTATCATGTGCTCATCAGACAGCACGAGATCGGGTTTCAACTCCTCGACAGCGCGAAGGGCTTCGGCCACACTTCCGACATCCACGACATCGCAGTAGGGTTCAAAGATGCTCTTGATGTAGTCGCGGAGATCCTTGTTACTGTCCACAACAAGCAGGCGATCTGTGGGCTCGAACATGAGTCCGTCGATTAGACCATCGCGTACGGGACCGGAAGCATCAGACCCCTCGGACGGCGTCGCAGTGCCTTCAGTCTCCTCGGCCCACAACATGACCTCCTCAGCCATCTGGCGCGCGTATACGCCAGGCGGAACGGCATCTCGCGGGATGCCATTTCGTGAGGTCGAGGATGCTGCCTTTGTGGTTATCGGGATGCGCGCAGTGAACGTCGTGCCATGCGCGTGGCCGTCCACTTCACCATGGGTGTCAATGTTGAGGGTGCCTGAATGAAGGCGGACGATTTCTTTGACGAGCGCGAGTCCGATGCCCACCCCGTTGAGACTCGAGCCGAGGTCGGGGGACGACGACGTCGCCGTCTCCATGCGACTAAGCCAATCGGTGGCAGAATCGAGCTCCTCGAATGGCACACCTATCCCAGAGTTGCTGATCGCAATGCTCGCCGAGCGGTCATCATACGTCAACTGTACAGAGATGCGGCCGCGCTTGGCCATCCGCACAGAGATAAGCAAAAGGTTGCTAATCAGCATCTCGAGCAGGTCGGGATCAACGTTGAACATGTCGTGGTCTCGCGTTGGCCCCAAACTGACGTGTAGTTCGAGCTGGAGGCGCTCCAAGGCCGTGCGGAACATGCCCGCAATCTCGCTCACAAACGAGTTCAAATGGGTGGGCACGAGAATGGCCTGAACGTGCCCGCCCTCCATACGGCTGAAATCGAGAAGCGCGGTAACGAGCTGCTGCAATCGGTGAACGTGCTTGAGCGCCATACCAAGCTGTTGTCGCTGTCTTGGCTGAAGGCTCGTGTGTTGAAGATCTTCAAGGGGGCCGGAGATCAAGGTAAGCGGAATGCGGAACTCGCGCGCGCTGCCGCGGAACCATGCAACCTTTGCACGCTCGAGCCTTTCCTTCTCCAGTTGGCGGGCGACGTCTTCCTCGAACGCGATCGCCGAAGTGAGCGCTGATGTGAGATGGGCACGCATGCCCTGCAGCCAGTCCTCATACGGTGCGTCCAACGGGCGGTAGAGATTGAGGCCGATAATGGCAACGCCAGCGGGAATCTGCAAGCTCAACTCGGAACAGATGGGGATCACGATTGCCATGTCAGGGAGCTCGTCCCAATGCCGCACGGGGAGACCCTCGATTATGCTCGAACAGTCCTCGACAACTACGCACTGCCGCAAGGTAAGTGCGCGGGCGATGGGCCATGGTGTCTGCGAATTTTCTGCTGGTGTGGACTGTGGGCGGGTAGGTGAGTGGAAGGACGGGCTTGAAGCGTTGCCTGGCGGGGTCGGGGAACCTAGGATGTTCAAGGCATTGTTGGAGGCCGGAGAATTGACCAAGCTCAGTCCATTTGCCAGACGCTCCAGACTGTGGGTCGACGACAGCACTGGCGATGTGCCAGGTGGGGCACTAAATGAGCTGCGTGCGCTGTTTGCCGCGCGTGGGATAGCATAGCGCAGTCGGCGCGGGGCGCAGGGATGGTCGGTGGGGACGCCCACGGTCGATGCGAGTTGGAGGTCGACAGTGGTGGTAGTGTGGGGATCGGAGCTAAAGGTGGAAGCAGACTTGTTCTCCTTGACCGAGTAGCAAATGACAAACGGTGCGTCGGCGGCATTGGGCTCAAACCCGGCCGCGACAGCGTCGAAGAACGCGGACTGGGAGCGGGCGGCAGATGCACGCTCGACAACCTCGCGGGTGGTTTCTGATCGGCGGTCGGCAAGGACACGCGCGGTAGTGCCTTGTGACGGGTTGTACACACCGAGAACCTGTTTGTTTGCGTCCACAATGGGAATCAGTGAGTAGCTGTGGTAGCGT